>CM052705.1:100279530-100299808 GCA_028551405.1 Uromys caudimaculatus | reverse complement strand
CGGGCCTGACCCCCCCCCCCCCCGGTCGTCCTGGAGTTCGGACCACCAACCAAAGAATACATATCTATTGACCCATGGTTCAGACTACATATGTGGCAGAGGATGACTTCGATGGCCATCAGGGAGAGAGGAGAGGTCCTTGGACCTGAGGGTGCTAGAGGCCCCAGTAAAGGGGAATGTCAAGGTGGGAATATGGGGATGGGTGGGTGGGTGGGTGGGAAGAGGAATTCCCTCACAGAGGCGGAGAAGGGGAGGGGATAGGGGGTTTCCAAAGAGGAGACCCAGAAAAGGGGAAACGAAATGTAAATAAAGTATCAAAAATAAATTTAAAAAAATTATTTATATATATATATATATATAAAAAAGACTGACTCCTCTTCCAGAGAACCCAAGTTCAGTTTCCCGCACCCACATGGCAACTGGGTAATTGTCTGTAACTCCAGTTCCAAGGGTGATCTGATGCCCACTTCTGGCCTTCATGAACACTTTGTGCATGTGGTACACAGGCAAAATACCCATACACATAAAACAAAAGGAAAAATGTTTTAAATAATGAAAATAATAAAATAACAAAAGCAAACCAGAAGGGGACCAGTGAAAGGGAGGGAGGAGGAGTGGGGTAGGTAGTAGGGCTGGAGAATATGAATATGAGCTAAGTATAATATATAATAGATAATAGATAACATAATATGTAAGTATAATATAACACATATGAATGAAGATGTCATAAAACCCATTCCTCATATGCTAACCAATTTTTTTTTATTATTTTAAAAAAAGAATTGTGAACATCCGTGATGGGAATAGTGGCCTTGGAGCACCTGGGCTGGCTTGTGAAATGCTGCTCGTTTTATTGTGGTGTTTACTTTTAGTGTCTGTGATTGTAACTGTAGACACTACTAGTACACTCTTCTCTGTATCAGGCCACGAAACAGGGTAAATTTGTGAGAACCACTTTTCACGGGGAAGCAAGAAGGGTGTTACAGAATTAAGTTTTCAAAGCTAGCATCAGTTACACAGTCCCTTGATGAATTCCAAAAGCTATCTACCCCTCCCCTGTCAACTGCTGCCCCCTGGGGACATCTCACCCTAGAATGCCCCCACTTCTCCACACCAGACCTGCCCCAACTGCATCCCGGTCCTTGGAAGTTCCACATGGGTGCTTCTTTCACAAATCCTGTTGATTTCAGGTCACCAAAGCTTCTCTCTCCATCTCTCCATCCCTACAGCCGCTGGGTTGGCTAGTGCACCATTGTATCTGGTCCCTAGAGTTGCAATCATCACAATGGTTCTGAAACTTAGATCATGTGACTCCGGCTTGAAACTCTTCAAGGCTTAAAATAAAGACCCCTCTTCCTCAATCCCAAACCTGTCTGTATGATAACCAACGCCAGGGCTTTGGAGATCCCCAGCCACGCCTCACAGCACGAATTCCTTACTTCCTTTCTCTTCTAGGCTTGGAACACTGTTTTCAGCTCCTCAAATACACATATTCCTTCTGCTCCGTGAACTTTTCCACCACGGTTCCCTCTGCGGAAGGCAAAACCCCTTCTCACTAGCCAGGAAACTCCCACTCTAGGTGCCAGTACCATAGAGGTGTCATTTCCTCACGAAATCCTCCTGGTCATCCTTTCCCTCTGGCCTTTGCCAATCTGCTTGTTTTGTTTCAGACAGGGGAGAAGGCCAGGTTGACTTGGAACTCACTAGGTAGCCCCATGTTAATTAAGCTCAAACTAATGGAAATCCTGCCTCAGGCTCCCAATTGCTGGCATTACAGGCGTGAGTCACCACACCCAGCTTCGAGGTTTTCTATCAGACTTTCTTAAAGCCTCCTGGTGCCCACAGAGCATGCTCCACTTTGAATTCCTAACGCCTCCCTGCAGTGACTAATTTTGATCCAACACCCACACCGTAAACTCCAAGAAGACACACAGATTTTGTCTGTCCTCTTCTGACTATATGTCCAGGTCTTGGACTGTGCCTGGTGTGAAGCACATATTTGACAAATAAATCCTGCAATGATTAAAGCCAAACCACCACACTTCTTATTTCCAGAGATCTGGAGACCAAACAGAAGGCTGAGGTGTTTGCAAACTGAAGGGCAATACCTCTTCATTCACTCTTCAGCCAGTCAATTCATAAGACATTTACTTCACACATAACTTGCTTTCCTGGATCTAGTCTGGGAAAGAGAAGAAATGAAGCCATAAAGAAATTGAAAGGGAAGAACTGAGCTGAACGGGAATTAGATATGATCAAGATGTATTGTATAAAACTGTCAAAGACTAAATAAAATGATATTCTTTAAAAGAAGAAACTTAATCACACACACAATTTTAACCCACTCAAGCGCTGCCTATCCCAATTCAGCCTGTATATGAGCTAAGAGGTGACTGGACACACTGTTTCAACTTGCCCTGCTCCAATACTATTTACTAAGAGCCATAATATCAATGTATTAACTTCGGGGGCAGTGACCAAGGACAGGAGTGTAGTGCACCCACACACCTGCCTTAATCCCTTTTACAGGAAGCGAAAATGAGCCCACATTCCTAAAAGTATACCACAACATTGTGTGCGTGGGCACACTGTAGCTCACTCCGTGAGCCCTTCCTAGATCCACCCTTGTCGAGAAAAACCACACCCCACACCCCTTCTACAACCTGAGCCAAACTAGCTCACAGGATTAGTAATAAGACCAAGCCAAGACTCTGGAGGCCCCTTGGGCTCCATTATGCTACATGCCCTATGAGAGAAGTGCTACCCCAGGGACAGCTGCTGCAGATCTCAGCTTCACATGCTGCCAAGAAACCTGTCCCTCTGAGGACACGCGGGCCATGAGGCTCAGCTCCAGGTCCAGTGAGAGGCACCCCACCCATCTGCCAGAGAGACAAAGATCACTAGAAACAAAGGACACACACACAGGCACACACACAGGCACAGTCACAAAGTCAAAAGCAAATACCAACACTTGGTACAATTTCAAAACAAACAGCAGCTTGGTGTATCTTTAAATAGATTGTGAAACCATCTAGAGGGACAACGGATTATGTGATCTTGACAGGCGCGATCTGGGTTCCGAACCCACGCTGCCTCCGCCCTCCTCCCACCCACGCTGCAGTTGTCAGGCGCATTTCCCAGCCTCAGGACGCATGTTGCCGGGAGCAAGCCCAGCCACTCCTGCCAGTGAGGCACCCGCAGGTGGAAGAGAGCCAGGGTAGCCCGAAGTAGGCAATACCAACCTTTAGGATCCCAGTTCACCTGCTTTCTTGGCGTCTCGATTGGAAATTTCATTGCTCCGTTGCCCACAGGGGGGTGAAATGAAAAGAATCAAAATAATAATAATAAAGTCTTCAAGATTTACAACTCGTCGGTTAAACAGACCAACGGAACAATTTGGAAGGATGGAGGAGCATTGAAGTGGCTCGTGGGGAGCCCCAGAGAAAGACAAGCGGGAAAATACTAGCTGAGGAAAGCACCGAGCACAGGCTTGGTTGGGTGTTTGCACCGGTTAAGGGGGTGGCCAGCTGCTGCCCTTGTGGGTGAAAGAAAAAAGTAAGATCGGATGCTGAGGGTGGTTCCGAGAGGATGAAAGAGCCGGGCTGCTTCTGCAGAAGCGCGGTAGGCAGAAGCGAGGCTGAGCAGCCGCCGAGCGGAGGCCGGAGAGAAGCCCACCGCAGCGTCCCTTGGGTCCCCAAAGGCGTGTTCGTACCCCCTCTCTCTCGTCCACACATACGCACACATACACACATACACACACAGACAGACACACAGGCGCGCACACACCCGGCCGCGCGCTCGGGCAGACACGTCAGCCTTGCACGGCTGAGCACAGAGCACTCGCCCCTCCCCAGTCGCGGTCCTCGCCCCCGGGCGACGCCCCCCACTCTCCACCCGCTGAAAGCCATTGGACAGAAGGGTGGCGCGGCGCCCCGGGGAGCTCGCGGCTAAGGCGACCCTCCCCGTGGCGCGCTGCAGGTGCCGCGCCACTGCAGGAGAACGGCGGGCGCGCGTGGATCCCGGACACCCGGTCTCGTCGCTGGGCGGTGGCGGACCTTTCCTCCCCCGGGCTGCGCGGAGACAGCGAGCAGAGGGCGCGGCTGCTACTTACTGGCGCGGCCGCAGCGTGCTCCGTGGAGTTGCAGCCGGAGACACGCTTGGCTGCCTGGAAGGCTCTGCAGGAGGCGGAGGAAAGGGCCAGCCTGCCGCGGCCCCACCGCAGACCTCGGCCTGGGGGGGTGACCTCCTTTCACCGCACCCACCCCAGTGCCTGCTCTTTCTCTTTTGTCACTTCATTTTTGGGACTCCACTCCCTGCTCCCCAGCGTGGTCCTCTCGCCCGAGTCCCGAACCCAGGGCTCCACTGCGCTCCTGAGTGAAGGAAGCTAATACCAGCCATGAGCCTTTTGTTCTGGGACCGCTTGGCGTTGGCTGCGATCTCATCGCGCCTAGTTCCCCAGGCACAGCTTGGTCTCTTCCCCAGCTACCTGTAGCCGGACTGGGGCTTGG
This sequence comes from Uromys caudimaculatus, assembly GCA_028551405.1. NCBI lineage: Eukaryota > Metazoa > Chordata > Mammalia > Rodentia > Muridae > Uromys > Uromys caudimaculatus. The sequence goes on along the minus strand of CM052705.1, from coordinate 100,295,300 downwards.
AGGCTAGGGAGATAGCTGGGGAAAGACTCCGAAGCCCTGGAGGAAAGTGGAGTTGCTAAGGCTTGGCGATTCTACTTTGAGAAGCCAAGGAGGTGGCCCGGGGAGCCCTTGAGAATCAGCCAATGGTGGGTGCAGGAGCTCAGCGGCATTCTCCGAGAATTAGGGAGATGTCCCACCCCCAATCTCCCCGTCCTGGAATCCCTAGGTGGGTTTATGACAAGAAAAGGCCGACAGTGATCAGGTTCTCTTAAAAGAACCACCCAAGTATCCACATGAATTCTGCTTATAAGTTCCCTGGGGTGCCTAGCAACAGAGACTTGCACATAACAGACGCTCAAAATAATTAACAACAACAACAATAATAATAATAATAATAATAATAATAATAATAGTGTATGCTAAAGGAAGTGTAATGTTTGCTAAAGGAAAGTTTGATTAGCACACTGTGGTGTTGTCTATAAGTAAGATTACTAAAATCTCTTGTTCATTCAGCATCTACATTCCGAAGCCCTTCTGTGTGCCATCACTGAGCCAGGTACTGGCCACCTGACAAAGGGTAAGACTGACATGGACCTGTCCTTCGAAGAACTAGTGCCAGGAGGTCAGATTGATTGTTGTAGCCTTAACTTAGGGAAGAAGTGACAAGTGCCCTGTTCCCAAGTCTGCCAGCTGTGGTCCTAAAACCTTACCCTAGCTTGGCACTCAAGATACCTTTGAGGTTCATAGGAGGCCTGGGTCAACTTATCAACACACACACACACACACACACACCCTCTAAATCCTGGAGCAAGCTCTATGGAGAGAGCTATAGTGGGAAGTGCTTTGTCACTGACTTCACAAGCGGCCCAGACAGAAGCTTTGAGTTCTCTGCAGACCAAGTTCAAGGAAAGCTGGCAACACAATGAGGTGCTGCTCTGCCTCCTCAGTCCTTTGGATGGCTTCCCCGAGTGCATCAGAGCGGCCTCCTCTGGGCTGTCTCCACACTTTCCCCTCCTTCAACTTCGAGGACGAAGAAGGCATGAACATAAAACATAGAACTTGTGCATCTCCCAGCTGTGAACACCAGAGAAACCGGTATGGATAGGGATTCTTTACCCAAACCCACAGAAAGGAGACTCTCCCAAGCACTTTCAAGCCTCACTCTGCCCTCTCCCACTGCATCTCCCCCGGAATCAGCAAGGAAGCAACAGAGAAGCACACCTTTCCAAAACCCCCTCAAGTGAGGAGGCAAAGCAGCGTATTTCCTGTAACTTCACCTCCTCTCCTCTCGTCCATCAGCTTCCTCCATCTCTCTAAGGGTGCTCTCCCTGGCCTCTTTTTACAGAGGTGACAACTTCTGCTCAAAGGAATCAAGAAACACCCCGAAGGTCACAGAAGGGAGATGGAGACCTCAAGTTTATCTGACCCCAAAGACCCATCATTTCTATACCAAAACCTTGGGGTTCAGGACCACGAATCTGACCAGATGTGTTCTTTTGGGTAATGATGATCCAAATATTGGGTTATCCAAACTCCAGCCTCTTTCCCTTTGCATAAGGAATGGGGTTATCCTGCATTCAAGGGGGTCAACATTAAGGAATTCTATCCTGCCCAAAGCACCATTCCTTTGAACAAACTGCAGTCTTCTGATGCATTACCATTCAGCCAATCAACAAACACAGGCCATCCCTTATGTCCAAAATAAGTTGCAGGTCTTCATTAAAAGTGATTTTGACCTCTAGGCAATAAATGACCTCCCTACCCCAGCAGCAGGAGGACGGTTATGGGAAGACTGGGAGACTTGGAGCAGACCCTACTGGGGGGGGGGGGGGAGAATTCATACTTAACTGCTGGTTGGGTTAAAGTCTTGCTCTGGCCACTGGCATGGGGTAACGTCTCTGCATGGAATCACTGGATTCCTTCGCTCTTACCTTTCAGGGGCCACTCATCTCTGGAACATTCCCTCACACCCACCTCATTCTCAAAGGCAAGTTTATAAGGAGGAGGAACAAAAATAAAGAAATTCCAGTACCCTCCCTGCAATGCGTGTGAAATTAAATGTAATTCTTCCGAAACTGAGATGCAAGACCACCACCCCTCAAAAACAAAACAAAAACAAAAAACAACAGCACATTAGCTAATTAGCACATTAACCCTTCCTGCTACCCTCCCACCTCTCACCCCCGCCCGCTTCCATCACGGCCAATTCACATTGATTGGTTGGTTGGTTATTTGGAGATTCATTCCACTTACCCAAAGGAGGAAGGAAGAAGTAACGTATGTAGGGGCAAAACATCCACAAAAAAAGCCGCGCGGAGTGGTTGGGTCTCGCTCTGCGCCACAGCAACTTCCATGGCTAGCGCTGCGGACCAGTTAGGTCTGGTGGTAAGAGCCCGCCTCGGGTTTCTGCCGCAGGAAAACAAAGCGTCTGGGGGAAAATCTCCCTGCGCGCTCGCTCGCTGTCCCCAGCTGGGAGCCCCTGGCTAGCAGCAGTGGCGTCCAGAGTGCACTGGATTTTCTGCCCCTGCCCCTGCCCCTGCCCCTGCAGCTCAGAGTAGAGCTGCCGCACTCTTTAACGCTAGCTGCATGGCCCGGCGTGGGAGGGATGGGGAAACCCCAAAACCTCAGTCATCTCTGATGACGAAGTTTGCCTGAGTTGGCAAGCCCTTACCCATTCCTCTCCTCGCAGCCTGGCTGACACAGTGAGACCTGAGGGGACAGCTAGTTATGTGGGGCGGACAGCTCACGCAGGCAGTTGCTGAATTCTACTCGGAGGCGAGGCAGGAGAATATCCTGGGACAGCAAATCCTAGGGACGGAACAGCTTGGGGAAATCCTGCTTAGCAAAAAGGAGAAGGGGTTCTAATCAAAATTTACTTTAAATTCACAAATAGGTTCGTGCACCTGCATAGAGTTATTTCCCTTGGGTTTCGCCATTCGTCTTCCAAAACACAGAGGAAATCCCTGTGCTTTAACCTTTTCAATACATGAGAGACAACTCCAAGTCCTCTTTTCAAAAGACTTGCACTACGATTTGTATGTTGAAGATATCACCTGAATATGCGCGCGCGTGTACACACACACACACACACACACACACACACACACACACACACACACACGGGAATGCATCCATTCATTAGTGAAACGTTATCCACTGACACTAACTTAAATTGCTGCCAGAACTATCTGCCCGACCCCCATGGCAGTGTCTCCTCGTGGTTCTCAGTAGTCAATGACTCTTAATGTTTTCATGTCCCAGTCATCATTTGGGAAACCTACCCATAAGTATATGTTGCTCTCATCTTGGGCTGTGTTTTCGCATGGAAAAGCCAGAGACAAATCCGCAACAAATGGGCAGAGAGTGTCAGATAGCCCCGGAGAAGGGATCTGGGATACCCAGTAACGAACTGTGTGCGCACAGCCTGCAGTTATCTTGATGACTCAAACCTCTGATTGGGAATTATCTAGGACAGCATAGTATGCGCTCCCAAGATGTTGTAATCAAAACTTCAGTATGATGGAGGTATGTCATAACCAGGCACAGAACCCTTCCCTTTGCAGCACTCTGTTTTAAATCTTAGCTCTTAGAGAATATTTAAACTCCCATTGGGCATCATGCCAACATTTTACCCGAAATGAATAGCCATAATCCTGCTTCTCCTGTTACAGTGCCCACCTCTCTCAGAGTTACTACCAAAACATAAGCCCAAAGGTTTGGGGTTCTTTGTTTTGTTTGTTTCTTGGTTTTGCTTGGTTTGGGATGCTTGTTTGTTTGTTTGTTTGTTTTGGTAAGAGTTTAAACTGGAACTAACTTTTTCCTTCAGCTTTTTAGTTTGAAAAAATTCAGCCAAGGCTATAACCTCCTCACTTGGGAGGCTGAATTGGAAGGATCACGGATTCAAGGCTTGCATGAGCTACAGAGCTAGTTCAGTGCCAACCTGGATAACTTAGAGAAACTGTGTTACACAATCATTTTAAAAGAGCTATAACTCAGTAGTGAAGCACTTGCCTAGCACACATGAGGCCTTAAACCAAACCACCACCACCACCAAAAAATGGAAGAAAAGGAAATTATCAAAGATTATCGTTCTTTGGTTTAAAAAAAAAATCAGTGCTGTGGGGCCTGGGAGGGGCCCAGTGGATGAAACATGGGCCTGAGGATCTAAGTTCAGATCCATAGACCCCACACAAAGTCAAAGCTGGTAGCACACACCTGTAATCCCAGCTCTTATTCTGAGGAAGTTGGGATAGGAAACTCCCTGATGCTCTTGAGCCAGCTAGCTTTCTTTGTGATAGAGACTTCATCTCAAACAAGGTCCAAGATGAAGACCAACGCACTAGATGTTACCCTCTGACCTCCCTGCGTGCATGTGCACACACACGCGTGCACACACACACAGAGGCATGCATGAAAAGGTTTTAAAAGGCAGTGGTATGTTTAAATGTTTGTGCCATTCCAAAAATGTTGTTAAAACATAATCCCTAGTACAATGTTATTAAGAAGTGAGGTCATTGCAGGGTAATTAATGTAGAAGGGCTCCACCCCCGTGAGTAGGGTTAGATACTTTCCGAGATGCTGGCAGGTGCCAGGAACACCATATGAGAGTGCAGCACAAAGGTGCCAGCCTAGAAGGAGAAACAAGTGCTACCAACTATCACACTTGCTGGCGCCTTGGTCTTGCACTTTTCAGCCTGTAGAACTGGAGAAAGAATTCCTATTTGAAAATCATCCAATATAAAGTACTTTGTTATAGTACTCAAATGGACTAAGACCACCAGGTTGTAATCAATGGCTGCATTTGGTTGCCATGCCTACCGAGTGCGTTCTTTGATATCCATTGGTTCCAGGACCCCCATGGGTTCCAAACTCCAAGAGTGTTCAAAGCTCATGCAAAATGTCAGAGTGTTTGCATCCTTTCTTTTACTGTATCTTTTTAAGACTTATTTTTATGTGTATGTGTGTCTGTGTGCATGTAGGACATGTGAACATCCCTGTCCTAAGATGCCAAAAGAGGCCTCTGGGTCCCTGAAAAGTGGAGTTTCAAGAGTTTTTGAGCTGCCCAATGTCATGATGAGTACTGAACTTAGGTCCTCTGAAATAACAGCAAGTGCTCTTAACAAATGAGCCATCTCTCCAGCCCCTCTCTCGTCCTTTTTAAGCCATCTTTAGATTCCTTACAAACTCAATACAATGTAGGTATTGTCTGAATAGCAGTTAGGCTGTATTGTCTGAGGAGTAACAGCAAGAAGGTGTATGCACATGCTCAGTACAGACACGGTTTTTCAAAGGTTGGTTCAATCAGTTGACATGGGGCTTGCAGAGAAGGAAGGCTATATATTCCATAGGACCAGATTCTAGAATGATTTCTTTTTTAGTATTGATGGTTTTTAAGGTCTGTTGTGTTGTTGTTGTTGTTGCTGCTGCTGCTGCTGCTGCTGTTATGTTCTTTTGTTTTGTTTTGCTTGTTGGTTTTGGTTTGAGGTTTTTGTTGCTGTAGTTGGTTTTGTTTGTTTGTTTGTTTGTTTTGAGAAAGGATCTTATTTGGTAGCCCAGAGTTGTCTGAAATTCACTATGTAGCCCAGGCTGGCCTCAAATTCGTAGCAGTCTTCCTGCCTCACCTATTAAATACTGAGGTTACCGCCATGAACCAGTATACCCAGCTTAAAGATTTATCTATTTTTATTGTATGAATATAGGTATTTTCCTGCATTTGTTTGTGCACTACGTATGCGCAGTGCCCAGGCCATGGAGAGCATCATATCCCCTGGAACTGGAGTTGCACACTGGTCGTGAGCCATGTGGGTGCTGGGAACTGAATCTGGGTTCTTCGCAAAAGCAATGAGTACTCTTACCCCTGAGCCATCTCTCCAACCTCAACATTAATGTTTTTTAAAAGAGCACCTCAACAGACCAGTGAGTAATTAAAATGACTTAGCGCTTTCTGAGAACCCAGTATCTCTCCTCCTTAGTCACAGTCCCCGAAGGCAGAGTTGCGATGAGTGTTTTCACACATGCACACTGAGATGGCAGGCACAGCTGACATTTATTAGATTAAAAAATAAGAGCCTTAGCAAGGTCACACGGTATAGAAATAGGCTGATTTTCATGTCAACCTAAAAAGGGTTTTCATTCGAACTAAAACTCGAAGGCATACATGTTTTTAATACTTATTTATATAGGGGGAAGCTTATTGCCAGGGTCTTTCAGCTCAGCAGAATCGGAAATCCTTTAGAGGGACTCTTTAGGATGCGGGCAGATGCTTCTCCTGTATGCCAATGACACAGTCTGACAAATAGGGAAAAAAGTCTCCCTGGTAGCTGGTGGGATGTAGCCTCTGCCCCCAGTGAAGCAGTTCTCAACCTGTGAGCCTTGACCTTTTGGGGAGTCGCAAAGCAGATACCTTTCATATCAGATATTTACATTACGATTCATAACAGTAGCAAAATTACAATTATGAAGTAGCAATGAAATGATTTTGTGGTTGGGGGTCAGCACCACGAGGCACTGAATTAAAGGGTCACAGTATTAGGATGGTTGAGAACCACTGCTCTAGATGGAAAAAACCCGAGAAACATTTGTTTCGTTTTTACTGCTTTTAAAGCTAATACTAGTTTGGTTAAAAACTACTGCGACAAGCGTAATGCTCTTCTCCTGCTACTGAGTCTCAAAATGTTTGCTGATGGAGGAAAAAAGCCATTGACAAATCCTCCTAGTTCAGTTTCCACCTATATTTATAGGTGTTATTTAACATTCCAACATATCACCCAAGACTTCAATATATGTAGTAAAGAAATTTCTAAACTCTTTTTGCAGTGCTGGGTATCAAACCTAGGACCTTGCATGATGATAGGCAAGCACTCGGTCCCTGAACTCTATTCTCCGACCCTTATTTTTACTATTTAGTCTGCTATAAAGACCTCACCCAGAATCAAAGGCTTTCCTAGAACTCAATCTGTAACCCAGGGATGGTTGAACTCCAATCCTTTAAGCCAACCTCCCAAAAAGCTAGGACAACAGGCCTGTGCACCAGGCCTGGCTTCCCAACTTTTCATTAAGAGGCTTTTCCATGGGAGATCTGCCCCTGCCTCTCATCAGCTGTGCAGTAGCATGGGCCAGAAGAGATGCCACCATGTCCCAGCCTGGCAGTGTGGGAGAGCTGGCCCTGTTGGGATGAGCACAGGAGAGCTGTCAGTCTAAACAACTCAACTACTACCCAGGCCTAGATCCGGGGCTTTGAGTTGGCCCACCCCAACATCTACCTCATCTATGAACTGCTAGAGCCTGTGAAGAGACCAGTCCTGCAGATACAAAGCTGCATGATATCCATGACACAGGGCAACAACAAGATATCCAAGATGAGTCTCAGTGAGGATCTAGTATTGACAGTGTAGCAGAAGCCAGAGGCCTCGAACCAGACCAGTGACTCACTGCAGTAAAGATCTTCAAGTAAAGCTGTTTGGGCAAAAGAGTGCACTGTGGACTACACCGTGAAACATGCAGCTTTTAATGAGATGTTTCGTTTTGCTTTTATAATTTTTTATATTTTCTTTTGTTTGAGAGGTTGCAAGGACAGAGGGCAGGTATGAAGGGGCGGGGAGATGAGTGGAATTGGGGTGCTTTTTAACATGAGTTCTGGGGATTGGGTTTGGGCTCTTGTGCTTGTATAGCAAGCCCTTCACCAACTGAGCAATCTCCCCAGCCCCCAGTGAGCTCTTCTGAGAAACATACTTTTTACTATAAGTCCCAGAAAAGAAAACTGAAATGTCCCTATTTCTTACTGATCTCCTTTACTTATAAAATAGTGATTAGTAGTTAACAGGGAAGTATTTTGTCAACTTATACACACTTTGGAAAACTACCTTTCACAGTCAGGAATACAACCAAGTAAAGTCCTGAAACTTAGTCCATTCCTTCACATATAAAAAGGGATAGTAGATGTTGTGGCTACATCTAGCTACAAGATGATTATAAAGCAGCATTTGATATGAAAGTGTTTTGCAAAATATACAGAAATTTACATAAGAAAAGTGCTCGTATTTATTCCATGGTTTCTTCTGGCTCTCTGCCAGGCATGCGACTACCACTTTTACAGAAGGCTTCATTCATTTCTCATAACAGTCCTGGAACATGAGTACAGTTATCAGCACGGTCACATCTAACAGCCTGAGGGGCACTTATGGAGGATAACACTGGAGCCTGAGGAAGGAGTGCTTTATCCAAGTAAGCATGCTTCATTAGAGATGGAAGTTGAAATCAAACCAGAGCTATCTAAAAGTCCAGGTCCCACTAGTCTCTAAGCCAAGCTGCTACCCCCATGTGCAGATGACCACATGAAGCTGTATTAACAGTCGGTCTGGTGGCCAACTCCCCACCACCCAAATCCTGTCTGCTTAGATTATTCTCCTGAGAAAGGTGTGTTTTCTCTCTCATAGAGAACTGACTTAGAGATCACACATTCTTCTGATCCCCGAGGTATCCTTGTTTTAATAGTAGGTGAATGTACAAGGCAAGGTACTGAACAGTAAACCCTAGCACGGGCAGGAAAAGTTAACCGAGAACACCCTGTTATGTCCTGGAAGCCTCTCTAGGCCTGTAATCGCCTTCGAGTACTTACAGTTGCCTGTGCGTCCTTGTTGAAATCTGACTCTCTTTTCTCATTTCATTAGTTCTTTGAGAAACTCATACAATGTCCTCAGAACATAGTCATCCCCTTCACCAACATTCGCCTACCCACCCAGCTCTGTTTCTTTTAGTTCTAACTCTAAGCCCATCACGTACAGTCTGTGCTGCCCATATACTCTTAGATTTGTGGTCTTCCTCTGGAGCGTGGCCTACCTACCAGGGGCCACCCATTTAAGAACACGGACTCCCCCTCTCCCAGCAGTGTATCAATTGCCAATACCTCCTTAGTCAGGGGTGGGACTTGGTGCCCACCTTCCTGCCCATGCTAAGATTTCTATCTACCTTAAGCTTGTGCAAGTTTTAGACATACTGTCACAACTACTGTGCGCTCATATGTGCAACTTCCCTGCTGTGTCTGGAAAATATCATTCCCTTGTGGCCATCCACAACCTCTGGTTCTCATCATCTTTCTGCTTCTTCTTGTGAAATGATGCCTGAGTCTTGGTAGGAGGGCCCCATTCTTCATGTATACACACATTACATTACTTAATCCTGTTCAGTAGTTGGTTAATAATATTGAGTCTAGGAAAAGGATCTTTCTAGCCCATATAGTGTCCCTATATTTTGATGCTTTATTTTAGCAGCCTTCTAATGTTACCGGTATATTTGGAAATATTGATCCACTCAGACCCATAAAAGTAACCAGTGAGATGCTCCACCTTCTTCACCAGGAATCAAAGCTCTGCTTCCACGTGCAATGTCTACCATCCTACTGCACCTCTTAAAAAAGGACATTCTTTTTCATTTCTTTCTAACTCTGGGCTATCATTTTTCAAGGAGACATTCAAAAAAGCCCTATGGTTGGGTTCCCAAGTTAGGACCACAACCCTTAGTTAGAAAGAGTCCAGTATGTTTGTTAAAAGTCCTTTAACAGTCACTCCCACTGTCCGCGCACCCTAGCAAACTTCTCAGATATTCAGAACTCACCTGATTGAAGCTGCTTCCAGCAATGTCTTGGAAGACTCAAATGCCAAATTTTCTAGTATATAAACAAGGTCACGGTATGCTAAGATGGCCAGTAATAGTGTTAAGCCTGTTAAGCAAGGTTACCAGTAGTTTATATAGTAACTAGAGAAATGTGCCCCCTTTCAGGCCAAAAGAGAGCAGTGGCCCTTTCATAATGTAGACACCGAGCCTTTGTTCTTCCCTTTTGTCCTGATAAAGGAAGCTCCTTGAAGATGAAGGGTTGGGGGAGGCACAGGAAGGGCAAGCTGATTCTAGGAAGCACAGCAGTAGATCTAGAACTTGGATGGAATCTCAGATCTCACTAACCCCCCAGGCTGGTGCTGATATAAGATGCACAAAACTGCTCAGCTGTATAATGCTCCAGCCATTCACGGGATGCCTGCTGACGGGTAGAGTGAGCAGAAATCGATGACGAATTCTAATCATTTGAGATCAAAACTCTAGATTAGTCTTACGGAATAAAATATATTTTTATGTTTGTTGCTTCTGAACATTTTTAGATTGTTTCCTAACTTACACTCTACTCAATTTGAAAAACATCAAAATATCATAACTCTGCAACATCATAACAATTTTCCTTCTTACGATTAAAAAAATAAGCTTAAACTTAATATAAAAAAAGTCTCTGTTGCTTTAGAGCCATGAATGATGGAAATAATAAATTTAATTCTGAGCTGCTTCTGGCCACCTAGGGAGCATACAAATGTTTCAGGACAGCGGGTGAAAGGACACGAAGCTCATGCATTTGTGCTGATTTTTGCTTTACTCTATCCTACTCCCGGGAGACAGCATCATCTACTATTTTCTGAGTTTGGTGCTAGAAAATTTCATTTGAAATATAAGCTCATTGGAGATGTATATTTTTCTGGCAAATAGAATTTTAAAAGCTGACAACAGAGACTTCATCTACTGAATTTTATATTCAAGGGGACGTAATTTGGAGTTAATGCATTTATCCAACTCCCTGATCCTTCTCCACAGAAAACTAGAGGACTTTATAATGTTTCTACCACTCACAGAAGATCCTTGGTCCACTGGAGATGCAATTTCTTGATGAACTCTGTTTGCTGGTGAGAAGGATGAATCATGAGATTTGACCATTAGAAGGGATTATGGAATAAGAGCTTTCAAAACTTCCCTGTCTTAGTCTGTTTTCTGTTGCTATAACAAAATACCTGAGACTGAAAAATTTCTAAAACATGGATCTTTATTTAGCTCATGGTTCTGAGCAATAAAAAAGTCAAGAGCATCTATGGCATGTTTAGCATCGGATGGGGGTTTTTTACAGCATCAGAACATGGTTTAAAAGCCCAACACAGCAAGTTAGGGCAAGCCAGCCTGAACGCTTGCTTTTGAAACTGCATCTCCTAAAATAGCCATTAACACAGGCGTGAATTTACCCACCCATAAGGACAGAGCATTTCATGTCCCAATCACCTTCCCAAATTCCCATTTCTCCTATGCCAGTACCATAAGTCTGCTGCATGTAAAATTTGAGGAGCATTTCCAAAATAATAAAGTTCAATTATCTAAATACCTCATTCCAGATGTGTTATTAAGCAACCTTCATGACAGACTTGCTCTTCGTATATTAACCCCATTCTCAATGTCCCCCCAAATCCTCCTCGTGTATGGCCTACTTGGCTCCCATCAGCAACTTCAAGATGGCCCTTCCCACTGTCTTCCTTATGCCTCTCAGGCAAACCTATCCTCTCTTTAAAACTCATATCATGCCAGTCGTGTCTGCTGTGACATGTACTGACGTGTGCTGCGAGTCACCACTGTCACCAAATATCTGACAGAAGTAATACAGAAAGAAAGATTTGGGTTTGTGGTTTTAGAGGGTCCAATAATGATCTCTTGCCCCATGAGCCTGCACAGAACATGATAGTGGTGGGGGCTTGTGACTGGGAGAGCTGCCTGTAAATGACCAAGAGCTAGAGAAAGGGGAATGTGGGCACTGAGCCAGCTAGCTCCTTTTTTTCCCTTTTGTATTCTGTCTGGACTAAAGCCCATGAGAAGGAACTGCCCATATTCCAAGTGAGTCTCCCTCTCAGTAGATGTGACCACCAATCCCCTTAGGGCCTCACCAATTCTATAGACAGTTCTTAATCCTGTCAAACTTATAAACAAAATATCATTTTATACAGCCCCTCCCCCCATCATTCCTTTTATCAGCTCTTTCTTGTTCTGTTTGTCTAGTCTACTGTAATTTATAACAAGTGCTTGCTTGTTATCAATGGGTTTTTTTGCATATGACTTCAGAGTGTTCTAATAGAAATGGAAACAATCAAATTTTAGTAAGACTTATCACACATACTGTGTGAATGTGCAGTCACTTTGTCTGAGATTTTTTTTAATTACTTGGGAGGGGTGATTGATTTGGGTGCTGGGAACCAAATGTGGGTTCTCTGAAAGAGAAGCAAGCCCTCTTAACCACTGAACCATCTCTCCATACCCTCAATGCCTAAGCTTTTGCTGATCAATAAAAGGGTTAAATCTGATATTCTGAGTTCTTGCTGTGTGTCTACAGCATTTCATTGAGAAAGGAACCATCTTTTCTAGTTTTTCTCTTAGTACTAAGCCTAATTTTAATACCACAAACAATACTCATTCAACAAATGGTAAGACTGCCTCAGCTAAGACTGGCATTCTTGCTCTGGACCGGCTTCCCCACTTTACCACAGATGAAACATGAGCTGCATACATGACAGTAGCACATCTTTGCCTTCAATGAAACTAGATTTTAAAAAACAAAACAGAAGTTGTGTATCTTTACAGTGTCTCCATTTCTTCCCACAAAAGCATACATCCTATCCCCCCAACTTCTCTTATTTCCTACTGTGTCCCCCTTTCCAGCTTCTTAAGACTTTAAGTACAGGATTTTGCATGTATAAAGTCACACTATTTTTACTCTTAATGGCCCAGTCTAATAGTCTATTTATGGCTTCTATTTATGGTTACTTCCTTTTCCAGATACAGTTTGAGTCACGTTGATCGATGTCTTTTGATGTTGATTAAAAGATACTTGGTTTCACCATCAGAACCAGAGTCACATTTATTTGTTTGGTTATTTTTCTTTTTTAAAAAAGTAACTCTTAAAGCATCTAGCAATGTCTCATGCATACAATTGCTTTACTGAGCCAGATGAGTCACGCTGGACTGTACTGACATTAGATAATAATAAAAGGGCATAATGTGTGTGGAGTGGTAGCAAGTGCCTATCCAATGGGAAAAATCATTCTAAAGTTCAAAACTGTACTTAACGCTATAGAACAAAAATGTCGCTGTTTCAGGACCTTGGACAGTAAAAAGTACTTGTGCTATAAACCTGCTCTGTTTCAGAATGCAGTGCATTTTTGAGTCTGCATTGCATCAGACACAGCACTGTTGCTTTTTTTAATTTTTCAGACAAAACAAAATTAAAACTCTCCTATTCAAATATAAGGAATGGATAGTTCCAAGAACTTTACTCTGAGCTCCTTTCTAATATAAAAGAATACGACAGAAAATTAATTCCAGGAAATACACCAGGTTATTTTCATGGCAAGATGAAACCTAACGGTACAAAAGTAATCACAGACAAATGGAATTTTCTGAGTCATGTTTTGAAACTTGATTGTCTCATTTGTTTTCTTGACATGCGTGTGTCTGTGTGTCTGTGGGTCTGTGTGTGTGTGTGTGTGTGTGTGTGTGTGTGTGCCTTAAAACTGATCACTGGGGATTTTCTGTGACTCACATATTACAAGAGTTAAAATACAGGGCTGTGAAGTCTACAAGGATGTAGGAGAGCAAGAAGCCCCAAGGACTTGAGGAAACTCTGAGTCTGGTTGTTTCAGCTGGGTATTGAGTGGCTTCCTTAACAGTTTTTGTTGTTGTTGTTGTTTTGTTTTATTTTGTTTTGTTTTGTTTAAGTTTAATCAATGACACACGGTTCTGAAGAACTGCAGGTGAGCTGCATCAGAAGAAAAACAGCTCAACCTCGCTACTTTATATTTCGCCAAGAAATATAAAGTAAGCAACAGGTTGCTATATCTCTTTTCTCCGGTTAACAGGGATTAGAAAGAATTCCAAGGGTATGGGAGAATAGGTGTTTTCGTGCACCAGTGGAGGGAATACAAATTGATACAAGGAAGGTAACTTGGAAATATCAAAGGCCTAAAATTAAATGATGAGGTTGTACATATAACATCATGCAAATATAATCTCAGTCCATGGTTAGTGGAAAGTTGCTTATTAAGTTATACAAATACATATTTATGAAATGCAAATATATATTTGAAAAGGATAACAAATTTTCAGAGGCTACAGTAGGGGTATTTACATGTTGTATATGTATTTACATTTTGTATATACAGGTTTTTTTCTTAATTATTTATTTATTTTTTAATACTTTATTTACATTTCCAATGTTTCCCCCATTCCAGGTCTCCTCTTTGGAAACCCCCAATCCCCTCCCCCTACCCTGCCTCTATGAGGGTATTCGACTTCCCACATTGACATTCCCCTTTACTGGGGCCTCTAACACACTCAGGCCCAAGGGCCTCTCCTCCCCCTGATGGCCAACAAGGCCCTCCTCTGCCACATATGTCTGAGCCATGGGTCCCTCCATGTGTATTCTTTGGTTGGTGGTCCAGCCTCCAGGAACACAGGGAGTTAAGGCAGTTGACACTGTTGCTCCCTTCATGGGACTGCAAACTTCCTCAGCTCCTTCAGTCCCTTCTCCAACTCCTCCATCTGGGACCTCACATTCAGCCCAACGGTTACTGTAAAGTGAGACTTGGCTATTCCAAACTTTTGGGCTAATATTCACTTATCAGTGAGTACATACCATGTTTGTTCTTTTGTGATTGAGTTACCTCGCTCAGGATGTTATTTTCAAGTTCCATCCATTTGCCTGCAAATTTCATTTAATCATTGTTTTTAATAGCTGAGTAGTACTCCATTGTGTAAATGTACCACATTTTCTATATCCATTCCTCTGATGAGGGACATCTGGGTTGTTTCCAGCTTCTGGCTATTATAAATATGGCTGCTATGAAGAGAGTGGAGCATGTGTCTTTATTACATGTTGGAACATCTTTTGGGTATATGCCCAGAAGAGGTATAGCTGGGTCCTCAGGTAGTATTATGTCCATTTTTCTGAGGGTCCGCCAAACTGATTTCCAGAGTGGTTGTACCAGCATGCAATCCCACCAACAATGGAGGAGTGTTCCTCTTTCTCCACATCCTCGCCAGCATCTGCTGTCACCTGAGTTTTTGATCTTAGCCATTCTGACTGGTGTGAAGAGGAATCTCAGACTTGTTTTGATTTGCATTTCCCTGATGACTAAGGATGTTGAACATTTCTTTAGGTGCTTCTCAGCCCTGCGAATTTCCTCAGTTGAGAATTCTCTGTTTAGCTCTGTTCCCCGTTTTTTGATAGGGTTATTTGGTTTTCTGGAATCTAACTTGTTGAGTTCTTTGTATATATTGGATATTAGCCCTCTATCAGACTTAGGATGGGTACAGATCTTTTCCCAATCTGTTGGTTGTCATTTTGCCCTATTGACAGTGTCCTTTGCCTTACAGAAGCTTTGCAATTTCATGAGGTCCCATTTGTCGATTCTTGATCTTAGAGCATAAGCCATTGGTGTTCTGTTCAGGAACTTTTCCCTTGTACCCAGGTGTTCGAGACTTTTCCCCACTTTCTCTTCTATTAGATTCAGTGTAGCTGGTTTTATGTGGAGGTCCTTGATCCACTTGGACTTGAGCTTTGTACAAGGAGATAGGAATGGATGAATTTACATTCTGATACATGTTGACCACCAGTTGAACGAGCACCATTTGTTGAAAATGCTGTCTTTTTTCCACGGGGTGGTTTTAGCTCCTTTGTTGAAAATCAAGTGACCATAAGTGTGTGGGTTCATTTCTGGGTCTTCAATTCTATTCCATTGATCTACCTGCCTGTCACTGTACCAATACAATGCAGTTTTTATCACTACTGCTCTGTAGTACAGCTTGAGGTCAGGGATGCTGATTCCCCCAGAAGTTTTTTAGTTGTTGAGAATAGCTTTTGCTATCCTGGGTTTTTTGTTGTTCCAAATGAATTTGAGAATTGCTCTTTCTAAGTCTATGAAGAATTGAGTTGGAATTTTGAT
>CM052705.1:100245462-100279030 GCA_028551405.1 Uromys caudimaculatus | reverse complement strand
GATATTTGCAAGTTCCATCCATTTGCCTGCAAATTTCATTAAGTCATTGTTTTTAATAGCTGAGTAGTACTCCATTGTGTAAATGTACCACATTTTCTGTATCCATTCCTCTGATGAGGGACATCTGGGTTGTTTCCAGCTTCTGGCTATTATAAATATGGCTGCTATGAACATAGTGGAGCATGTGTCTTTATTACATTTTGGATCATCTTCTGAGTATATGCCCAGGAGTGGTATAGCTGGGTCCTCAGGTAGTATTATGTCCATTTTTCTGAGGGGCCATCTTTCTAAGTGGCCACTGCTTCCCAGGGTCAGCTTTCACATGAGGACTTCTTCGTCTGTATGGTCTTTTGAGTATGATTAAGATATATAGCACTGCCAGATGGTGGCACAGAGAAACCCTATCTCAAGCAAAACAAAACAAACAAACAAACAAAAGATACTTCATGTTGTTAAGACTCCATTAGAAGTTCCTTATACAATATGGGCACTGGCTATTAAGAGAGAGTTAGATTCTCATCAAATGAAGAAATTCTAAGATTTAATCCTGCTACTTTCTAATACCACCTAGAATTTTGTTCTTGTTGGCTTGTTGAGTTTCCTATTCTGCTTTCTTGCATAATACCAGCATAGGTCCTAGACGGCAGCACAAAGACCCAGGAACTCCTGAAGCCATTTTACCCTAAAGACAGAAGAAAATGAGGACGTGAAGGGGTCTTCCTAACTCTCCCTCCTTAGACATTTCCTTTCTTTCCTCCTTTCTTCCCCTATCCTTTCCCTTTTTCTTCCACTTATCTTCCTCCTTTATTTCTCCTCCTCTTCTGTCTTAGTCACTGTTCTATTGCTCTGAAGAAACACCATGACCAACACAACTCAAAAAAGAAAGCATTTAAATTGTGAGCTTATTTTATAATTTCAGAGGGTTAGTTTATTATCATCATGGTAGAGAGCATGGTGGAAGGCAGGTATGGTGCTAGAAAGGTAGCTGAGTGCTACATCCTGATTTGTAAGCAGAGGGGGGGGGCAGGGCCTGGCATGAACTTTTGAAACCTCAAAGCCCACCCCCAATGAAACACTTCCCCCAACAAGGCCACACCTACTCCAACAAAGACACTCCTGATCCTTCTAATCCTTTCAAATAATGCAACTCCTTAGTGACTAAGCATTCAAATATTTGAGCCTATGAGGGCCATTCTTGTTCAAACCATCACACCTCCTCATTCCCTTTATATTCCCCAGTTCTTTTTTCTTCCCTTTCTCTCTCCTCTTTTTTCCTTCCCACTTCTTCCTTTTATTTTCTTGAAAGTCCTTCACAGTCTTCTTGCACATAACCCTCCACCCCCACCCTATCACTAGCAAAAGGGAATGTTTTATCCTTCTTAGCTCAGAACAATGAAGACTCACTCCTTGCTTTTCTAAGTGGAGCCCATCTTCATTAATATATTGCCATTTAGCTAACCTTTAAGTAAAACTGGGCATGACAGCAGAAAGGGAGAGAAGTGAGAGTAAAAGTCGCAGGCAATAATCTGCCCCATCTTCCTGGATACTAGGAAGCAATTTTGACTTTTAGAAGGAAAACTTAGCCTTTTTAAGAAGTACTTTATTCTGGTTTGCAGCAGGATGGGTTTTCCTGATTTCTTGTTGGACACTTCTCTTTTTCTTTACATGTTTAAATGCTTAGACTAGAGGTCCTTCTAGTCTGGGTCTGTAC
Organism: Uromys caudimaculatus; assembly: GCA_028551405.1. Lineage (NCBI taxonomy): Eukaryota > Metazoa > Chordata > Mammalia > Rodentia > Muridae > Uromys > Uromys caudimaculatus. Next base: position 100,277,319 of record CM052705.1, on the reverse strand, counting down.
ATTCTTCTTGCATAACCTCAGCAGCCCTTTAGTGCTGTGTTGATGCTATCATTTTCTAAGTGTGTGTGTGTGTGTGTGTGTGTGTGTGTGTGTCTAGTTGCCACCTTGACGTTTCCACTCGCATGCCTTCACTGTGAAGACCAATACTGAACTGTCGACTTCTCATTCCAAACCCATTCTTCCCCAGACTGCATTATCTCCATGAATGATATCACCTTTTAAAATCTAATCAGATTACATGAGTCCTTTCTTTCCTGTCTCCCCTCCCTCCCTCCCACATTCTACTCACCATAAGTCCTGTCCATGGGACCTCCCAACCACACCTAGGATCTTTGCTTCTGTCTGTTTTCCTCCCTCCATTGATCTGTGTGTTCTCTTCATTGGATGCTGACAGTGCCTTCATATTGGTCTATTTATTTCTTTTCCCTCCTTGGTGCTGTGTGGTATGCCATTTCAGTTAAGCAGTCTCTACTGCTGCTAGCCTACAAAGCCTTCTGTGGTGGCTTTTGTTAATCTGCCTGACACCTTGTTCTGAACCACCTCTTCCCAGTTTCCTCTGGACTTCTTCCTTCTCTGACTTACTGAGAAGGTTTTCAAAACCTGCATTTCCTTCTTTGATTCTTTTCTATCCAGCCTTCCTCATCTATGGACTCTCAGCTCAAATGTAATACCCCAGTAAGCTTTCTTTGACCCACCCACCCTTACCAGCCACCTTCTGCTATAATTCTCTGCATTGGGCCTATACATTCCTGAAAAAACCTTCTATTTGGTAATTTAATGAACTGAAACTGATGAAATTACTAAACTAAAACCACTAAATATGATATCTGTATGACACTAAGAGGGCAGAGACTTTTAAAGAGGTGAACACAGCTAGCAGCATTTCATGCTCTTGTAAAGACTGAAAATAATGGTGGTGGTGGTGGTGGTGGTGGTGGTGGTGGTGGTGGTGGTGGTGATGATGATATAGATGATGATTGTGGGTATCACAGTGACAACTGATGTTTATGCTTACATTGCATAGAATTGCATAATTCTAACAAGGTTTGCATTGTTGGGGAGTATTGTCATGCTCACTCTACACTGAGACTTTAGGAAGTTGGTCATAGTGTTTGGTACATGGAACTTTCAAGGAATGTTTTCTGTCCCCCAAGACTGATAAATAGTAGTAGAACTGAAACTCTCTCTAGGTCTGAGCAAACTCAAAGTGTGCATTTGTAAACTTGGTCTATATTTGTCCATGTGATGATTAAAATAGCCCTTAGCAGATTAAGAAGTGGAAAAATAATATGGGATAAGTGGTTGGCTATTTTCAAAATATGGTAAATAAAATTGGTTTCTAGGCCAGAATCCCTTGACTCTTGTCTGCTACCCTGATTAATGGAAGGTATAGTTGAGTTTTAGAAAATTATTGCGGGGGGGGGGTAAATTTGGGCATGATGACACATGTCTATAGTCCTAGCCCTCAGGGGGTGGAGGCAAGAGGACTGAGCATTTGAGGCCAGCCTGTGCTACAAAGTGAGACTTGGTTTAAAAAAAAAAAATAAAGAAAACGTGAAGAGCTAAATTTCAGGTAGAGTTATTTTCTCATTGTAACAACCTGGAGATGCGTTCTTATCATTGTGTGGTAATTCAGCAAAACCGTCGTTCTTCCAGGTATTCTGGCTCTTACATTCTTTCTCCCCTCCTTCCTTCCATGATGTTCCTTGAGCCTTAGGTGTAGTAATTGCATTGCAGATCTAGCAACTGGTGATGGGCACCCCATGGTCTGTTGTTTTCTGCATTTTTACTATAGTGGTAACTTTCTGTCTGTTGCAAAAGGAAGCTTCTTTGATGAAGAGTGATATCTACACTTATCTATGGGCAGAAAGATAAGTATTTAGAATGTATGTAGGAACTTTACTGGTTTAGGAAAAACCTACTGGTAGTAGTAGGTTCTCCTCTAAGATTCATGGCCTCAAAGCTCTGTACAATTGGCTATATTTACAGTACCATATATGGTTTCCTTCATCTTGAGTGGGCCCTGAGACAACTATTAGGTACCTCCAAGATATAAATACTGCTATTGCCTCTTTAGGGATAGTTTGTCATGTTGGTCACTGTTATGGTCTACAGGTGTTACAGTGGGGTAGGACTGTTGATTGCTTTCTTGTCTTAGCAGCTTGCGTACTACCTTCTGGTACTATGAAAGCTTGTCCTAAGAGAGGAAACTTTCTGGTCAAGTTTGTGAGTCCTATGTCCAAAGAATATGGTGTCTTCAGCAATAGAGCTCTACCTTCAACTACTGAGAAGCAACCAATGGCAATAGCAGCTACCTATATTGTTTGTGGGGGGAGTCTTAGACTTCCTTGACCAACTCTAAAGGAGATTTATTTTCTTATAAATGGTATTGGAATTTTTGTTAGGTAATCTTTGACTTTTGGGGAGAGTAATATCATCCCAATTAGTGTAACTTTATCTGAAGTGTATGTACGTATGTATGTATGTCTGTATGTATGTAAATATGCATATATGTGTGCATGTATGTATGTATGCATGTGTATGTGTACATGTATGTATGTATGAATGTTTGTATGATATATAATTTAGGTACATGTAGACTAATGATACCCTATGTCTTTTAAAGCTTCCTTTGTGTTATTTTTTCCTCTCCCTCTCTATTGTCCTCCTTCTCCCAGTCTTTCCTTTGCCAGCTTCACTTTGTATTTAATTAATATTTTTGAGAATGAATCTCACAATGCAGGCCAAGATGGCCTCAGCCTCCTAAGTCCTGAGATTACAGATGTATACTATCACATCTGCCAGATTTCACTTTTAAAGACTTAAAAAAAAATAGTGCTTTTTTTTTTTATTTAAGTTTTTCTGACCATTTAAATAAGAAATAAATATAGACTTATCTCAGGTAAATATAGAATGCCTATGTAGTCGTGGCATTACCTAGTACCTAGTGTGTACTAAAATAAACCCATGGCCACAGCAAGAAGGTTGTATCTGTGTGTCACCTACTATTTTCTCACATACTACCAGTGACTTGTGTGCTATACTTTTGGGAACACCCAAGGCTCTATTGTTTACCAAATTACAGCTCTGTGATGGGGGTAATTTCAATTGTCAACTTGAGTAGATCAGTAGATTAGACAATTAGTAAAGCACACCTCTGGATTTGTCTATGGAGCCATTTTCAGAGATGATTAGATCATCAAGGCTCTGCCTTAATCAATAGTTTAATCATTTGATGGTTTTAAAATCTGAATAGATCATTGGGTGGTACTTAGAACTACAGAAGTTGGGGCCTATGGAAAATGTGGGCCTCTTAGTATGGATCTATGAAAGGTCCAGCTTGCTCCTGTCTCTCCCTGCTACTGTTTCTGCTCTTACCACAAGGTGAGGAGCCTTGCTTCACCACGCCCTTCCACCATCTTCTGCCTCACAAAAGGTTCAGGAACCCTGAAGCCAGATGGCTATAGATCAGAGCATCTGAGGCCACAAGCAGAAATCAATCTTTCCCCCTTTACTTGCCTTTCTTAGATATTTTGTCACAGCAACAAAAAAGTTGATTAACATTGGCTCTCTGGTTGTGACATTAATGGAGCCAAACACGTGATATCCAGCCTATATTCATTAGATGCTTAGTATGTTCAACCTCATGTGTTGTAAAAAATGAAAATGTGAACTGGATTTAGTCTTTAATCTTAATGGATTTGAAACAAAGAGACCAGAGAATAGAACATCACTAAGGAGGTAGGATGTGGGTGGGCTTCATACTCCCAATTCCAGCTGGGTGGGTAGTGGCTCTTCTGCATGCCATTTGATATCAGCTTTGCCATCAGAGTAGCTGTGTGAACTCTCAGTTTGCACTCAGGGCTAGGTAACCTCTTTTCAAATACAGTTTGTTCCAGCATTTGCCAGGGACTATATGATACTTTGGGGAATAGGAAGGAGATTAGTATGGTTTATGGAGCAATGAAACAGAAACTAAAGGATGAAGTGGAATGCAGAGTAGACTAGGACCATAGATGAAATGCAATGAGTGTATGCTTAACGCTTAAGGAAAATAGAGTTCACTGCTATCTCTGGAGCCCAAGAAAGACTGCCAAGTAGATGTAGCACTTCAGATGGACTTTAAAGGAAGTGATGATGCAAAATGCAGTGATAGAGAAATGGTCCAGCAGGATGAAGGGAATCAATTAGGAACAGAAGAGGGAAATGAGTATTTATTTGTGAAAGAGCAAGTCTCCAGTTTTGTGAGATGAGAGCAAGAGGGACAGTTCTTGTGGCCTTGGAGGTACTCGATACAGATTTATTTCTACCAGCAAGTTGGAGGCTTGGAAGGCTGTCCCATGTAATGAGTTGACTTTCCAGGAACAGTGGGGGTGCGTGTACACAGTTTAAATGAGAGGGAAGGAAGACAGCAACATCAGGAAGACAGTGCAGCAGCATGGGTGGAAGATGACGAGAGCCTGTTCTGTCACCGAACTCCAGGTCTGGGCTAGAAGGGCCCAGGGGAGAGTGGAGTAGAAAGGAGTAAATGGTGTAGAGACATGGGCACTGACTGGTGACAAACACAGCAGAGGCAATTGCTTCTTTTACATTACTAGGAGCTCTTTGTCTGTGACCTCTGGATAATGGGGACAGTGATTATCTGGTAAGAAGACAATGACTGCGTTCCAGCACATGAGGAGGCAGGCAGTGGATCTGATGCACAGATTATCCATCACTGTGAAAGAGCAGAGGCATTTCAGGATGCAGTAAATTTCCCATTTCATCCTTGGGTATGCTCACGGATAAGTGGAACTATAATGTCTGTGTAGATTTTCATGGCCAAGAGACAAGGAGGTAGGAGCCGACCACGGACATTACTTTTCCCTTGAACAAGGTGAGTCGGCCCTGGGAAGCTGGCCCGTTGTGTTATGTGAGAAGCCACATGAATGACTCATCTGAAAACATTAGTTCTTTAAGAATTTTGTACCATATATTTTGATCATATTTTTCCCCATCAACTATTCTCAGACCTCCCCCACTCCCTACTCACCCAATTTTGTGTCTTTTTTTAAACCATTGGATTCAATTTGTGCTGCCTACACATGCTTAACTTTGTTCATTTTTTGGGGTATAGTTGGCCTACTGGGGGTCCCATTTTTAAAACTGATCACTCCTCTCCCAGCAGCTATTGATTGCCAGTCTCTCCTTAGCTAGAAGTGGGACTTCATATCAACCTCATCTTTCAATGCTGAGGTTTTTCTGGCTTGACTTTGAAGATCTTGTACCTGTTGTCAGTCACTTTGAGTTCGTATGTACAGTTCCCCTGAATGACTGTTTTTTGTCCATCAAGTAGGTACTTCCTCCTCAAATATGTCTTCAAAGTCAGGGGTAATTACAGGACAGTTTCATCTATTTTGATTCAGTGTTTTCCATCTGGAAAGAGTCTGCCATTTAGTGGCTGTGGATGCAATTCTGCCTTCATACAAAAGATTATATAGTGGTTATGTTTTGGCAATGAGAAGACAGGTTTGCTCAGAGCATAGTCTGGGATTTGGTACTCCCACTGGAGAGCAAAGAGTAAGGTGGAAGTTTCTCCAGAGAACTCTGTAAATGTTTGAATTCTTTAAGCTCAGGCACCCAGGGATGGGGGTGGGGGTGATGGCTCAGTCACACCTGAATTCAGATCCCTAGCATACACGCAAAAGCTGGGAATGGTGGAGTGCTGCTGTAACCCCAGTACTGAGTGGGGTATAGCTCATTGACCTATGTGTCTAGTGGATCCAAGAACTCCAGGTTCAGCAAGAAACCCTTTCTCAAAAAATAAGGTGAAGAGTAACCAAGAAAGTCACATGAGTAGACAGGTCACATGACTAGATGTCTACTTTTCATATGTGCATATCCACCCACACAAATATGGATACCCCTCCTCCACACACCTTACCCCCGTATTCATCCAATTTTCTCAATTTTTTTTTTCTAATTTTTAAATTATTTTATCTTCTGCTTACCCCTGTACTACCTGGTATGAGATGTACCAATTTTAATTGCAATGAATTAGACAAAGCAACTCTTGGGGCTATTCTGTGTAGAGAGTGGAGGCTGGGTTCTTCTAATGGAAACTTCTTTGGGAAAGATGACTTACTGGCCTTCATCTCCATCACCACATAGGGACAGATTGAATGCCAGGAAACAGCTGCAGGTCTACAGTTAATTTGGTGGTACAAAAGAAGGGAGATGGTACAGTTAAATGGATCTACATTCCCAGTCAGCAAAGATGCTGATGCTGTCTCCTAGCTAATAGGAAACTCAAGTATGCCCCAAGGATGTTGCCAGATGTTTCCAAATAAGCATCTTACATCTATGGTCTCAGACACTGAACACTTAAACACAAGATAGTCTTTGAAACTGGCTATTGAATAGACACTGAAGTTGTTATTGTTGGGCCAAGGTCTAACGTAGTGGTACGTGCTGTTTAGAGTGAATTTCACTATTATTTTAAAAGTACATCTTAAGTAGAAGGTTGCTGAAATGATGAGTATTTAATTTTAAACTTACTTTTCTTGTTTCACTAGATTTCTCTTTTTAGGTAACAGTGGCCCAGAGTAATGTGACTGTTGGGAAATCCATGTATTCACATATACATTTGCTCATTAAAAGCACAATTATTTACTGGTTGGCAGGTTCTAGGCAGAAGTCTGAGAAGTAAGAACAGCTACATCTTGAATTTTTTTATGTTGTAGTAAAAGAAATGTTCTATTATCCAAAATTAATTCTAAAATCCATTTTTGCAATTTAGCAGTTTTTAAATAAGGATGTATTGAATTTGAGATAGAAAGAACCAATCTACCTCCTTGTTTGTTTATTTATTTATTTTTGCATTGATAAGGATTGAACTTAGGGTTTCATACGATGACAAAAGCTCTATCTTGGAGTTATAGTCCCAGTCATTAGAAATCTTTTTCTATCAATGATATCAATTTAATTGGACATTTATTCTATGAGGTTCATAGGATAACGGTACATTTTATAACTGATTGTGTGTCAGACTGACAGCAAATACTCACATAACACTAAACTGGCACTACATTTTGTTCAACATAACATCTTGATTTGAAATTTACTATTTGTCAAACCTCTAATTTTAGGGGTCAAGGTAGATCAAGGGACACCAGGACTCAGGTGCCTGGATGTCCAGATCCAGGGGAGAAGAAGCAGAAGGTAGGTGAAAGATGAACAGCTCCTGCTGTGTAGACTATAACAGCAGGATTGAGTCCCATTTCTCAGCGTCTTCCATCTCTGTATCGGCTCTCTTTTTCTGGCCTGCTACATAAGCTCACATGAGTCATGTAGGTGATCCTGTCGGACACCAGAAGAGGACAGGGGATGAGAGACAGTAGCAAGGACTGTGGTGTGTGAGGTGGAGATTAATAACAAGTAAGACCAAGGCCAGCGGATGCACCTAGTAGTACCTGGGACTAATACAGTGGTAGAAATATCACTTTATCAAGTGTTCAACCATCGCCCATTTCAAAGCTGTCATTAATTTTAGTAATAAAAAATCCTGCAAGCTGGGTATTTATTAGGCATCATTACTACACTACCCTTGCTTCATGCACAAAACTGGGAGGTGACTTGTCTAACACCACACAGCAAGTGGTGGGATCAGAATGCAAGCTTTGGAGAACAGGCATCAACCTCTTTTTCTTATTCAGGATGCTGCTTTGTGTCCCCAAGTCTCATAATTCACATGGACTTTGTGCTCAGTTGTATGTATCCTCAAAAGCTGGCAGGGTGAGATTAGGAATTATCCAGATAAGATGCAGAATCTAAAGTTATGGATCCTGAGCAAGATTCTACAGATGTCTTGAGGTAAGTGCTGTGTGTTTGAGCCCAGGTGAATGGACCAGACCGAGAACATGCTAACAGGCCAGGAAGCAGTTGGTTGCCTGATGAGTTAAGAGTCATTACTTCATGCAGTCATTCAAAAACTAGAAGTGCTATGTGGCTAAAATTCCAGAATTCAGTGCCAGGGTATTTTAATGAAATTCACAGCCCCTTGGGAATAGGCCCACAGACCATAACTTGGTGCTAATAGACGATTTTATCCACTTCTCTAATATTTGGGGAGATGTTCTCATGATGGTGGATTCTCTTTAGTTTTGATCACAGGGACTTCAAGGAAGAGTAACATGTTTTGTTTCATTGTTTAAGATCACTATTTTATTTTCTATGAGCTAATGAAAAGCCTAGAAGAGTTTTTCAAATTATACCAAAGCTTCCAAGATTCCAAATGCCAGAAGTAGTTATTCATATCTGGGGATGAAGACAGATTGTAAGCTGTTTAACTAGGCCTGTCGCTAATTTCTTCCCACTCACATGACAGAGCAAAGGAGTTTTTTTTTTTTTTTTTTTTTTTTTTTTAAATTAGGTTTAGAGGATAGTGCTACTGAATAATCAGAAGGAAGAAAAAACCCAAAACCCAAACCCAAACCCAAACCCAAAACCAACCAACCAACCAACCAACCCAACCCAACCCAACCCAACCCAAATCAAACCAACAAAACAAACAAACAAACAACCCCCCCAAACAAAAAAACCCCACCTTTCCAACAATGTGAGGAATATAAGCTCTTACCCTATTGATTTTTGCTACCATTAAGCATTTGTTGCATACTGTGTGGTGCCCGACACATAGGCTTACAGACTCTCACCCATCTTTAGAATCCCTGTATACAATACCGATGAAGAGATACACGTAAGACATGCATTGAAAAAATTGAGCACATTAAATTTAGCATGTTAATGAATGCATAGGGAGAAGCTTACTGAAAGGTCATAGGTGACTGCACTGAAATGTTTTCTAAGGGTAGAAAGCAGCACTTATAGAATGCCCGAGAAGGTTGGTCAGTCACTGGAAATTGCATGTTAAGTTTAGGTAGAGAAAGAGGAAGCCCGCACGTTTCAGTAAGGAATTGACCCCAAAGGCAATACATTGATGCTGAATTGGTGCTGTAGAGATGCTCAGTCAGAATCTCTTGTGGATTTTTGTGCATGTGGTCCGTGTCTATATGTTTCAGTTCTTTGGGACCTGAGAATCACAGGCATAAACGTAATCGCTAGATCAGCAAAGTATCTGTTTCAGATATCTGAGAATATGACACAGGTTCGACTCAAGTTCTGGGATTAAAAAATCAATTGTTCAACGTTTCGGAGCCTCTGTTAAACTGTGGCAAGTCGGCCCTCAGGGTTGGACTACGCAGGCGCACGGAGGACATTCACGTGAGCTATGATACCTGGCCTGGAGCAAGCTTCCAGAGCTCCACTGACATTAGCTTCCTCCCGCCGAAACAAGCTACTATGAAATGGATGACTAAAACAAAATTAATTTGTATTCTCACATGGTCTTTCAGGGCACTGTTCTAAATAGTTGTCATGGGGCTAAAATTGAGGGCTTTTAATTAATTAACCGATCTCTCACATACCACAAATCGAGGTGTTGTCAAGGCTGTGTTCCATTCTGGAGCTTCTAGGAGAGAATCTTCCCTTGACTTCCCATATGGAACGCAGACCCCTCACTCCACTGCCCCAGCCTTCCTCCCACTCTCCATGCTCCTGCTCTGCCTCTGTTTCTCCCCTCTCCCTCCTTTATAATTTTTATTATGTGTCTCTGTGTGCTTGTCTGGATGCTTGTATGCGTAAATGACTGCAGGGACCCATGGAGGCCACATCTGGATCCTTTGGAGCTGCCACAGGCAGTTGTGAACCCCCTGGTATGGGATCTAGGAACCGCTCAGGCACCTCTCCAGCCCCCTGTTCTCCCTTTTTAATGACCCCGGTCGTTCACTGAGATCAGTCAGAAAAGTTTACAGTCATGCTGCCGTGGCAAGATCCTTACCTTGATCATATCTGTAAAGCCCGCTGCTTACACATAAAGGAACATGTTGACAATTTCTAGGGATTAGAAAAAAAAGACATCTTTGGGGGACTATCATTTCTGCCTACCATACTACATTTTATTTAAATATTATCTTTTAATAGATAATAATGCTAGACGCTCTCAGAGTCAAGGTGGGCACACAAACTAAACAACCACAATGCTTACATCAAAATAAATACATAAGGTCAGTGACAGTAATAAGCAAAGAAGTTGATATTTATGAGTGTTTGCACTATGCTAGGCATTAGGCTAGTGCTTGCTGTGAGGTATCTTGCTAAATGAGGATTTACCACGGCACTGAGGGGAAGGTATTCCCATTTTAAGGCTAAGAAAGGTGCAGAGATGTGTCTTAAGGATAGGTAAGAGCACTTACACTCCCTCCTACCCATTAAAGACCACATAGCTACTGTCATGAACTGAGTCTATCTGAGTTTTTAGTGCTTGTAATTCACTGTTCTGCTATGACCGTGCCGCCTCTTGAGGAATCAGTGAATATACCTTCTTTCCAGTGTCTGTAGAGAAAGATCGAGCAGCTGCGTTATAGCAGCTCAAGAGCCACCTTGACGGAAGCCTGGGCAGCGTGCCTGGAAGCCAGGTGCTGCATGTCCCCCAGCCTGCCAGGGAGGGTCGAAAGCTACAAGTTCATCCCGGACAGTTGGGCAAAAGTAGGACTGAATTCAAAGGCACGCCCTGTAATTCATTTATCACCATGATAACGGGTGTTTCAACCTGAGGTCTGTGTGAACAGTAGACAGAGTCCAGTGCAAAGCTGCTTCTGTGATTCACAATCTGGAGTAGATGGGGGATCCCAAAGGCTCACTCGGGTGGGTTGGGGAAAGGCAGCATTTGACTTATTTAAGAAAATTTAAAAAGATTTATTTATTTAATGACCACACACACACACACACACACACACACTTGAGGAAACTGGAAGAGGATGTCAAATCCACTGGAACTGGAGTTACAGGTGGTTTTGAACCATCAACTTGGGTGCTGGGAACTGAACTCAAGCACCCTTGCCACTGAGCCATCTTTCCTGTCCCAGCATTTGACCTTTAAAGGCCATAATTATTTCTTGTCTGTGTCAGGATTTCCTATAGTAATAGAAGTGAATTTTTTACACGGAAGTTAAGTTAGGAGTGTAGGTATGACTCTAGATTGATTGAGTCTCTCTGTCTCTGTCTGTCTGTCTCTCCCTCCTTCTCTCATCTCTCCCCTCTTCCAGGCATATTACCTCAGAGCTACATCCCCTGCTGAGATTTGCTGGGCTTCTGAGACTGACAGGCTAACAGGGCCCAGGGGAGAAGAGACCCCTAGGGGGTTTCTGTCCCAGCTGTGCTGGGTCTGACAACCTGCCCCTAGCATCCAGAGGGCCACCTGGGAGTTTGGTAGGCTGTTTGCACAGTAGTAGTGGGGAGTTGTATTCTCTCAGGTTCTCCAAGATCAGCTTCTCTCTCTCTCTCAAAAAAAGTCTTGGGCGCGGTTACATTTTAGACACATTTGTGTAAGAGTGAGAGTTCATACATCCAGACATTTTAAAGACAGCCTTGATTTTTTTTTTAAAATGATGATTGATCAAATGAATAATACATGTAACTTATGGTTGAATGTTTGCTAGACTTTTCATCGGTAAACCCCACACATCAGGAAAGTTTAGAGGCATACAGTGGCCATCTTCCTTCTCATCCTATTTCTTTTGCTCTCTTTCCACTTCCTCTGCCTTGCTTTGCCTTTCCCTCCCTCTTTCCGCAACTCCCTTCCTCTCCCCACTGGGACAGACATTTGTCTTGGAATTTTAGATACAAAATTGCTAGTTTCTGACTGCCAGGGATCTATGGTCTAGCTAGAGGATTCATTCACTTTGCTCAACATTTTAAAAGAAATTTTGTGTGTCTTGATTCTTTTGTTTTTATTTTAAGTGTTATTTTTAAAACCAGCAGGTTTCCTTATTACGTGTCCAAGGACACCTGTGATTTATCCTTCTCCACGGTCTCCTTTCCCTCGCCTTCCTGTCCCAATTCTGTTTCTACCCGTCTGCCCCCAATGTTTCTCCTTCCAGGTTCATACACATTTGTCTTCTTGCCTTTCCTACCCTAATGACCCTTACTTGCTGGAAGCCTTTTATTCCCCTCTCACGGGCCCCTTTCCTGGTCTCCACACACACTCATTCCCTATAAAGACACATGTATAAAAATTAGAAGCTAGGACAAGCACAGGAGAGAGAATGTGTGGGATTTGTGCTTCTGATCCTGGGCTGCCTTGTTGAATATAATATTTTCTAGTATCACCCGTCTCCCTGAAATTTTATAATTTCAATTTTCTTTATGGCTGAATAAAATTCCTTTGTGTAAACATGCTGCCTGCTCGTTATCCATTTGTCTCAACAGAGATTCATTGGCTCTCAGTTATGTAGTAGGCACTAATCTATATATTGGCGATGAATAAAACACAAAATCTTTTTTGATGGGAGATTTATTTATTTTTGTTGCAAAGAGGCACAGAATGAACAAGCAAATAGGTACAGAGTACAGTTTCAGACAGTGACGAAAGTCAAACACTATGAGGAAGTGCCTGGTGGGGAAATTAACCATTTGCCATGAGGCAAAGGCAGGGGAGGATTAAGAAGTAGCCTGTCTGTAAAAGGCTGAGCAAAATGTTCCACACAGAAGAGCAAAGGCAATGTCCCAGTGACTGGAGATAAGATGGACAAACTAGAAGCCCAGGGTCACTGGGGGGACATAGGAATAGATGGCAGCTGGTGAAGTTGGAGATGTGAGCAGGAGCCAAGATGTGAAGCACTAATTTGATGAGTTTGGTTGTTATCCAAGAGTTCATGGGAATCTCTCGGAGGTCTTTAACAAGGTAGTGGATGGATTGGATTCACGTGCTGGCTGGATGGCGGGGCTTAGACTGGGGCAACTGGAGTTGGGGGTAGGGGAGAAAAGTGGTGGAAATCGATATTTCGAGGTGGAGTTGTGGACATTAGGGCAGAGGAGGGTCAAAGGCAACTGGAGAGTCTGGATTAGCCACTGGACAAATGGCAGCAACATTAACTGAGACACAGAAGTCTGGGGGAAGAAGCAGATTTGGGGATGTTATGTGAGTTCAAACAAGATTTCTCCTTAAATCATATTTAGTGCAGGCCTTCAGATAGATACCTGAGTAGACGTATTGAATAGGCAATAAATAAAACCCAGTGTTAGAGACATACATTTTGCCTTCAGAGAGGCATACTTTTTGCTTTAGAAATCGTGGGAGTCTATAGCACTGAGTAGTAATGTCTGTTGGTAACCACTGATCTCTAGATGCTGAGGCAGGAGGATCTCTAGTTGAAGGCCAGCTATGTAGTGAGATCCTGACTTAAAAGACATCCCTGAAACTTTAACAAAGAAACCAACAACTACCATCCCTTAAAGTCTCCCCAAACAAAAGGAATTGTGGCAATTTAAACTGTGATATCAGTGTTGTCGAAGGAAGGAAACATTTTCACAGAGGCTTGACCGTCTGCCAAGCACTTGCCAGACAACTCACATGTATTATTATTCATGAGGCATAAGACTGGAGAAGCACCCTGAGTATAGTATGTCAGACTCTGAAGATAGATGGCTAAGTTCAATCCCCAGCCATGCCTCTGACTAGTGGCATGTCTAGACTTTGCTTATTGTAAGATGTAAGTAACAATTGCACCTACATCTGAAAGTAACTTTGATTCTGAAATGAATCGATGCATGGAAAATACTGGAAATGATGTCAGCTTTATAAATGGACTCCATGAATGATAGTGGTTCTAATGTCTGCATTAAATGTCTCTAAGATTGTACCTTAGAGATGAAAGAGTAGCACTAGAGCATTGCTTTACAATCTTACCAGCCAATGTATAGGACTTTTGAGTTCTATTCTTGGGTTTTAGCCCAATTCAGTTTTTTGATCTGTTCTTCTTGCTGTGTAGCCACCCATGGGCAGAAAGCAAGCATTTTATTATAGTTACAGGCTTAGGCGGCATAGAGGGGATGACTTATGTTCTGCTATGCTCATGATTTAACCAGGGAAGATGTGAAAGCTACAGGCGCTGGAGGCATGGTAGAGAGGAGAAACTGGAATCACTGGGCAACATTGCAGCTCATGTGACTGAGGGCTGAACAGCTACAGGGAATCAGTCTTTGGTGGCTTGCCACATGAGTCGACTTGGACTTCTCACAACATGGTTATCACTTCTAAGACTGGATGTTCCAAGACAACCAGAGAGATGTGGCATGGTTGTCTTTTCTGCCTTAGTCAAAGCCTGTCAGATTTGAGGAGAGGTAGCTTAGATTCCACATTCCCATGAGTAGATTATTCATTTACATTAAGAATGTAGAATGGGAGAAATGACTGTGGTCAGTTTGCTTGGAAAAACTGTACTGGGCCAAGAAGCTTAAATAGGAGGTCATTTATAAAATGACCTGACCTAAAGAATTCAATACATGAACTGTAGGAATGGTCTCCAAATAGCAAGGAAACAGTGTTTCCAGACATAGCAGGACATTTGCACATATGAACTCATGGTGACCATGACAGTGTGTATAAAATCTTTACAAGCTCCAGTATTGGAAGGGTTGGAAGAGGTGGGCATGAAGTTCATCTGTAGTTGAGGAGCTATCGGCATCTGGTAACTGCTGGGAGAAGGAAATTAGATTTTGTTAAAGGATATGACTCCTTGTAGGTCGATGGTACCCCAGGATAGACCCCACACCCAGGAGCAATTGGGCAACACAAGTGGACTAGATGTGCTTATAAAAAGACAGATCACAAAGTAAGGTGGTGGGGCTGATCTGGGAGGAATTGGTAGAGGGGAATGAGTATGGTCAAAACCTATTGTATGAAATTCTCAAAGAATTAATAACAATATATTAAGAAAAGGAACTCAATAGACTTCTAAATTCTGGCCATGCTCTGAGATCAGGGTATCTTCTGCAGACCAGGATGTGGTCTTTTATTGATTAAAAGGTCTTGAGTGCTCTTAATCTAAATCATTTCAGAATTCAAGGGCCGAGTCTTCTAACCAGTAGGAATTTGTTCACTTAATGAACACTAAGTACAATTGTATGGATTCTGAACTGTGCAAGCTTCTGTGCTAATTGCTGTGGGGGTATATTGAGATGCTATGAGAAGTCAGTGTGCCAACAGGTGATGACAAATACTGTGTCTTTCAATTAGCTGGTCTCTGGAGAGATAGAGGCTGCTGACAATCCCCAATGATAGTTAAAACTAGTCAAAACAAGACAGAAAAGGAGTTTAATGTAAATGTTTTAGTTGGCATGGTAACCCCTGTTCAGTGCACACTTCCCATTTTATATACACTACCTATTTAATTAGTCATAATTACAGCTATAAATCCTTAGGTGCTTACTATAGCCACTCACTATAGACTAAGTACCCTGGCAACATTAGATATTTGCATTTTGTGTTTTATTGTATGCATTTGCAGATGAGAGAGTTGTGCAGAAGTGGGGTCACATAGGCAAAACAATTGTCCCTTCTGTTTCTGCTCAGACTAGCTAATTCAAAGCTGAGATGAAAATCCAAGCTCTAGATTTTTTCAGGGAGGGTGTAGGATATGTTTCCCCTCCATCCTTATGATGTAAGATGACTGATATCTCAACCATGGAGTAACGCTCTTCAGGTTCCAAAGAGAGCTACATTCCAACCACGAAGCCTGCTTTGAGCTATATTTGATACACAGTATAGCATAACATACCATATTAAATATATATCTTGAATATATTTTATTTGTACATCCAAGAAAAACAGAACAGCAAAACCTGTTCAGACATCGAAACAAAACTCTTTTAAATGAAATTTCATATTTATTTGAATTTTACTTAATTGAATTTCCTCTTCAAGTTTAAACTTTAGCTTATTTTGATGGAAGGGTTTTGTTTCAAAAGGTTGAACACTTCTGGTTTGTTTCACATTATTCTGGAATATTTTTAGTTGGAAGATTTGGTCTGTAAGCATTATCTGTGTTGTTATTCTAAGTTTAAGCCCACAGTCTCAGTCACTAGCTAGTCTGCTACTGACAGAGTCCACACCACCATCTGAGACAACCTTCAAAATGCACAGCAAGCACAACACTAAATGCTGGAGAAGAAGGAGAACTCGCTCCAGTTTTTAAGAATTCAATTTGAGAGGCTGGAGAGATAGCTCAGTGGTTAGGAACATTTAGTACTCTTGTAGAAGACCTGGGTTTGGCTTCCAGAACCCACATGATAGATCAAAATGATCCACTTCCAGGGGATCAGATGCTCTCTTATGGTCTTCCAGGATACCAGGCATGCACAGGACCTGGTGATTATAAGAAAGCAACTGATTCCCTAGAAGGGAATTTGAGGTGGGTAGGGAGATGGCTCAGTTGGTAACATTCAGAATTCAATCACCATTTAAAATCTGGGTATGATGATACCCATCTAACCCAGCAGTGCTGGAGTCGATAAGGGAGTCAGGTAGATGGATCCCTGAGTCTTGTTGGCAAGGAAGTGTAGTTTTAAACCTATGGATTGCAGATTCAATAAAATCCTTTGTTAACAAACAAACAAGCAAACAAAGTGGAAAGCAATGAGAATACCTGACAGTGACCTCTGACCTCCACATGCCCATGTGTCCTCACATCTACCACATCTATACAACACACAACACACACACACACACACACACACACACACACACACACACACACACACACACACACACACACACACACACACTTTGAGTCTATGAGTATATGTCTGTTACAATTTGATTTGATTTCCTGGCTAGTTTTGCACATAAACACACCCCAGAAAGAATGATCAAACTGAGATCTTTATTTCCACACAGCAAAGTTGCTGGATGGGAAATGATTTAAAACAATCTTAAAGTATGATTAATCTCTCTTTTGGATAGCAGGCATGAAGTTCTATAGATACATATAGCAAGTCTTCATTTCGGTTTAAAATAAGTACATTTTTGGATCCAAGGATATTTTTTATTGTAATCCCAAATAAGATTGACATGGAGCTGAAGCACATCTTTAGGTGAGGGTAGCATATACGGCTGTGCTAATTGTGTACTGTGGATCTGTGAGTGACCCTTTATGCCATTTGGCAGGACAATCCGCTCTGGTGGATTCCAGCCACCATCTATTCTTCAGCACGGAAGGTTGGATGCCGAGCTTCAAGGTTATAAGAATGAAAAGGTCTTATGTACTGTCATTTCCAACTTTGTTCCTCTATGGACAGTTCAGGGAGGGTATTTCTTTGGAATCGTGAGTGGTCCTGTGCATGGCTGGTGCCCTGGAAGACCATAAGAGAGCATCTGATCCCCGCAAGTGCATCATTTTGTTCTATCGTGTGGGTTCTGGAAGCCAAACCCAGGTCTTCTACTTTCATTCCTAGGAATGAAAGTGTTGTTTTGGTGTAGTGTACAATGGAGCATCCTCAGGGTAGAAGTAGCTACCTACTCCTCATGCCAGTAGCTGATTGTTTTAGTGATTTGTATTAAGATATTCCACAAAAGTTGGAGTCCATTTCAGCATTTGGAGTTTGAGAGGGATTGTCTATTTTCCTTTTGCTCACATGGAGCTAAATGTAACCCTGAGCACCAAAGATCAAAGACTAATATGACTGAAGGAAGCATTCCTGCCAAACTGAGAAACTCAAGCCAAGTTTCCAAATAAATATGACAGCATGGCTTGAGCAAGTCTTTCATAGAATTTCTTGCAACAGAACTCAAAGGTGTTGAGATATCTTGATAGAGCTTGCACTTGAGAACTGGGTAGATGTCAGCCTTCTAGCTAGGTTCTAGCATTTGTCTTGGGCAAATTACTTAGATCTTCTGGTTGAAGACATTGAGTTAGCTGCTATCCAAAAATGCCCTTTAAGTAGATGGAGTATCATATTATGGTTTTGGTATAATTGTTTCACTATAAACTTCTTTATTTTGGTATTGTTCGTTCATTGTAGTATATATTAAGTGATCACTTGTACCAACTACATTTACCATGTAAGTGAACTAAATGAGCTAGGTATCTCCCCACAGGGGCTTGTAGTCTAGTGGAGGAAGGTTCTGGGGATAATGGCATGTTTAATAGAATAGCATCAAATCATAATCTTATAGTCATGAGCTCCACTATGATAAAGAAAAATGAGGAGCCCAAGGTCCTTCAGATAAACAGAGCCTATCAGGGATGTATATGTATATATTTTTATTATAAGGATTTGGCCTGTGTGACTGTGGAGGTGAGAGGACTTGAGAGCTACAGAATGAGTTAGCAAGCTGCAAACCCAGCAGGAGAACCAATTGTTTAGTTCAAGTTTGAAGACCCTGAAGGCAGGAAGAGGCTTCTCTTACTTAGGAGAGCTCAGCCACCTGGTTCTACTCTGTCTTCCAACTGACCAGATGAGGGCCACCCGATCAGGGAGGATGAACTGACCCTTTCACTCAGACCATTGATTTAGTTGTTAATTTCATCTAAAAACAATCACTTTCACAGAAACACCCAGAATAATGTTTACATGGATATCTGGGCATCGTGTGACCCAGGCAAGTTAACACATTAATGCAGTTATTTAAAATGGCTAGAAAGAACTTCTCTGATGTGGTAACATTTAAACAGAGACCCAAAAGGAAGGAAGGAGCTATTCATAAATGGCTGGGGGAATCCCTTCCCAGACAGAAAAGAGTATAAACTGAACGAAGCCTGGGGCACAGAGGGAAAGATGGAGAGTTGGGGGAGAAGAGAGACAAGGAGGCAGAGACTCCGTCTTCAGACCTTGGAGTCATGGTAAGGGGCATACTTTTTGCTTTTGTGTTTTGGTTTTTTGAGACAGGGTTTTTCTGTGTAGTCCTAACAGTCCTGGAAGTAGTTCTGTAGACCAGACTGCACTTGAACTCACAGAGATCTGTCTGCCTCTGTCTCCTGGGTGCTGTGATTAAAGGTTTGTACCATCATGACTCAGCAAGAGGCAGGCATTTTGTTCTAGGTGGCTTCATTTGGATACAACTGAGAGGCAGAGTCATGAGTGGCCAAGATAGTGGCCCTGGGATTTGGTAACATGGAGGTCTTGGGTATTTTAATAAAAGCAGGCCTGGTAGAAGCTTGCTCATTCTTATACATGTTTATGATTGGCACTCAATGTCTTAGTATATTTTCTGTTGCTATAACAAAATACCACATACTCAGTTTTTGTTAGAAAGAAGAAATTTGTTTCTCACAGCCATGGAAGCCAAGAAGTCTAAAATCCAGACCAATGTGTGTTTCTCTATGTCTATATGTGTTTCTTTTGCTTTCTCTTTGACCTGTTTTTTTCCTGTTTGTTTGTATTGTTCTAGTCTGGTTTATTTGTTTTTATTTTATCTTATTATTACTATTATTATTTTAGAAGCCTGTTTGTATTCTAATGGGAGAGAGAAAGAAAGGGTGTGAATTTGGGTGGGTGAGGATCTGGGACGAGTTGGGGGAATGGATCCATAATCAGAATATATCATATAAAAAAGAAATCTATTTTTAATAAGAAATAAGAAGATGCTGGCATCTAGGACCTTCCTGCTGTGTCATCCATGGTGAAATATGAGAGGGCAAGAAAGAGAGAAAAGAGAGGAGAGAGAGAGAGAGAGGAGGGAGAATCTAGCCATTTACTTTTACTGCTGGTTTTTAAAGAGGTTGTCATTGCATTTTTTTAGCCAACTCATGCATACACAAATAAGCCAAGAATGACTAAGAGACAGAGCCCTTGAGATAGTGTGTTGGCTGCTAATAATCCTAACATGTATTGTTTCTTCATTAGTCATTAGAAGGGTCACTTTTACTACAGAAGAATCGATTTACTCAATAGCAGTACCTTCTACTTAAAATTGTAATGGTCTAATGACATTTATTTAAATATGTAAATTCGACCAAACCTGCTTTTACAGCCAACTCACTCTTAGAAAATAAGCATACTCCCTAACCAGTGAAGTTAGCCCACTTATGAGAGCAGAGCTTGTGTGATTGGATTACTTTTTGGGGTTTTGTTGTTGGTTTTTTGGTTGAATCTGGAGCTTTATACTTGCTAAGCACATGGCCTGCCACTGAGTCAACTTCCTCACTCCATCACCCTTTACTGGTCCTACTTTTCTGCACTGACACATTGGCCACCAGGTTTCCAGCACACAGACTCTGGGGGACACATTCCAACCATAGGGCTGTGCATAGTACTTTTAGGTTCAGTATTGGCACGTATGTTGGGTGATTAATGGCTGTGCTTCTCGCTGGTCCTTAACATAGGGTTGGCAGGCAAACCGAATATCTAGTGAAATTTGAATTGCGAAAGAAAATTTGGAAAAGTCTGTTTCAGCTAGTATTTGGCATACACTTAAAATTTCGTCGTGATTATTTATCTAAAACACAAATTTTACTGGTTGCCCTGCATTTTTGCTTGCTGTATATGGAAGCTCACCTTGAATGTCCACTTTAAAATGGTTAAAATGGTGAATTTTAGCCACCAGCTCTGGTGATAGCAATGCATTTACTAAATTATTTTAGTCCATCTCAGAGTGCCAAGTACATAGTAGGTTTTCATCAAATGAGGGTTCATAGAAATTGCATTATGGGTCGAAGCTGTAGAGAGGGTGGGTAGCTCCCATGAAGCCCTTAGTTAGATGTGCACTAGCACATAACTCTGCTGTGGGTAGCAGCACATGCCTGCAAAGGAGGCATGAGGATGAGATGTTCAAGGTCACCCTGGGTTATTAGTGGTTTGAGGCCAGCTTGGGTGCGTGAGACCACATCCTTTAAAAGGGGGGGGGGTAGAAAAAGAGAGAGAGATAAAAAAAGCGAAAGAAAGAAAATCACATCACATCCATCCGTCCTATGGAGATGATGGTAAAGGAAACCACCTACCCTGTAGTTGTAGTGTGATGTAGAAAAATTAAGAACTGGGCCTCAAGTGGAAGTCCCCAGTGAGTTAGTGGTGGGGTGTGTTGGAATTGGTTTGTGGGATTAAACCCTTGTGCCTATGGTGCAAATGTCTGTTGAGTGGATCGCCTCCTCAGTATGATGGCCTAAGTGTAACCGGCCTCTGAGGGGCCATTAAAGATCTCTAAGTGGCAACGAACTCTCGGATATGCCCACAAATTCCACAAGCGCCAGGGTCAGTCATTTGCTCTTTTAATTGCTTATGGCAATCTCTGTGCCTCTCTTTCCTCTCTTCTCTATGAGACCGAGGAGCCATAACCACAAGGCTATTTCAGATGACCCCTTTAGAGGCAATTTCAAGGAAATGAAGCACAAGTTGAATTAAGAATATCTGATGAATTAAACATGAGCTAGGATTTTCTGCAAATATTCTATCCCTTGGCTCAAACCTGAGAATCTGAAGATTAGATTTTACTTTCTATGAAAATGGCCCTTTTTATCTTGTGGCTTCCCTGGCTGTGTTATTTAGAGGGATCTCATACCAGCAGTTAACATTCACTGAAGTGGACGGGAATCTTTTATTCTACACCAAGGGCTTAATGCTACTATGTGCTACTATTACGTATCTAATTTGATTTGGATTTTCAAATAATAAATCTCACGGTTCCTTGGTGGTAAATATGCTTATGGTGGCTGCTTAGTTGCATTTGACTAGTCATAGAGATTTCTCCTGGTTAACTCTCTTGAGTCTGAGGATCTATAGTGAGAAAGAATTTGGCTCTTGAAAATGTCACTGGAGCAAACTTCTGTTCCCTCTTGCTTTTGGACATCCTACCCTTAAAGAGCATTAGGAGCTGCATGAAGTCTGTTAGCTTTCTGTAGGAGTCATGTGACAGCGTGTGTAACCTCTGAACCCGAGAATGAATGCTGTATCACGTGGGGGTGGAAATGAAGGTACCATCCTCTGCTCCCTACATGTGATTACTTCTACCCCAGTTGCTCAGCTCCTGTGTGGCAGGGACTCTGCTGCTTGTCTCTGTGCACCTGGCGCCTTGATTCCAAAGGACACTTGGTTAACTTCCGTTAAATTTCTTCTGCGGACTTTAACCGAGGCATTCATAGTGTGTGCATTGAGATTGGGATTATGCAAGACCCAGACAGAGATGAAAGGGCCCACTGTCAAGGGGCCTCCTAAGGAGTTTGCTCTCTGGCAGAAAGAACTGCTAGCAAGAGAGGATATTTTGGGGATGGAATGAGGTCTTCAGCAGCTGGTGTGGAAAATTCCCAAGGAGGCGGTTTCAGCCCCAAGATTCCCTAGGCAGTGCTGACTCTTGCCTTCAAGCTGAAGCCAGCTTAGCCTCCAGATCTGGGTGTTACTGGGAATCCACAGATCTGTCTTACTACAGGGAATCTAGTCCAAGTTTTCAGTAAGACTCCTTGAAGATGTCTCTAATCAGAGCTATTATTATCTTAAAACTCTTCAGATGAATGGATTTGTACGCCTCCAATGTCACTGTCTCCTCAGCCTCATGAGTAATACTGTAGGCACCCCTGTCTAGTCATACTCTTCCGGTAACCCACACCCACCCCTTGCCTCTGATAGCTGCATTAGCAGTAAGTCACAGAGACGGTGGTGCTGATGTCAGCAGCACGGATGCGCACTTAGAGGAACCTTTTTTGTGGAGGGGGGATTACCCAGAGAGGGATGCTAAAGCGCAAAGCTGTCTTGTAGGATGTTTGTACAACCTGTCTTTTCCTATGACACATCTTGCCTATTTTTGCAGCTTAGTAGGCACAGTGAAGGAAGAAGGGTCTGAAGACTCCGTTTTCCTATTGAAAAAGTTTTTTTGAAGGTGGTTTTGGTGGCTCCCATGAGCCAGGAGCACTGACGGAGCAGCCAGGCTGGCAAACGGGGTTAGCTAGGACTGCTTGCAAAGCAGAATGTTCCAGGGGAAAGGGAGGAGATTGAGTCTCCATCTCAGTGACTTAGAATAAGGGCAACAGGGAAGGCATACCTTGTTCGATATAGTTTATCCCTTAATGTCTATATTATGTCTACTGATAGTGAGGCTAGCTTTAGTGTCTTTATAATATTTATCGTGACAAAAGGGAAACAGGACAGGACCAGACGAGGAAGGATACTGTGGATTGAGAATGACAGCAGTCTCCAAGGTAATTCCATTTTTTCAGAAATTTTCAGCATCCCACCTGTAGAGGAAAAGCTGAGAGTAAGAGTAATTCTGAGAGGAGCACTTCTAGGTGTTCTTGGATATATTAACTACTTTTCTAGTAGGCTGCAACAAATTACCCGGCAGAAGCAGCTTAAATAGGGAAGGTTTTATCCCAGCGCACAGTTCACAGGGAGGTCATGGCACCAGGAGCTTGAGGCGGCAGCTAACATTGTATCTGCAAGTCAGAAAGCTGAAAGACAAAGGCCCATTGCTCAGTTTCTTTCTGTTTATTCAGTTCAGGCCCCAGCCCATGGAATGGTGCTGCCCACACGCAGAGTGGGGCTTTCTTGCTTTGTTAAACTTTTATGAAGACACCCTCAAAGACGTGGCGTATTTCTATGGTGATTCTAAATCTAGTTAAGATGACAATGAAGGTTAATGGTCACATAAGCGAGGATAAATGGAAAGGAAGTTGGGTCTGTTGGCTGAAGAGAAGTGTTGAACGTGAGATCTAAGCTGGATGCAGAGTGAGGAAGGGGAAGCAGGGAGGACATAGCAGAGGGGAGAGCAGAGGCAGAATGTAAGTTGAGAGCAATTAGGGAGCGAGCTGGAGGGAGAGGATGCTCAGGTTGGTGTCTCAGTTAGCTTGGGCTACTGTAGCAAAATACCACAGGCTTCCAAAGGACAGATACGCATTTCTCATGGGTTTGAGAAGTCCAGTCAAGACAACCTCAGTGTCCTGTGAGGGCCTGCTCTGTGGTTCCAGGAGGACTGCCCTCTTCCTGCACCCTCACACAGATGCTGTTGTCTCTCAGATCTGCATTTCCCTGTATGCCACCTTCTGTGTGCTTTCCTCTCAAGCGTGTACCTATAGACTTCTTGGTACACTGGGATCTCTTTCTTGATGTCTTTAAAGTCCATATCCCCCAGGGTTCTTTCCATATATGGTGGCTGACTGAGTAAGTGGGTGAAAGCTCAGCTCCTGGGCTTCAAAGTTGGACAAATGCTGAGAAGGAATCCAGATTCCAGAGCCCCCCAAAGACCGGAACTTAGCTTGGGCTTAGTCTCTTTACTTCTTGGTTCTCTGCTTCTCTCACCCTCTTTATGGGCCTCCTCTCAGTAAGTCGAGTTGCACTAAATCACAAGCAGATTTGTCTTGGGATCCACTATAAGCTCCTGGTTGAAATGGGAAGGCAATGCTGGTGCTGCTGAGAACTAGAGGCACCGAGAAGCTTGGGTATTGGGTTGTTTGAGAGTTACTGACAGGAGGAGAGTGGTCTCAATGAAAGGATTTGGGGAATCGAGAAGAGAATTCAGGTCTACTATTTTTTTGAAAAAGATTTATTTATTTGTTATGTATACAGCGTCCTGCCTCTAGATATGCTTGCAGGACAGAAGAGAACACCAGGTCTCATTATAGAGGGTTGTGAGCCTCTATAATGTGGTTATGTGGATGCTGGGAATTGAACTCAGGACCTCTGGAAGAGCAGCCAGTGCTCTTAACCACTGAGCTATCTCTCCAACCTCCCCCTCTCCCCCCAGGTCTACAATTAATGTCCTCAGGGAAGATCAGGAATGGAGAAATCAGAAGGCCTGAGTCTTAGAGGAGCAATGATTTTGACACAAGTGTGCAGTAGAGGGTTTGGGGTGGGGGCCACATGACCCTGCCATTGTGGAGATTCAATAGAATCTACTGAAAAGCCATGTGTGGACTATAGTGGACCCTTGAAAGATGTGTAGGCTGGTGCACCAAGAGGCTGAACAAGTAGGCAAGGTTCTGGACAGAGGTTTGGGTCTGGGATGGGACAATGGGAAGGTGGATCAGAGGAGAGGAAGCTAAGAGCAAGAGAGAGACTGAAACGCTAGGGTCACCTGGGTATCGTGGGGCACACCTTTAACCTCAGCACTCAGGAGGCAGAAGCAGGCAGGTCTCTGTGAGTTTGAGGCTAGCCTGGTCTACAGATTGAGTTCAAGAATAGACAGGGCTATTTAGAGAGGCAAACAACAACAACAACAACAACAACAACAACAACAACAGCAACAACCCTTTCATAACTCTGTCATGGACACCTACTCTCTTGGTTACATTTGGCCTTGAACTTCTCAGAAGAATGGTTCTTGCATTCTCCTAATGAATGGTGACTTGGAGACAGGATATTAGGGAGCCTTCCTGGTGCAGAGAGGACAGTCACCGATTGAATGACAAATGACAAATGCACTGAGTCTCTAGGTCATTCTAAACACTAGTGCATCTCATTCTTTAAAGTATTTGGTCCTAGAATTTAATGATACCCCTTAGCTACTCTTGTCAGTGTGACCAGCTGAGGCAGGATGAACAGATTTACTAGGCAAGAGAATGAGCTAAGCGCTGATGTTGTAGGATCTTTCTTCCCTAATAGCTTGGAATACAATTTTATTTTGTTTTGCTTCCCACCATGGATCTTTAAGAACAATGGTGCTATCAGAGCACCTACCTAGGGTCTACTTGAGTCCGACTGAAGAAGACTTTGCAGAGTGAGAGAACAGTGTGTGGAGAGAAAGGAAGGCTGGGGTGGGGCGAGGGGAGCCCTGTCCGTGAAGTCTTTGAAAGTGCAAGAACAGTGGAGGGATTTTCTCAGGATCTCCTGGCTGTTGCTTGGAGCCTAGATAGAAGGGGCCCCAGTGAAGAGAAGTAGCAGCTTTGACAAGGCTCCTGGGAGAGGCAGACCCCTAACTTAAAGAAAAGGCCCTGCCAATGGCATTCAAACTAGGATTTCAAACACTGGGTCCCAGGGGAGAGAAGATATTTTGAAAGGTGCAACTGCATATATTATTTTTGATCCTAAAGGATGGGGAATGATGTTTCCCTGTCAAAGTTTTCTAGTTAAATTGTGGAGAAAAAAACATAGGGCATAAATCAAAATATATTATGGAAGCATTTTGGGTTAGACCATAAGAACCCTGGTGGTGGCTGTTCACCTCTACAGTTTTGACTTTGGGGTCAGGACAAAGGACAGAACAATAGGCAATCTCCCAGCTTAGCAAATACAGAGGTCACTCCAGTTCCTGGGCTCTTTGGGTCTGAGCTGGTGGGGAAGGGTTTAATTTATTGGGGGACAACAAATTCATCTTGTCAGACTGACAAGTTCTAGAACAGGGATTCTATTGAAGAAGGGTTTGCGGTAATCAAGAACAGGAAGGATGCCGTTAAAACAGACCAGTGAGTCTACAGGACAGTAAAACTTCATCTGGTACCCACCCACCTACTGTGTGCACTAGGAACGTGGATGATTCCAGGTGTGCCACAGATAGAAGATCCACTGTCACTCTGCCTGAGAAGCTGCATCTAGGTTGCCTCCTCATTTCCTCTCTGTTCTTTTCCAGACTCCTTATGCCTTCAGTGCTGCTGTTACAGACACGCAAGGGACCACAGGCAGCTTTTACATGCATGCTGGGACCTGAACTCTAGTCCTCATGTGCTCTTAGTAGCTGAGCTATCTCTCCGGCCCCCATCCCACTGACATCTGCTCACATTCTCTCCCCTTAGTCTCTCACATCACAGGCTCTTTCATACTGTTGCTAGACTCAGCTTGCTCACCCACAATTGAGTCTATGGCTCTTCTTCTTGTGTTGATCTTGATGGCTTCCCATGCTCATTAATGAGATTTAAACCCACTATGCCTCCTGTTATGTTTCTAGTTTTGCCTTAAAACCCCTATATCCTGACTTACAGACCTGATTAAGTTTTAAACATCCCAGCTTGGTTCACCCTTCAGTGTGCTTGTGCTTGTGGCTCCTGTGGCTGGTTTTCCTTCCTTTCTGCCTCCCTTGCTCTATGGCAGACTCCTGGTCCTCTTTCTATATCAGCGGACACCCTCTCTCTGAAGCCTTTTGGGTCCCAGTACCCTCACACCTCTGCCCAGCATGGCCACTGAACACTTGTTGCGTTTACTTCATGGATTGCTCAGTCCTTTCCACTCAGAACAATGCAGAAAGCTCATGTTCAGTGAGCACCTGCTTAGAACTAACCATGGAGCAACATGTCCTATCTTATTGTGTGTGTCCTACTGAACAGTGTTCTACCTCCTTGTCTTTCCATGTTGAGGGAGGGGACATGTTTGGAGTAAAGGCAGGACAAAAAGAGAATAGAGGAACTAAGTCCTCTGTCTTTGCGAAGACCTAACTTTCCCTGTCCTTCCCGGAGGGCCCTCCCAGGAGGCTATCGATCATGGGTCCGCACCTGAGGAGAGAAACTGCCGGCAGTGGAAAGAGGCAGGAGACAAAGAATGCGTTGAGGGCAAGACGGTGTTCCGATCAAGCCCCAAAAATGGCTTTATTACTACGTATATATAAACACTTTAGGGCGGGAAGTGGCAGAGGAAGGGGGATTCCAGATGTCACACATAGCTATAAATCAGGATGACAGTCATTGTTGTCTTGAAGCTGCAGGTCACTTCAAATAGGATGTCTTATCACTTGCTGGAGGCAGTGGGAATGGGAAGGAATCAGAGGAATGCCTGCTGTGGTGCCTGGGACACTTTGACTTGCTAATTAAGTCAAACTTGGAACACTCTGGCTATCTGATTAAGAGCAGGCCTTAGATTCAAACAAGGCCATTTGGTCTCCGGCATGTCTTAGATAGGATGCCATTGCTGTGAAGAGACATCTTGGCCAAGGCAACTATTATAAAGGAAAACATTGAATTGGGGCTGGCTTATGGGTTCAGAGGTTTAGTTCATTATCATCATGGTGGGATGTACGATAGCATGCAGGCAGATGTGGTGCTGAAGGAGGAGCTAAGAGTTCTGCATCTTGATCTGCAGGCAGCAGGAGAAGGCTCTGATTCCATTCTGGGTGGAGCTTGAAAAGACCTGAAAGCCCACCCACACAGTGACACACTTCCTCCAACAAGGACACACATACTCCATTAAGGCCATACCTCCTAATAGTGCTACTCCCTATGGCCAAGCATCGAAACACATGAATCTATGGGGGCCCAAACCTATTCAAACCACCTCATCCTCTTTCTCCAGGATGCTTGCCTCCTGCCTTGCCTAATGCTTCTTATGAACTATGGAGTTGTATTGGATTATAGACCCACGGCAGGGAGTTGACTGAATGACCATTTCCCAAAGCCTTATTCTCTGGGCTCCTTCTCACCCCATTATTGCCATTGCTTTGAGCTATGCCCTTGCTTGATAGATGCAGAAGATCTTGGGCCGATCAGGAGGAACCATGAACTTCCTAGTCTTCCAAATGGAGTTGGTTCATTGAGCCTCAAATGAACCGTCTCCTTTATTGCCTTTCAGTGTGGGCTGTGTGGTAACAGAGCATGGCAAGAAAAGCCTCAAAGCCTTGGGTATCTTCAAATCCAAGTTTGCTCTTAGTCAGAAGGGAGGCAGACTAGAGGGGATGAGAGATGACTCACTAAGAGCGAGTTCTTCTTGACCTGAAAATTATTTTATGTAGATGAATAAAAACAACTTTCAAGCATTCCATTAAGAGGACAATAGAGCCCGGAACTGAGCGTTGGGAACACAGTGCAGTGTCCCCCTTTTATGCTTTCCATAAACCACCTACCCCACAGTGATCAGATCATTTTGTCTTCTGAGGACTTTAACACTTGAGTCTGGATGTCTGCCCCAGAAAACATACAACAGTGGCAGGAGTGCTACTACACGCTGATTTACCAACATCAATTTTTCTTTGGAGCAGGTATCTGAACTGGGTATTTTAAGTGTGGTATGGGTGAATGGATAAATTCAGGAGCGGAGCAAACTCCAGTTAGGCGCCTCCTACTTATAAGCACTCATAAATTCCACCTTGAGGCAGAGAGATATGTGATCATTCTAGGGTTTGGTGGATCAAGGAAGACTTCTCAGTGGTGGTGACACTTGTGAGTTGCCAGAATTTGTCAAAAAAATGGAGTAAAGAGAAGCAGGGAATGGGGGAACAAAGCCCTGTTTCTCCAGGACAGTGGTATAACTAAGGTGGCGTAGTGCTGGCAGGCTTGGGTTTGGTTGGAGCAAAGGTTGTTTGTAGGGGTGTGGAAGTGGGTGGGACAGGGTGATAGGTGAGTGCCAAGTCCTGGATGGGAGTCTTGGGGTAAGCCACAGGGAGTCTGCTCCTTACCCTGCACATGTGTTACCTGCAGTAGGTCTGCTTTGCCAGACAGCTCAGACAGCTCCGGGTAGCCATGATGTGCAGGATGGAAGTAAGGGAGAGGGGACCGGGAGTTGAGGCAATGATTCAGGTGAGAGAAAATGGGCATCTTGTTGAGGAGGTGGGAGAGGGCAGGTGTGAGCTAGGGGGCCAGCCTATGCTCAGCCACCTCATTCTCTTTCCTTTGGCTCTTGAGGGTTTTGGACCTTGGTCTGTTCTATCTTGAGTTTAGTTTTTAAGGTTTGTATTATCACATATTAATTATACATTATAATCTGTTTCATGGGCCATATATATATATTTATATGATATATAAATATATTATATTATATTCACCTCTGATTTTACTCACCCCCATTCCTGATGACCCTTCTCCTCATGTCAGCTAGCCCTGTTCATTTGTTTGTTTGTCTTTTCTCTTCTTTCTTTTGCTGTGACTCAATGAATTTTATCAAGGCATTGGCAGAAGGGGTTAATTTACAGGAGCACAGACAACTTACCAATGGCCACAGCCCTGAAAAGGGTATCTCCCCCTCCCCCAGCAACTATTAAGGGCTTTCAGATCCCCAGGAGGGGTGGGTAGGCTGGGGTTTGAGAATCTTTTACAGTTCTGTTATGTTTAATTCTACCAGGCCATTTCCATACCATTTTTAAAAATTATTTATTTATTTTTTGATACTTTATTTACATTTCCAATGTTTCCCCCTTTCCAGGTCTCCTTTTTGGAAACCCCCTATCCCCTCCCCCTCCCCCGCCTCTATGAGGGAATTCCACCTCCCACACACCCACCCACTCACTCCTGTATTCCATCCTTGACATTCCCCTTTACTGAGGCCTCTAACACCCTCAGACCCAAGGGCCTCTCCTCCCCCTGATGGCCAACAAGGCCCTCCTCTGCCACATATGTGGCCTGAGCCATGGGTCCCTTGATGTATGTTCTTTGGTTAGTGGTCCAGCCTCCAGGAGGACCAGGGTGGTCAGGCCAGTTGACACTGTTGCTCCCTCCATGGGGCTGCAAACTCCCTCAGGTCCTTCAGTCCCTTCTCCAACTCCTCTATCTGGGACCTCACTCTCAGTCCTGCAGTTACTGTAAAGTGAAACTTGGGCATTCTGAACGTTTCGGCTAATATCCACTCATCAGTGAGTAGATACCATGTTCGTTCTTTTGTGACTGAGTTACCTCACTCAGGATGGTATTTTCTTTTCCTTTTCTTTTTTTTGCATTGTGGAATGATTTAATTTGAGATGCCCTGAAGATCTTGGCGAGATAAAATGTAGTCAGTTTGAAATTCAACTTTGTGAGAGTCCACACTCTAAAGCCTCAAAGGAAGGTACCATTGAAGAGGGGATAAGGGTCCAGTGAGTGGATCAACATGGTCTGACTGCGTGGATAGTGTATGAGAGAGGGTGCTGGACATCAGAATGCCGACAGGAAGAGGCAGATTGCTGGGCTTCTGGGAAGCTGAGGAATTTAATCCTGTTTTCTGTAGTCCATGGAGAAGTGATCCAAATGTCTAGCAACATAAAGACTTGTTTTGATCTCAGATGCTAATGGTATTTGTGCCACTGGGCTGTTTTAAAATCTGCTTATTTTAATATTAAATAAAAATTTTGTTTCATTTATTTGTTTGTTTGTCTGTCCTTGTGTGTCTTCATGCACACAACACAACACATGTGTAGAGGACCAAGGAACACTTGGGAGAGTCAGTTTTCTCCTTTGAACGTGTGGGTCTCAGGAGTCAAACGCCAGTCCCCCATCTCGGCAGCCATTGCCTACCCTAACTGAGCTACCTTGTCAGCCCTTAAGTTTTAGAGTTAGCATGCAAAACAATGGATTTCTCTATGGCATGGTCACACTCTGTAAGTGTCATTGCACTTTTCTCTTCAGCCTGTCACCCTTCCCTGTCGCTCCGCCCCTTCCTGCTGCTTCCTTTTCAGCCTGTCACTCTTCCTTGTCGCTCCGCCCCTTCCTGCTGCTTCCTTTTCAGCCTGTCACTCTTCCTTGTCACCCCGCCCCTTCCTGCTGGTTCCCTTTTCCTCCTCCTTAATTATTTCCCATCTACTTTCATTTTCATATATAGAAACCTAGGTTCCATTCATGAGAGAGATCATATAATATTTGTCATTTTTCCCTCCCATTACCCACTCTTGGTCTCCTCTCCCCCTTCCTTTAGACTTTTGTCATCTTCTGCCCACGTGGTCTCCTTTCTGCCCCCCACGCCCATCTCAGAAGGATAGTGTGATACTTATTAATCCTCTCTTTCTCCTTTTTGCTTCTCTCAATGTTGGGGAGTGACAGTGAGGTATTTCCCACACAGAGAAGCACTCTCCCATTATATCTTTGATACAGGGCTTCACTAAGTTTTCAAGGCTGGCCTTGAATTCACTTTGTATCTCAGGAAAGCCTTGAACTTATGATCAGATCCCCCGCCGTTGTCCTTTCGAATTCCTGAGTTCCAGGCTTGAATCACTAGCTCAGTTATCCAGCTGCAGCTTTTTAAACTTAGCGTGATGGTTTCTGTCCCATACATTTTCCTGGGGACTGGCTTACAGTTCTAGAGTTCCCACAGGATCATCATGATGGGAAGCAGACATCCATGGCACTGGAGCAGTAGCTGAGAGCTTGACATTGTGATCTGCAGGGGAGAGAGAGAGAGAGAGAGAGAGAGAGAGAGAGAGAGAGAGAGAGAGAGAGAGAGAGAGAGAGAGAGAGA
>CM052705.1:100214524-100244962 GCA_028551405.1 Uromys caudimaculatus | reverse complement strand
GAATTTTATTGAGTATTTTTGCATTGATATTCATTAGGGAAATTGGTCTGAAGTTTTCTTTCTTAGTTGGGTCTTTGTGAGGTTTTGATATCAGTGTAATTGTGGCCTCTTAGAAGGAATTGCATAGTGTTCCTTCTGTTTCTATTTTGTGGAATAGATTGAAGACTATTGGTATTAGGTCTTCTTTGAAGGTCTGATAGAATTCTGCAGTGAACCCATCTGGTCCCAGGCTTTTTTTGGTTGGGAGACTTTTAATGACTGCTTCTATTTCTTTAGGCATTATGGGACTGTTTAGGTGGTTTATCTGATCCTGACTTAACTTTGGTATTTGATATCTGTCTAGAAAATTGTCCATTTCCTCCAGATTTTGCAGTTTTGTTGAGTATAGGCTTTTGTAGTACGATCTGATGAGTTTTTGAATTTCCTCAGAATCTGTTGTTATGTCTCCCTTTTCATTAATAATTTTGTTAATTTGGATACTGTCTCTGTGCCCTCTGGTTAGTCTGGCTAAGGTTTTATCTATCTTGTTGATTTTCAACCAACTCCTGGTTTTGTTGATTCTTTGTATAGTTCTTTTCGTTTCTACTTGGTTGGTTTCAGCCCTGAGTTTGATTATTTCCTGCCTTCTACCCCTCTTGGGCGCATTATTTCCTTACCATTTTGTAATGTACTTTCACTGTGCACTAGTCTCCCCTCCCCCACCCCTCATTAGTCCCCCCTTTTCTCCCAAACAATGTCACTTCTAATTGCTTGTAATCTGTATGTACATAATTTTATGTATGTCTCTGTAAAATCTAGGGCTCACAAATGACTGAAAACGTGTAACATTTGTCTTTCTGAAGCTGACTTAGTTAGCTTAATGTGATTATTTCCAGTCATATATTTTCCCATAGTGATATAATTTCATTTTTGTTTTGTTTTTTTGAGACAGAGTTTCTCTTTGTAACATCCTTGGCTGTTCTGGAACTTGTTCTGTAGATCAGGTTGACCTCAAACTCACGGAGCCGCGCCTACCTCTGCCTTTCAAGTGTGGGGTTTAAATACGTGCGACATCACCACCTGGCTCATAACTTCATTCTTTATGGCTGGAAACAACTCCATGTGTGCATTGCCCGTGTTTTCCTACCATTCTTCTGTTGATGGACACCTAGGTTGCTTCCATAGCCTAATAATGGTGAATGGAGCTGTAATAATCTGCTTAACCTTTGTGGAGGATTGGGGAAAGAGAGCAATGCCTAACTCAGAGGCATAGCTGCCTTGGCAGTGGTACTGTGGGGCTTGCTCAATAGGGTCCATAGCCTGGGCTGTATTTCCTTTCTCAAAAGGACTAGCTTGATGGCCTTTACAGTAAGGAATCTTCACACAGAGGAGCTACGTGGGAATGGGACAAAACAGGTTTGGCTGCTGGGGTATCTGGAATCCGAGGGGGCCACACTCCTTCTAATGGCTGGCTGTCTTACAGCAGGGATGGCTGGAGCTCTGGAGGTGGATCTATTGGCCTTTCACGTCTCCTGTCTTCATTCTAACACTTGACCCTCCTAGGTAGAAAGTGGATCCCACCTAGGCCTGGGGAAGCCCTTTAGGGAATCTGGGCAAGCTTAAGGCCAGGGCTGCAGCATTCTTGGAGGCTGATGTGCAGGTGTCTTGGGGAGATTTCAGGCCTTGGCATGTGTGGGAGGTGATATAGGGCAGCAAGGGGGAGTGGATTGCTATTTCCAGTGAGTGCACCCAGCCATGCGTGGCCTTTGCCTGGGTTCTCAGGAAGACTCAGTTTGCTGGAGGGCAGTGGAAGTCTGAGGAGGCTGCGTTTCAGGCTTTCAAGAGATCTCTAGTCCTTTAGATGCTCTTTGCTCTCAGTGGTGTGATGGAGTGGAGGCACTCAAGGGTAGGTCTGAAGACAGAGTCAAGCCTGCCACTGTTTACTAAAACGGTTACTGGAGCTCTTCTCTCTGGCCTTCGTTTCCTTACCTGTGAGGGGGAGACAGATGAGAGTCACTGTCCTCCATAAAGGGCCTTGTGAAGCTAAGATAGCCCCATGTATGCCTAGGTGTGTGCCAATTGCACTGCTAACTCTGAAGGCAGGGATGTGTCTTACTTATTCATATACCCCCTGTACCAAGGGTAGAACAAGACAAGCTCAAATGTTTGTTGATTGAATTTATGAAAGGTTGATACAGTAAAGTCTGCAGGACATGGGAAAACCACATAATATAAAATTACAGAGAAGTTATTCAACCATCAACAATCTGACTTCCACACGGGGTTCTGTTTTCATCCCAACACAGGTAATGATGGAGTAAATGTTCTGAACACTTGTGAGAAACCATTAAAAAATCCAACATGAATGGAAGAGAAATTTCCTCCTAACGTTTTATTTCTTTTTCTAAAATATTCTCTGATGGGGCTGGAGAGATGGCTCAGCGGTTAAGAGCACTGACTGCTCTTCCAGAAGGTCTGAGTTCAATTCCCAGCAACCACATGGTAGCTCAATAACCATCTGTAATGGGATCTGATGCCTTCTTCTGGTGTGTCTGAAGACAGCAACAGTGTACTTACATAAAAAACAAATAAACAAATCTTTAAAAAACATTCTTTGAGAATTTCATACTTGTACTAAATATATTTTGACCATATCCACCTTTCCCCCAACATTTCCTTTTATGTCAGCTCTCTACAGCTCTTTTACTGCTGAATACCTTTCTGTGTGAGTTGTGAAGGATAGGGCATTGCATTATGGGATACGCTATGTCCATTTCTGAAACACTATGTGGGAAAAGGTCCATCGCTGCTAGGAAATAGGAGTCTCCCCCACAGATCAGAAAGCATTTTCATGCCTGTCTTGCTTTGAGTTTTAACAGAAGGGCCTCTGCCTGAAACTGCCTTGTTTCTAAAGTGTTCCTTTCCTGGACTCCACTGCAGATTTCCAAGTTAGATTCTTCTACTTTTAATCTTGGCTCTGCAATCGGGCCACTTGACCTTGGCCTTGTCATCTAACCTGCCTGGGTCTCTTTTTCCTTCTCTCTGCGGTGAAGTTGTGATGGCTGTGAACATGCCCTTGTAGGCCTGCTCTTGGAGGGCGTGCAGTTCACCAAGAACCAAGGGAGCATCTGTGAAATCCGTTGCCTGAGTTTTACAGCAGGTGTGCTTCTCTCGTGAGCTATTCTCAGCCAGATTTGAACTTGCAGGGCTGCCGTGGTGGAATTGTTCACAGGAGACCCAGAACTTCCCAGATGGCTATCTTTGGCTCAGGAACTCCTCGACAGGGTTTCCAGTTCTTTCTTAGACGGTGGGTGGTCCAGAATGCTTCCGTCCATCCTTCTTTACTTTCTTAGTCACTCAAGGGCAGACTAACATAGTGAGTTAGTGTCTGATGGCTGCTTTACCTCCCTGCAACTCCCTCATTTCTTTTCCCATTTGCATTTCCCTTAATAAAAGTAGGAGCACATTTTGCTGCCTTTTGGCATCTGCTTCTGGGAGAATCTGGAAATGTAGTGTGTGATAAATGACATAGTGAAGATGGATGCAGCGGTGTCAACCCTGTCACTGTTACCACAGCTGCTGCCACCGCTGCTGCCTCCGCTGCAGCCCCCCCCCCTCCGCCACCACCACCTCCACCACCACCTCCACCACCACCACCACTAATTTATGCAGTTTCATTTCTTTGCAAAAGACTGACTCATCCTAGGTCACTAGGCAATTTTCTGTTAGGGTGAGAGCAGCTCTAGTTTTGTTTGTTTGTTTGATTTTTTTTTTTTTTTTTTTGAGAATAAACAGAGTCATGAAAACACCCTCTGAAAATGTATTCAACCTCAAGGGAAGCAGACTCCAAATCCATTTCTAGCTGCTGAAATGTGCAGTCATATTTGCTAAAGCAGCCAACTCCATTTTTAGTCAAATGCACAAAAGGTTTTGTAACGTTCAGAAGTCCCTGCCAGGACTCCTGACATCTGCAAATATACTCCAATCAGCAAACCAGGGCAGCTCATTTGCTGATCCTGAAATCCCTGTGAGGTTAAAAAGAAGTGGAGTTATTATTCACATTTCCCAGAGAAGCAAACAGAGAAGCTAAGCGACCATTTCAAGGTCACCTAGTTGATGATGGTTTGGGGATAAAACTGGTTTTTGCTCCAGCACTTTGCAAACTGAGGCATTATCAGATTTGATCCAAACTCTGTTCCTGGGGACAGTTCTTAGCAAACCGGTACAAAGAACTGGCCTAAAGCCTAAAAGAACTTTCCCAAGGGCAGTTCCACCTAGCGTTGGGAGTGCTGGGATTTCTGGAACCATCTGTTCTGCACTGGGAAAAGATCTACCTACATTAGTTTATAAGTCTATAGCAGGCAAAAGTAAAAGAATCAATATCCAGTAGCAGATAAAGAAAAACAGCAATTAGATAGTGGACCATCATCAGATCAGGTGCTGACTCCAGTATCGATGGCTGAAGTAGCCTGATTCAGAAAGCAAGTAAAAGGCAGCATTATCAAATTGGGGGCGGGGGGAGCTACAAACATTCAGCAGAAATTGACTGAGGAAGCCCCTGTGAAGCAGCTGGCTAGGGTTTCCCAGGGAGAGTTCTCTGAAGAGCCGAGTGACCTCGCTTGTGAAGCTTCTGAGTGAGAATGTATAGTAAGAGATAGACACCACCCCAAGGCACCTGAAGTCACTAGAAACAAGAAGGGAAGAAGCTAAAGGCAGTCAGCTGGAGTTCTGATGGACAGAGCTCTGGATAGAGAATCATCTGCATCCTCTCATGATGGGCTCTGGCTTCCTGTGACTGTTGGCGCGTCTACCCCGTAGGATGGATGATAGCAACCTCACAGTTTACCTTCTTGCTGTCTCACAGACACAGTGTTGTTAAATGTCCTTGGCTGTTAGCTGCTTCTTTCCTCTCTGGTACGAAACTAAGAAGCCAGCCTTCCCTGGGACAGGGAGATCTGGAGGATGCAAGGCAGGACCTCTTTGGTTTCAGAATTGTTGTCTCCTCCTCTTCCTCTTCCTCCTCCTCCTCTTCCTCCTCCTCCTTCTCCTCTTCCTCCTCCTCCTTCTTGTTCTCCTCCTCCTCCTCCTCCTTCTCCTCCTACTCCTCCCCCTCCTTCTTCTTCTCCTCCTCCTCTTCCTCTTTTTCTTCCTTTTCATTTTTAAGAACTTCATATATAATGAATTTTGATTGCACTCATTCCCCTCCCCCAGGTCCTCCAAGATCTACCCCTCTTCTCTACCCATCCAACTGTTATGTCCCCCTCACCCTCTTTAAAGTCTGCCAAGTTCCCTTTGTGCTGCCTATACACTCTTGGGTGTATGCTTCTTCTCTCACAATGATCCCTGCGCCTTGGGAAGAGGGGTGTGACACAGTTGTCCCATTTAGGGCTGAGCGTTCTGCACCCTCTCATTCTCTATATGTTGATGAGTTGTGGATCCTGTGTTAATGGCATCTAATGCAAAAGAACCTTCTCTGACTAGTCTGTGGTATAACAATTAGTCTTTAGAAGTAAATTTAGTACAATGTCTACTTAGCAGAATCATAGTGGAGGTTGGTCCTTAGGGCCTGTGATCTGTCTAGCCACAGATTCTTGATGCTTTCAACAGGCTTAGGCTGCACACCACAATTTACCTGTATACTGTACATTATATTTGGCCTTTAAACTGTTCATATGATGTTACAGGGCTTTTTGAATCTTATTAGGTTATTCTGTAATATATAAAGTACATTGAATACATTTGGGGCCATATGCAAACAAAAACTAGTTTGCTATAAACTTTTTAAATTTTTAAAAAGATTTATTTATTTTTATTCTATATAAGTACACTGTAACTGTCTTCAGACACCCCAGAAGAGGGCATCAGATCTCATTACAGGTGGTTATGAGCTACCATATGG
Organism: Uromys caudimaculatus; assembly: GCA_028551405.1. NCBI lineage: Eukaryota > Metazoa > Chordata > Mammalia > Rodentia > Muridae > Uromys > Uromys caudimaculatus. The sequence continues at coordinate 100,239,084 of CM052705.1, read as the reverse complement.
TTACTGGGATTTGAACTCAGGACTTCCGGGAAGAGCAGTCAGTGCTCTTAACTGCTGAGCCATCTCTCCAGCCCTTAATTTTTTTTTTTATAGTGTCATCCCTTTCTTATCTGATTAGCTTGTCTATCTCATATCTAGCTACAAGATCATTTATTTGCCCTTAAATTTAACGTTTTAATATATTTAATTTATTTAATATCTTTAATTTATTTGTTTTCATCATAACCTACTTTCCTTCTCAAGGAGTTGAAACCCAGTTTTTTGGAGGAGGATGCATTAACTACTCTTGGCAGCTTCAGAGCTTTATAGGGACATCCGTGAAAGGATGAGAGGGGCCCCTCCTTAGGAGGACACTAAGAAGAGGTGGACTGTATAATGTTTGGGGCTAGGGCACTACAGATGACCCTGACGCCCTTGGGGAAAGTGCTCATAGTGGCCAAAGGTCGGCCTCCCTTAGTCAGCATTGTATGAAATTTTAGGGCTTGGAATCTGGATGATAGCTATCACAAATGAACAAGAACCAAGGACACAAAGCAAATGGAAAGATCCGAGGTATGGCCTGATGTTCCAGAGTTTAGTCTGGGAGAGACAGGACACTATGTTGGTGTTCTCTGGAAGCAGAGAACCTGGTCAGCTGTCTTAGGAGGGAGGAGGCACTTCTGTAGCCTCTTAGGTCCCTCAGTGTTAACCAAATGTGTATTGTTGCAGTGATGAATGTTAATACTTACTGTGGTGGTAATTCTGAGGTTGTGATTGTGTGTAGTTTAAAATAATCGCTAATAACAATGACAACAACAATAGGAAACAAACACCCTTCCTTTGGTGCTGTACCAAGAACAGAAGATGGACTTTCTGCCGAGCCATGGCACACACCCTAATCCCAGCATTCAGGAGACATAGATGGGAGAATTTCAAGATTAAGTCTAACCTGGGCTACATAGTAAGATCCCATCTAAAGAAGAAAGAAGAAAGAGCAAAGATCTTCTCTGACTCCAAAAGCAAACAGGCTGGAGGAGAGCCAGGGTGTGGAGACAGGCTGGTGAGTCTGCATGGAAGAGTCCAGAAAGATTTCACAGAGGAGGCAGCTTTGGGCTGAGAACCATGTGGCTGTGGGTTTGTAGATTCTGGGCTACTGTGTGGAGGTAAGAACAGGCCTGCTTTTCCATACGGGTGCATGGTCATTGTGTTTAGTCTGACAGTGCTTGTCTGCGTTGTGTGTGTGGTCGCACAGTGCTGACTCTCCTTCCCTTCATCCACATTGCTTTATCCAGTCATCACCAGTTGACTGCCTACTGTGTGTCAGACACTGTGCAGGTCCCTGGGGACGCAGACGTGAGGTGGGCGATATTTATTTCTTAGGGCTGCTAACGAATGATCACAAACATAGTTGCCTCACGCAGCAATTTATAATTAACTGGCTTCTTTTGGAGTCTTAGGGGGAGAATCATTTTCTAGTGGAACCATATTGCTCGACCCACGGCTACACAATTCTAACCTCTGCCTTTGCCTTTTTCTCCACCTGTATTAATGTTATGTGGCTTTGTGATGACAGCCACAGTCTAGGCTAACTTCCTCACCCTACGATCTTTAATCACACCTTGCTATGGAAGGTAATGTTTGGACAGGTGCTGGAGCTAAGATGTGGGTATCTTTGGAGGCTATTTTTTTCTGCCAACCTTGGGGATGGGAAGAGATACTTCCAGAGATTTAACTCAAGATTAATGGGACAGAACTGGGTAGAAGTGTACATAAGGAAGTGACTTAGGAGGTTGCTAGATTGGTGTAGACAAGACACAGTGATGCCTGGATGAGTCTGGTAGCCATGGATGCAGAGGCAGAATGGATGAGAAGACCGGACAGTGTTAAAGAAAAGCTGTTCTAGACAAAAAGACTCTCCTTAGTGTCTACAAGGGTGACTAAGAACCCGGGTTTAATGTCTTTAAAGGGGCATCAGAGAACATAACACCTAATTGGATTGAATGATTCTAATTTATAGACTGTTTGGAGACTACACAGAATTTTGTATTCATCTTAAGTCCAAGAAGAATTTAATATTGAATAACTGTTGAACAGTAATATATAGTAAAAGGTGGATGGTCAGACTGATTTCAAAGAGAAAAACTGCTTTCTAGGGCCTAGAAGAACATATATTTACAGACATGTTTTTCTAAGTGCCAGCCCTCTCGCCAGGTGTGGTCAAGACCAGGCCTGTTTTCAAGGAAGAATGACGTGACAGAATCTCTTTGACAGCACCAGTACAGAGACGAAGCAGCTTAGCCTCACTGGGGCAGGATGATTTGCCGCATGTGTGTGCTAAGACTGTATTTACACCACAGCCAGGGTGCTGCCCAAGCAGAAGCATAATGAGAATCGGGATAATAAAGACAAGAACAGATCCAAGTGCCTTGATTGCTCATTGCTGCACAAGACAGATAGCTACAGTACATGGCACTACCCCCAACCTCCTGCTCTGGCAGAAAAACTGCCAGCTTAATGTATTTATTTCTAAGGTAATGAAATTGCCTTTATAGAAAACTAGGGATTTTTAACAAATTCTGTGTTCTGAGCACCAGGGGAAAATTCATTTCCAGTGGTTTCTTATTAGATGACAATCAGAGAAAAAAAATTCAGTTGCTAATAGCCCAGGAGTGGTTCCACCAAAGTCATTGCATTTTCTATTAGGCAATACACCTGGGATATATTTTATCGTTATTATTTTTTCAAGCAAGAGGGCTAATTGACATGAGCCATCACTCTTGCTTCCTTCTGCAATTATAGCTACCTCTCTCCTGATGTCCCAAACCTCTCTACTGTGTCTGACCTTTGACTCTTCGTCCTTAGCAAGGGACCAGCTTCTTTGCTTCATTTTGTGACAGGCTTTTAATTCTGTATCCCCTATCTCTGTGTCTGTGTGGCTGTTGGGTAGGGAGTGTATGTATGTGTACGCGTTTGTATGTGGATCTGTTTGCATATGGATATGTGTGCCTCTGTGTGTGTGTGTGTGTGTGTGTGTGTGTGTGTGTGTGTGTGTGTGTATGTGTGTGTGTGCGCACGCGCTCGCGTGCGAGTGTGAGTGCGCATGTGTGGAGGTCAGAGGTTAGTGTTAGGTATTTCCTACCATTCTCCACCTTAGGTTTTGGAGACAGTGTTGTAGAAAAATTTAATCCCAATCTGGGGTTTCTATCCTGCCTTTGACCACTTAGTTCTCTTATAAAAGACACTCACACAGCCTGTATATTTATAATAGGCCTTTATTAGAACGGATTACTTACTGGTTCATCTGGGCTGCTTGTAACTTCAATTGGCCAGCCCTCATGGCCATGCTTTCTTGACTCCAAACCCATGGCTCCTTTTCATCCTTGCACCTTCTCACTCCTGGTGATCCCTCCAACCCTCAAGCCTGGAAACCCAGGACCCTATCCTCTCTCTTGTCTTCACCAATCAGGGATAACTTGGGGGGTAAGGCTACATAGTTATAACAGGGTACTTGTTACATAGTTACATAGTTATACTTGAGTACTTTTTACATAGTTACATAGTTATATTTGGGTACTTTTTACATAGTTACATAGTTATAGTTGGGTACTTGTTTTACATAGTTACATAGTTACACTTGAGTACTTGTAGACTCTAATCCTTGGGAACACCCAGGGTTTGGGGGCCAGTACTTATCATTACAATGCATATCAAAAGATCAAACCTCAACAATTCTCCCTTTTTTTTTTGTTGATCAACAAACCCCAGGCATCATCTTGTCTCCACCCCCCCAGTGTTAGGTTCATAGATGTGGGCTGCTGCACCTCTCCACAGTTTTCAAGATGGGCTTTGAATTCCATCTGTTCTTTGCTTCTGTACTGGGACAGAATAGTGGTGTATTCTTCTGTTTCTTTTCCTTTAGTCTGACTGATATGCGTGTTTTCCAAAACTGATGGTTTGTACCTGTTTGAACATGGGATCTGAGGGAGGAGCTGAGGTATAAATATATATGGATATCTTTACAGTTTGGATCCTTGTAGGAAAATATAAATGTTTTAAACTCAACCGATACTCTTTCCTGTAGAATTAGAATTCCTGAGGCTCCCTTTTAAGAACTCATTAAAACAACAGCAACAGCCAAAATCAGATTCTTAACAACTAATAAAATTCCCTAGCTGCAGGCTTGGTGAACCAGCTTCTCAGCCTCACAATTGGAAAGGCGACTGAAGGAAGACATCTGTTCTTTGTTTCTGATGAGTTTAGTGTTTTGTTTTCATAAATGAATTCTCTTCTTCTCTTCTCTCCTCCACCTGCTTCCTCAGTGGCCGTGCCTGCAGCAACCCCACCAGTGTGCCAGCCCAAGAGTGCCACTAACGGGCACCATCCTGTTCCTCGACTCTCCATTTCCTCCCGAGCCACGGTGGTAGCCAGGATGGAAGGTGCCTCCCAGGGAGGCCTGCAAACAGTTATGAAGTGGAAAACAGTGGTTGCCATCTTTGTGGTGGTCGTGGTCTACCTCGTCACTGGTGGCCTTGTCTTCCGGGCATTGGAACAGCCCTTTGAGAGCAGTCAGAAGAACACAATCGCCTTGGAGAAGGCAGAATTCTTGAGAGATCATATCTGTGTGAGCCCCCAGGAACTGGAGACACTGATCCAGGTGAGCTGGGAGTGTGTCTAGCATACAGCAGCCTTTGGGGAGGGGTGATGGGGTGGGTGTTGTCATTGTGGGTCACTGAGTTTTGTCTTTGGTGATCAGGAAAGTCTTCTCTGGAGAGGTCACGTGTGTGATACTTCACAGAAGCCAGCAAGTGACAGGTGTGCCAATGTGGCAGAAGAGGGATCATGAACTGAGTCTAGGCTGCATTATGTATCCCGTGTTTTCAGATGTAGTGGACAGAGGTAGCGGCAGGCAAAAAGGATTTTAGACTTTTCAAATTCAAGAACACCAATAGATGTTAATTAACTCTGGTCTGAGCTCTCGAGGAGAGAGCTGGGACAGCAGGGTCCCCCTAAAACAAAGGAAGGAAGATGTGTAAATAAGCATGGATGTATGAAGCAGTTTGGTGTTGAGGAATATGAGAAAGAGAGAAACAGCCTGCAGATGTGTAGATGAAGAAGGAATTTGTGGATTCTTGTGAGAGAGTTGCTGAGTGCATTTATGGGGGAGAAATAATAAATATCATTGTAATAGTAGTCACCAGACTGGTTGTTTTAAAGCACCACCTGCCAGACACTGTATTAAGACCTTTATATTCTCTGAATACCAGTGGAAGAAAGAGCCACAAGAACAGGGAGGTAGAGAACGTGGGATGCAACCAGAGGAAGCTAGCCAGCATCATCAGAGGTAGGGGTGGGCTTGCCACAGGTGGTTGGAGATCAAAGGACTAGGCTCAAGGAGAAGGAAGTAATTGAGAGCTTCTGTAGGACTCCTACCTTGGAAGTGAAGGAGATGCAATGCCTCAGAAATTGAAGTTAGGGCTCCACCTCGGGCAGCCTCTTGAGTAGAAAGAATGACAGGAGGCAGTAATACTCACGGACACAGGGATGAGTCCTCCACCCCCATGTTTCTGGAGTTTCTAAGTTTTGGAAGGAGAGGGCTAAAAAAAGAAAATGGCTTACATCTCTTGTATCTTCTGGCTCTGGGGTCCAGGGCTTAGAATCCTAAAAGATGACACGTCTCAGGATTGCATAGCATTCACAAAGCTGGGCTGGCCTATCCATTTATTTCAAAAGATACAGATAGGGCTAGGCAGTTCAGATGCTATATAGGATTTGCCATCCTCAGAGTAACCAGCCTTTAACTTCTTGTCTTGACAGTGTGACTTTCTTCTTAAATAAGCTGGAAACCAAGCTCCCTTCTTTGTGAATAAATATGATCTCATATTGCTTATCTTGAGTTTTTATTAAAAAATAAAACTTCAAAGTACAAGGGCAGTATTTTATGCCATTCTTGTATAATAATTCAATTCTTTGGATGTCTTTGACTTTTTACTCTGACTTTTGTGAAGAAAAACAAAGCTACCAAATCTGTGTTAGGAGCAGGTTGTAAAAATTAATGTAGAATTTGAGATCATGTATACCAGAAAAAAATGAGAGAAATAACTGTGAAATATTTTTAATTAAAAGTATCACTATATTTACACATGCTGTGGTATGTGGAGGGGACTTATATTTAACTGTAGAGAATGTCCTAGCCTGAGAGATGATCTGTCTTGAGTCTAAAATTTGGACTCTAAATCACATGTTAAGTTTCTTCTTTAGGCAGTGGGACCATGAAGAAAGGGAACATGCCTTGATGTGTTTGTACATGGTCTATATTTTGCTTTGTGTCTGCTTATTTCCTCATAGCTAAATACTTTGGGAAATACCAAAGCACATCTGAAACATTGGTGATGTCACAAGATATCGGCACTTATTCAGACAATGGCCAATAATTAAGTATTGTTTTATTTCCCAGGATTTTATCCTCTACTGTATGAAAGGACTCAGAGGCTAAAATGAAGGTTGATATGGAAGAGCATGTGGACCCTCATTCTGATGATGCCATTAGCCTGTGTCTTTACCGAACTTATTCAGTTTTACTTTGTTTGGCTTTTATATTTATTTACTTTTAAGTGGTATATGAAACCATATATGGGTTACCCAACAATATTTTGCAGAATATTCAAATCAGGGTAAATGTATCTTCTTAACTATTCATCATTCTTTATGGGGAAACATTCAAAATTATTTTACATTACTTACTTAATGTGTGTGTCATGGTGGTGGTTGTGTGCGCCCCGGTGCACTTGTGGCCATCATAGGACAAGTCATACAGGTTAGTTTTCCCCTTCACATATTGTTCTGAGAATTGACATCAGATCATCGGGCTTGGCTACAATGCCCCTACCCACTGAGCCAGTGCACCAGTCTCCAAACTCTCCTTCTTCTCGCTTTCTTCCAACATCCTGGTCTTTATGTAGTCTTGCTGTAGTGCATTACAATGCTGGAAAATTCTTTTTCTAGCTCACTAGAACTAAGTACTCTCTTAAGTCAAGATTCCTCTTCACAACCTTCCTCTCTCACTTCCCAAGCCTCTGATAACTACCACAGTTCAACTGAGTTCATAACTACTTAGTTCAACTTCTATGGGATCAATTTGTGTGTGTGTGTGTGTGTGTGTGTGTGTGTGTGTGTGTGTGTGTGTGTGCGCCGTTGTGATTTCTGTGTGTGTGTATATATGCTGTGTACATTCATGCACACATATTTAGAAGCCAGAGGTCAACATTGGGTATCATTCTTCAGGAGTCATATACGTTGTTTATTTTTGAGTGCTCTCACTAGACTGGGACTAGCCAAGTGCATGTCTGTCTGTCTGGCCAGTGAACCCAGGGATCTTTCTTATCTCTGTTCCTCAGGACTGAGATTGCAAGTGAATACCACCATGCCTAATTTGTTTGTTTGTTTGTTTGTTTCACAGATTCTGGGCATGGAACTCATTTTGTCAACCAAGCTATTCTCCCACCCCTGAGACCAACTCATATATTCTGTGTATGAGTGATATTGTGCCATAGTTTGTTTACCTCTACGGATCCTCTGTTGCATGGTGTGTGTACACACCTAAAGTAATGTAATAACCACTGACAAAGTGTTGTAGACAAGTGGGCACGTTACATATCATTCAATCCTCTGAACGATGCTTGCTTTGGTTTAGATGATAGCTCCTCAAAGTCTTAAAAACTGAAGGTATGGTTGACACCTGGAGAGCTTTCCAGAGTGACTGCACAGTGAGGACTTAATCTCATCAGTGGCTGGATCCATTGATGGATTCATATCCTGATGGCATTATCAGGAGGAAAGGAAGCAGCAAGAACTGGTTGGAGGGGGCAGGTTGATTGAGGCCTGCTTGTCTTGGCATGCACTTCCTGTCTTGACTTCCAGTTTCTTAGCAACCATAAGACAGCGTTACTCCACTCTACGCTTATCTCATGCTGTTCTGTCTTAGTACATGCCCCTAATGGAACCCAAAATAGTACTTTCTTTTTTAAGTTGACTTCCTCAGGTACTTTTCAAGGTGATGAGGCACAGTATTTTAAGCTGGCATTATTATTCTCACTTGTTAAACGAAGAAACCCATTCCGAAAGACACTGAGTAACTTCTTAAGCTCTAAAGTGTCAGAGCCATCTGGGACTCAGAGGCATGGATATTAACTTGCCTCACTCACTGAACACACAAATCTTGTCCTATGGTGAACTTGATTCTCTCTCTCTCAAGTACCTGCCTGCATTCAATCTTTCCATCATTTAGAAAGTAAAAAAACTACTGGAGTGCCTTGCATCTAACAGAAAGTATTTTCTGTTTCTTCTCTCTGTACTCACTGAGTATTACTTAGACCTGGGGTATTTTCTGATCTCTGTTTTCTATGACTTAGATGTTTATTCTTATGTCTATGCGCAGTCTTTATCAGAATACATCTTAAGTAGTTTAAATAGCTATGTATGTGCCAATCAAGAATCAGGTGATTGTGTTTGTCCTTCGAATGTTGGTGCTTCATATGCATGCAAGCATCCATGCTTGTGGAGCAGGGCAGCAGCTGCACGCTGTCTCCTCATGGCACTGGAGATACAGCTTCTAACAAGTGTCATATTTAAAAGTGACTTTCCTCTAGGAAGGATTTTCTGTGAGTTGTGATCTGTTGGCGAAATGATATTATTGCATCTCACCGTAGCCCACAAGGAGTGACCAGTGGAGAGAAAATTTGATTTCCTGGACAGATTGAGTGAAACTGTCATGAAGGAAAGATGGAAGGTATAGTTTGGATTACTCAAATATAGAACTTTCAAAACAGCACCATTCTGACAAAAATTCCCAGATAGCTTGGAAGAAACCAAAGCTGAGGATAGATTTTCTGATAAATTGAATCACCTCAGTAGCACGGGACCCCTGAAAGACTGACAGTTCACTGTACTCTAGAGGCAGAAAGCATAACTGTGGTGGAGGAGATGGCTCCTCTATCACTCCATCAGTTCACATGTCCATCTGTACACTCATTCTTGAAATTGCTACCAAACTCCTCTGCAAACAGGTTATGAGTTAGGTGCTGGAGTTAGACAGGATGAAACCAAGATACAACTTGAGTATGATCCTAGCCTCCCTGTGCTCCAATTTTTATTGTCAGCAAAATATACAGTCTGCCCTTTGGGTGGTAGAAGGCTAAAAGCAACAATCCATCAGGAAGGGTTTAGACTGTGACACACGATGCGTGCTAGGAAGAGGCTGGTGATGGGGGCAGCTGTGTTTCTCTTTTGGAACTTCAAGAAGTCGTTCCTTTATGGGGCAGTATTGGAACTGATAGATTGATCTGGAATCTACCACATGGCAGACAAGAGCTTCAGCATTGGACTGTATCCCTAAGCTAAAGCAGTGTTTCCCAAGGGAGGCATGGAGGTGCAGAGGTTGCCTCTGTGGTAACATTTAACTGTATGTGGAGGCACTTTTGGTTACCACACAACAGAGGCACTATAGATATCTAGTGGGTAGAGGCCAGGGAGACCACTAAATACCTTAATAATTCCTCATCAGGGATAGTCTGGTTTAATGACAAATACATTGGAAAGCCATAAAGGAAGAAGTATGTAGTCAATAATTTGGATTCTCTGGATTGGAGCTATTTGAAAAATGCTCTCAAAGAGGCTACAGAATCATATATCTAGGGATGATTTATGGATATTTATCTCCTTTATCCCCCACAACCATCCATCCCAGCAAGGTTGCCTTTGGTGCTCTTCTATAGATGAAGAAACAGGACACCAGAGGGTGAAGTTATATGCTCAGAGATACCTGGGTAGTAAGTGGGAGATGCAGGATTTGTTGCCAGGCAGTTTTCTGGCATTATCTCATGCCCTTCACCAATGGGGAGGTTTATTGGGTAGACCACAGGGTAGACACTGAAGAGCATCTCAGTGGCTTGAGAGACCACTACAGTGGTCAACTATTTGAACTGAAATGGATGGGAAGAGTTGAGGGGAGACAAATTTGGGAAAATGGGATGGGCTGGATTGGTCACTCTCAGATTTGCAGAAGAGTTTGGATTTCATACTATAGGAAATGAGGACACGGTAGCTAGAAAAACCAATCTTTTACCGAAGAGGAAGATGAGTTGGAGAACGGAGAAGTTGGAAGACCAGTAGGGAGATATTAGAACACCATGTAGAGGAGGGCAAAGAGTAGGAGGGTTAGAACTGGGTGGATTTGCCCTTTTACCCACTGAACCTAAGGCTCCTCCTCATTGCCAAGGGAGTAGTCGGTCTTCCCAGGGATTCCAGAGAATACCGGATGTGATAAATGCCTGGTAGAGAGCCTGAATGCTATCGGCACTCAGAAACTGCTGCTCCTGATCTGACCAACTGTCTGTCTTGCTTCTCCAGTGTGACTTGCAAGGACTGTAATGCAGTGAACAAAGGTAACCATACTCATGTATTTCTTTTGCTGTGGAGTGAGGTAACTTAAATGTGTTTTTGAACTTGAGTTTCCATGGTTGTGATATGATTGTCACTTTGTCCCGAGAATGTCTTTATCGGGTATCATAATTGCTTATCTTCCCGTTCCCAGTGCAATTGCACCAGACCCGTCTGCACTGACTAATCTTGGTGAAAGACATAAAACATCCATCTTCTGCAATCCAGGAAGCATAATATCATGAGGAGGCTGCAGTGACTGACAGGGGAAGGAAGGATGCTTCAGCTATACAATGATTTGTTTCTGTTGTTTATCAGGGTTTGAGTTGTTGGGTGTTTTGTGGCTTTGAATGTCCTTAGTGGATCTCACGAGGTCACTTGGCAGCTCTAAGGGGAAGTATTTCATAGGAAAAGGTTGCTTGTTACATAAGGTGCCCACCAGAGAGGACATGGACTTTTTTATTCTAAACGTCTGGATGTCACAAGGATTTATTCTACCCCCAGAAAGCATTTCTGAGGTAGCTCGGTCTCACTCTGGCAGAGTAAGGATAAGCAGGCAGCCTCACTGCCTGAAAGCCAACTTTTTTGACACACTTCACTGCTGCCTAAAATAAGTTGCATAAATTCTTAGAACTCCCTTGACCTTAACGTTGGCACCTTCTGTTTGTGGCAGTCTTTCTGTTTGAAGAATTCTATAATTTCCACTTGCCTGACATGGGTCTGGTCCAGACTGTCATGGTATGTGATAGGGTCTATTCTTATCCTGATGTTTCTTGTCATGGCCTTCATGACTGGGCCAGTGACACTCTTGGCACACAGGAACTTTCTTACTGGATTTTACTTTATGATTTCTTTTTCTTTTTAAATTTTAGGTGTGTGTGTGTGTGTGTGTGTGCATGTGTGTGTGCATGTGTGTGTATGATATTACTGTGAGATATTATATATAATATCACAGTAATAGCTGGGCTTCATATGGCCTGTCCATTCCCATATAGGTGACCATCTTCACTGTCCTATTTTACAAAGGGTAACTAATATTCTTGCACCTCTATAGTGGCAGGATGAGAAGAGATTCAAGGGAGACTTAAATCTTGCCCTTTAAACTTTAGAGTCGTGCTCTTTTAATTAGGTCCCTGCTTTGGCAGGACACAATGGGCCAGTCGTATATGTACATGATCAGGAGAAATGCCTCCTCACTACGGGGGAGATACACACAAATGGCTGCTTTGTGAGCCTCAGTGCTTGCCGTCGGACATGTGCAATTGTTTCCTTCCCCCTCATGGCTTTGTATCCTACCTGACCACAGTGTCTGTGACGAGAATCTGCCCTGTTGATCGTTGATATTAATTATGCTTCTTGGGTTTGATCCACCATGCTTTAGTCCAAGAGGATTGACTTTAAGACGTGGGCAACTGCATGAGGGAACTGGACTCTAGGTATGGACATCTGGGTACGGACATTTTGGTCTTGGTGACTGTAGCTGCTATTCTGAAGGAAAGATAAGGTAGAGGTGACACAGCCTTCCCTTCAGAATCAAATGCAGGGTAATTGCATGGTCCTTGATAATTTTCTAAGGTTGTAGGGGTTGCCATTTTCTTCTGCTAGCACCTTAACCTCTCACTGACTCATCCACTTAGTGACTGTATTGATGGTCCACTGTGTGCCAGACATGATCCCAGATCCTGGGGATCGGATGGTGAATCAGAGACACATGAGGTCTTTGTGCGCTTGGGGTTTATAAGTAAGCTGACCTTCCATACTCGTTCTGTGCTTCTGGGGGATTTGTTGACTATTATTCACCCCTATCAAAGTATCCTGGCATGAAACGTGTTCTATTTATAGATAAAGGGAGAGGCAAGACATGAATATTATCATGGACATATTTGTAAGTAAAATGGTGATGAAAGAGGAAACCAAGGGACTCTAGCTCCCAAGGGCAGGGACTATGAACATGTGCTACCATGCCCGGCCAAAAACCCCTTTTCTTAAAATTGTATATATTTTTGTTGTACTGGGTATTTTATTTAGGGTCTTGAACTGACTAGGCAAGCATTTTGCTACTAAGCTTGAGTCCCTGGCTCCAGAAAATTCTTTGGTTGCTAGGAACTACAGTCCTTCACTTCTGGCCTAGTTGTGAATAGTGCTTCTTTCAATGGTCTTTCTGTCCTGTCTGTGAGTGAACAGAGCCCTGTGGTCTCTGCAGTCCCCTGTGTCCCCACATGTTTAGAAAACATAGTAAGGACTTAGTTAAGGATTACTATAGCTAGGAAGAGACGCCATGACCATGGCAACTCTTATGAAGAAAGCATTCAACTGGGGCTGGCTTCCAGTTAGAGATTTAGCCCATTATCATCAGTGGCAGGAAGCATGGTGGCATGCAGGCAGACATGGTGCTGGAGAAGGAGCCTTTTGGGCAGCAGGAAGAGAGAGTGACACTGGGTCCAGGGGCCATTTTTTTCAAACCACCGCACACATGGCTTCTGAAATATTCATACATCAGGCTGTGATTCCAAAGTCTCTCCCCTAGGCTGCACTTCATCCATCCGTCCAGCCAGCAGGTAACCTCTGACAGTGATGTTGGGGTTCTTAGTGCCCAGGGACACAGTTCTGAGGGGTGGCACCATTCTTCCTGGCTGGTGATTGGCAGTGAGAAGCATTGGCCTTTCGTCAGTAACTCAGTCATGCAGAAGATTGCTCAACATGTGCAAGATCAGGCCTGCAGCCCATGGCTTGTCTCTGCAGGCCTCTACTTCGTTATTATTATTGCTTCTCTCCCTAGGGTTATTGGTTCTGTCATTGTTTTGGGAAAAGGATCTCAAGCTTTTAAGCCAGACATTAAAGAGCTAATGGAAATTGGCAAGGCCTTGGGAAATGTATTAGCAAACAAGGATTTGGTGCTCTAAAAACAAAACCCCAAACCTCTCAGAAAAACAATGCCAGAACCCAGAAATAAATGCTAGTGAGTCTGCACTTGTACCCAAATGTGCCTGTGTTGGCTTTTGTTTCAAGTGTTGTAGTATATATTGTGGAATAACTAATATGTGGCTACTTGGCATGAAGCTGGTATCATGTTAGGCTTTAACAAATCTAGAAAAAAGTATGAAGTGAGAGTATGAGGCAAACACTGCCTGCCCTCCAAGAACCTTTAGCAGATACAGATTGTACAGCCAGCTCCTGGAGGCTTAGAGCTTGCTGCTCCACAGCTGTGGGAGTGTGCCTCATCTACCCTCCATGATCCTCCTCAGAGGGAAACAACCATGGGATAGAGAGTTGCTCAGGCTTTGGTCAAAGGTAGAACTGAGATGCAGACAAGACTGTGTGGCTCCAGAAACCTTGCTTTTTTTTTTTTCCTTTTAACCACAATGCTCTTTTCCTGAGTTGAGGAGACAAGCTTGATTTGGATGAAGTCCAATGTGATTGGTCCAAAAAAGACTAGGAAGCACTCAGACTCCCATTCATGGAAAGAGAGAGTCTTAAACTCGACTTTCAGGACGCCTGAGATGGGGTCAGGTACCTGTGAGTGTAGTGTAGACAGTAATGATTGGTTGCTAGCCAGTTCTACAGGAATATGGCTTTGTGTCTGAACACAGGTTTTAAGACTAGGCCTATGTGTTCTGTTTAAAAGCTGGAGGGACAAGCACTACCATTAAGAACAGCTTTTCGGTCTGTGTTGAGAACATTTATTTTCACTTAATGGAAATGGGAAAAAGAGGTGAAAAACATGTGTGTTCAGGATGACCACTGAGCAAGTGAAGACTGTCTTTAGACTCCTATCTATCTATCTATCTATCTATCTATCTATCTATCTATCTATCTATCTATCTATCTATCTATCTATCATCAATCATCTATTTACCTAACCTACCTGCTAACCAACCTTCCTACCTACCTACCTACCTACCCATCTCCCTAACCATCTAACCTATGTATCTATGCATCTATGTATGTATGTATGTATGTATGTATGTATGTATGTATGTATCCATCTGTCCATCTGTCTGTCTGTCTGTCTGTCTACCGATCTATCTATCTATCTATCTATCTATCTATCTATCTATCTATCTATCTATCTATCATAACAATTGGATAGACTCACATTTTAAATAAATAGTCTAAAAGCATAGAAACCATGGAACATTCGTCAGATATTGTCCTCAGGACCAGGGTGATTTTCAACAGAGCTTGGAAAATTTGTTATTTGGTTTGTAGAAGCTGAGCCCAAACTGAGATGAAAGGCTAATGTTTAGCTAGTCTGAGAGATTATTGATCATATCAATGTCAGCATATATATTCTTGTTTCCTTCATGTCCTTAGTGCATTCATTGTGGCTTATTTTTTCTACACACTCAGGTGGGGGAGAAGTTTTATTATATCGTTGTAGCACAACTTAGAAAGAAGTTAAATAAGCTCCCCAAATGGAATTGCTTCAAGATAACAGTATTTAACTAAATTAGTTATTATATTCAGGTGTTAATGAGTTGAGTTTTAGAACCCATTCCCCTGTTCAAAGGATTTGCTTGGGCTCATGAGAAAGTCTAGGTTGCCTTAGACCATGGGCTAGGGATGTGCGTGCTGGCTCGTTTCTCGTTTCTCTAATCCTATAAATAGATCCTCTGCTCATCTGTCCCTTTCACTTTAGATTTGTAGCCAGGAGTTCTGATGACAGCCTGTTACCTGCCTCTCCTGGGATCCCAGGAAAGGCTAATATTTGCACATAACTGAATATTCAAAGCAGCTGGAAACAAACACCATGGTGATACTCACCTTAGGCCTGGAGACACTTCTCCCTTTGTCTTTCTGAGACTATCTCTTGGCAGGGAAGACTGGGAGGTGTTGTTGTTGAGGGTTTTGAAATGGCAGAGTTAGGTGTAGGTAGTCTGTATTATGGCAAACCCTCCCAGGCCAGCACAGGCCCGGTGTTTTACTGACCCTCTGCCTGTGTGGAAGGAGACCAAAGCTTCCTTTTCATTTTCCCAATCCTCTCACAAAGCAGTTGAGATGTCTCAGCCTTGGTTTGACAGATGTGCTGAACTGAGTATCTGAGATAGTGAAAAACAAAACCAAAACCAACCAAACAAACCTCAGACTCAGGATGGACAGATCTATCTTTCCAGAGTTTGGATCATTGATCTTCCTGTTGAGGACCTAATAGCATCATTGGCTGGATTTGCCATCCACTAGATTCAAGCTGTGGCCCATGTACCTCATTGTTCTCAGCCTCTCGTGTCTCATGTAGTGAGGGCTGTCAGTCATTGTAAGGGACGGATTAATAAGTGCACTTATAGGAACTCAGAAGGGATCCCTATTATTATTAATATAGAATGAGAATTCACTAGCTGAACTGTTGCATACATTTTTAAAAAGCCTTCATAACACCTTTGCAAGCGAGATAGCCTTTCCCCATTTTATAGATGAGAAAACAGGTTCAGAAAGCTGGGTGATTTTGCACAGTCCGAATATTTGCAGCTTTATTTGCATTTGCAGGCATAATATTTGTGACACTCTCTACCTGTCTGGACTGAGGTGCTGACAGCCTCTGACCCTGGCAGTGTGTCTAGTTGAGGAGCGCGCCAGACTTCCTCCCCTCTCCTGTTTAGGGTTTGATATTCTGAAGCAGCTAAGTTCGGCTCCCCAAGCCCCAGGCCAGCACACCCCCCGCTGAGTCAATGAAATATTTATGTGCTAAGTACTGTTGAAGCAGGAGAAAGGACGAAAGATTGTTGCAAACAAATTAATACTGCCTTTCTGCTTCTCACCTGAGGCTTGTCTGTCCTCTATCCTAAGAGTGTGGGCGAGGAACCACCCCACTGCTGGGCTTTTGCATCACCGAGGGTGTTTGGGGCTGTAATGCATGTGGTGTGCAGAGCTTTGCTCGTGGAGTTCATGGCTTCCTTCTGTCCATTCATAGCTGAACACATGCTCACTTTAAGTATGCATACGAAGCCACCCCATACTTTCACACCACATCACCTCACCCCTGACTAAATATCCAGTTTATTAGTTCCTTTGCTGATGGTGCCCTGTAGGAATGAAGAACTGTGGGGACCCAGAGCTATGGGTGTACCCTGAGATATGGCCCTTTCTTTTTATTCTATGGTATATAAGCTATTAGCAGAACGTCTGTGACCTGGGTTACACTTGAGCTGTGGCTCCAATTTAATTTTTTTTTTTTAAAACAGATCCAGTCTTCATTCTGGAAATATCCTGGTTTGGACAATAAATCCTAGTTATCTGTGTCCATGTGTGTGGCACAAATCTGTTGGCTTCTTCAGCTAATCTGAGACAAGCAGATGATTATGTGTCTTTGGTTGTTTGTCTTCATGATGCCTCATGAGGAAAGAGAGAAACAGATGATCTCACCAAGTACACAGATCATAGGAGAAAAGCCCCCGACAGTTATTGGTCCCCTGTGGGCCATTGCTTATCCCTGTGTAGTACTAACACTCATGATGACTTCGTGTGCTGTATAGAAGTGTGATTTACACAGCCCAGTATCTAACAGAGGAGCCCGGCTGGGCGTCCTGGAGGGGAGAGTCACCTCTCCCTCCCCTGTTCATGTACCCCTCACAGTAGGCATATTCTGTGAGGCTATAGCTTCTCTATTATTCTTTCAGAGAGGTCTGAATGCATGGTGTCTGGTGTAGGGGTAGGGAGATAGAAAGCGAGGCACAGATGCTTTTAGATGCTGGCTTCCTCCAAGTCAGTTTCCCTCTTGTCTTTGTTTCCCCCTCTTGTTTTTAAAGATCATTTTACCTGCCCACACATGTATTTGTGGAATGGTGGTTGTTATTTTTATGATTATCTCATATATTAAGAAGTAGAAATATTTTCCTTTTTCACCTCTGGAAAGATCGTGTGCTTATTAAGCTATTATCTTAGCTTGTTTATTCAATTAATTACTTGTTCGGTCCCTCTCGAGTCATTGAGTCATTTACTAGGCAGCTGGCTTGGTGCTAGAAATTCTAACTCAAGGGTCAAACAGGAAATTTAACAAGGGGTGGAATTAGAATATAAAGTAATGTCTTCTTATATGTAGTATCTATCTATCTATCTATCTATCTATCTATCTATCTATCTATCTATCTATCTAACTATACACTTATCTATGTATCTATTTTTCTATGAATCATCTATTAATAATGTATCTATCATCTACCCATCACCTATGACATGTCTGTCTCTCATCTATCAATACCCCACTTACCAGTCCTCTATTATCTATCCATCACTTGTCACCTATCTGCTCATAAGAGCTCTGTGAACTTGGCAGTGGTTGCTTTTGTATGTGAACAGATGATGCTCACTGAGTCAGAGATTGTGACTCAAATTGATGTTAATGTCAGTTGAATTTTCACATATAACAACCTTAATCTTTTTGGAAGTGCTGGAGATTGAACAGCTAGGTAAGTGCTTTACCTGGGAGCCATCTCCCCAGCCCCAAATAACATCTTTTAAATGCAACTGTACACAGTTCAGTTAAATCATTACAATACCCATATGCTCAAATGTTCATGATATCCTGGCTGCTTGCTAATCTCAACCCCCTTTTTGTTTCTTAAGACAGCTCATGAAGTTCAGATTGTTCTAGAATGCCATATATAGCCTTGAACTCCTGATCTTCCTGTTTCACTTTCCCAAATTCTGGGATTAAAGGTGCATATCTCCATACTCAGCTTTACTTGGTTTTTGTGCCATGAATACAAAGATAATAGAAGCATCAAAGAAAATTCATTTAATTATAAAAATGTTTTATTTGAGCTCAAGTCATTAAAAACACTGAACAATACTTTAAAAACTTTTTAAAATTAATTAATTTATTTTATGTATATGAGCACATTGTCACTGTCTTCAGACACACCAGATGAGGGAATCGGATCCCATTATGGATGGTTGTGAGCCACCATGTGGTTGCTGGGAATTGAACTCAGGACCACAGAAAGTGCAGCCAGTGCTCTTAACTGCTGAGCCATCTCTTTAACCCAATATTTTAAAAATTAATAGTTAATTTTAAATGCTACTTAATGTTAAAACTACAGACTAATTTATAATTTCTATTGTTTAGTTAAAAGAATGTTTCTATTGTATACAATTTTTTAAAGCTAGATACATTTTAAGTAGTTTTACTATAAGTAAATGCTAATTGTTTACTGTATTTGAACATGTACAAATACAGTACACAATGTACACAATGTACAATATATACTAAAGGCATTACTTGGTATCTCAAAGAAACAGTGTTTTTTATCAGTTACAATTACAAGAAATGTTCCTCAAAATTCAAATGATAACAGTTATAACCAGGTTTGCTGGGCATTTTAATTTTATATATTTATTTATTGTTTTTGTTTTGTATTTTTGAGGCAGGTTTTTCTGTGTAGTCTTGCCTGTCCTAGAACTTGTTTTGTAGACCAGGTTGGTCCTCAAACTAACAGAGATCTACCTGCTTCTGCCTCCCAAATGCTGGGATTAAAGGCTGGGAAAATAGATCCTGGCTCCTTTTTTCACTCTCTCCTTTCCATAGAACCAAATAAATCAATCCCCTCATTTAAACGTATTTTAAATGTATTCATTCATCCTCCCTCCCTTCCTCCCTCCCTCCCTCCCTCCCTCCCCCCCCTCATGTGTCTATGTGTGTGCGCCTGTGTGTGTCTCTGTGTGTGTGTCTGTGTGTCTGTGTGTTCTGGAGTACATGTGGAGTCCAGAAGACAACCTAGGATTCTATCTTCAGGAGCTTCACTTGCTTCCTTTGAGACAGAGTCTGTCATTGGTCTACTTCTCATCAGTTGGGGTAGACTGGTAGCCATGAGAACTCCAGGGGGCTCCTCCTGTCTCTTACTTTCCCAGTGCTGGGATTACAAACATGAACCACCATGCCTGGCATTTTTATGTGAGTTTTGGGGTTCAAAGTGAAGTCCTCATGCTTTTGAGGTAGACATTTAATTGACTGAGCCATCTCCCCAGATCCCAATTTTGTTTTGATGCAGAATAATTAAATTATCACAATTTTCAACAGCCAAATGAAGCTTGGGGTCTCGGTATGCATGCATATGCAAGGGAGTAGTCTAGTTAGAAATGATCCCTGTGTGGTTGGTCCTGCCTGCATCCTAGGACAATGGGCATGGTGCATCTTCACCTGGATACAAGGATGGAAGAAGGAGAAGTGGAGTGCATTCTGGGTATTGTGCGAAGAGAATGGAGCAAAAGTATCCACTTTGGGCTAGACAGGGTTTGAGTTTCTGCTTTCTGGCTTAGAGGCTTCACAAGTGTTATTCAACGTTCCCAGGCCTGTCACAGCATTGCTCAAGTGGGAATGATATGACCGCCTTCTAGGGATTTGGGGAAAGGATAAACTGTAGTGGTACCTCTAAAGGACCTGGCTTCATGCAGGTGCTGGATGAGTGTTAATTTCCTTCCCTTTCAGTTGATAAACGCTTCCTTTGAGGGTTACATGCAAAAACATTAAATATTTATTACTTGCATTATTCAAGACAAATGAAACTTGAAAAGGCATCTTACTTCAGATCTTTTTGGCGTAGCAATAATCATTCCCGTTTGTCTTTCCTGTAAATCTGTTTTCTATGTGCAGTGCTGGGTTTATTTATGATGTTTGTGTGAAATTCTCAGTGCAGTGAGAGTTGACTGAACCTAAACTCTCTTTTAAGTTTTATGGAAAATATAAATTACTAGGTATTGGTGTGATTTGATGCCCGAGTGACTGAAGCCTAGAACTGTCCTGGAAGTCTAATGGGTGAGTGGAGCTATCAAAGTTGGGTAGATTTATAAACCCAAGTTAAGGCCTTGTGACATGCTTGGATGACTCGAACACAGCACAGTGAAAGTGAGGTTTTAACATTGGAAAGGACTCCCCACCTGCCTATCTCAAAAGCAGAGTGGAGGCCTGGAGCTGGCTGGGCTGGCAAAGTGCTTGCTATGCAAGGGTGAGGACCACACGGCACCCACATAAAATGCAGCTGGGATTGCAAGCATCTGTGATGTCAGTGTAAGGGAAGGGGAGATGGGGGTTCCAGAGCTTGCTAGCCAGCCAGTCTACATAGTTAGTGAGCTCCAGGTTCACTGAGAGATCTTGTCTCAGAAACTAAGCTGGCAAATGACAGAGGAAGACACCCATTGTTGACATTTGACCTCCACACATATATGCACCCCCACACATATATGTACAAACTCACAGTAGATCAAAATGTAGCTCTGGGTTAATGAGTAATCCTGTTACTCAATGCTGACTCAAACCATGGGCAAAAATATCTACACATCCCATGCAGCTGATGTTAAATCCTGGGGTGCTAGAGTTTATGTTAGAACCATAGATAGCTTGATCATACCACTTCATACTCCTAGAGGCAGGGAGGATTAGACCAAAGACTTAAATGGAAAATGTCACTGTCCTGTCCCCTAGCCAGTCTTATTTGCATGCAAAATCTATTCTACAGCTTGTTTTTATATCACCTCTGAAATAGAAAAGATATTTTTGCATATTGAAGCAGTTATTTCTAAAAGAACAGAAAGGAAAAAAAAAAACCCAGGCAACAGAAATTCTATGTAACCTAAGAGGGTAAATCAAACATTCACTGTGTGGCAGCTTATAGATCAGGTCATTTATCCCTGCCCTAGAATGCTTGAGTAATCTCATCAGGCATCCATTTTGAAGAGAATGAGGACTTTCCTGTTGTCCTCTGATTTGTGACAACCACTATGTGCCTGTCTGAGCCAAGCTTAACTGGGAATATTGAGAACAAGTAGAAACATATTTCTGCCCTGCGTTCTCTACATGGGGTATTTCCAACTTTGCCCAGGCTATGGAGTCTCAGTCTTTCTAAGTAGCTCATGCCTGGGTCATCTCCTCCATGAAGCCCCTAGGTCTTATCATTACAGCTCACAACTGTGGGCTGCATGTGCCTGAGATTCATGATCACGATAGCAGCTCCTTGCACCCTACCTGAGGCAGAATAGCAAGGCCAGCTCAGGAAAGGCGCCTGAGGGGGTTTATCTTCCTCTGCTCATGTTTAGCATTAGTTCAGCTAGGGTTATGTGGAATCAGCACACAAGCATAAGCTGTAGAGGGGGCCAATTGTGGAGCTGCAATGTATAGATTGAGGCTTTGGGGAAAAGAGGGGCCTGGGTTAGACCTGGAGGATGGGCATAGTTTGGGAAGAGTGTGATCAAGGCACAAGGGGGTGAGAGAGTTCTCCATGGAATGGAGACATTTCAATTGCTGAGAGATAGGACTGGGTCACCACTGGGAACAATATCGTGGCTGTATTGATAAGAATATGGGATGGGATCCCAGTGGTCCCCGAGGGAGGAATCATTCAGGCTGATTGGAAAAGGAGATCAGGACTGGTGAGGTGGTTCTTGTGTCAAAGGGGCTTCCTGCCAATCCTGATGATCTGAAGTCCCTTACCAGAACCCGCATGCTGGAAGGAGAGACTGATCCCCCAGGCTGTTCGCTGCCCTCCACATGTGTGCTGTGGTGCCTGCACACCCCTGCCCCCCATAAAATTTCAACATGTAATAGAAACGTAGTAGCTGTGTGTGAGGGTGAGCGTGTGCCTTCTGCTTTGCTGGTGACCTCTAGATCGTTGGAGGTCCTTGAGCAGTATAGTGATTTATTGGCAGATTATAAGTATCCTTCTAACACAGTCTCGTGCTTTCCCTTCTCTTTGCAGCATGCCCTTGATGCTGATAATGCGGGAGTCAGCCCGGTAGGAAACTCTTCCAACAGTAGCAGTCACTGGGACCTTGGAAGTGCCTTCTTCTTTGCTGGGACGGTCATCACGACCATAGGTACTCACTCGTTTACTAATATTTCTTCCTTTGCAGGCTCTCTTGAGGAATGAGTAGACACAGTAGGGACCAGGTTCTCCCTACTTGGTCAGGTGAATGCGGCTGTTGTGGCTGCTCTAGTAAGGAGCAGAGCATGGCGAAGACTTCAGAATGAAAAGCTAGAGAGCATTCAACGAAGGAACACAATGAAGGCAGGAGTAGAATGCAGGGATTGGTCCATTGAACTTGGGTTGTTTTGTTGCATTCGGATTCTGTTTTAAAGACTATACTTCTTGGTAGAATTATGTATAATGGTATGAAGATCTTCTGTAAAGTTGGGTATGGGGAAAAAAGACGTTTTGCCTCTCTCCAGTTTTTTTTTAAATTGTTCTCAAGAAAATAGTTTTCATCCATTTTGTCTGGTGTTTTTAATATCTACCTGTGTGGCTTTAAATATCAAACCGGTATGGCCACTTCTAGAATTATCCATTTTAGGGGTTGTTTCTTGACTTCCCACTGTGCAGGTGGAAACACTGGTCTCATTCTTCCTTCCCATTTCATTTGCAGAGAGCTCCTATGTCCCTATCTTCCTAGGATAGTCTAATTACATAAAACCTGGGTGTTCCCTCGAAGCTGACTCTTGACATGCTCTCTGTGGCCAATCCTCAGATCAACTGTCATTGCTACTTTCTCTTGGTGTCTGCCTTATTTTATATATTTATTTTTATATGTTTCCTGATACTCAGGTGTTGTGAATTTTTGTCTTTGATGTTACTTTATACTTATAACAGCATATAATATCTTCAATATTCTAGTCATTAGCCAGTATGCATAGATCCTGAATATGAATGATGACATCTCCTTTCCCTGTCTTTCTCCACCACACAATTTTAGCTGACATCACCTTTTCAATGTTTGCCTTAAAAGGATTAGTGTGACTTGTCAGCTTGAAATACTAACTGTGAGCTCTTAGCTACTCCATGTAGTTCAGACAGGAAGCTCCTCCAGCATCTCAATTTTTTTTTCCATCACGTTGACAGCACCACCCATTCTACGCATGAGATAAGAGCTTATGACTTCTATTCTGCTCACTACTCACTCTCGTTGCCATACTTGCTCTGTGTTAAACTCGAGTCAGTGTTGGTATATCTCGTCTCTCATATAGTCCCCTTCATCATTGCTTGTTTGACTGGAAATCTCCCCCACAGGGAGATGGCTTTAACCTTTCTGGAAGGAACTTTCTACTCCGATTCTCGGTGAGGCCCAGCTATTCCCTTTGAGAAGCTTTTAATTTTGTTTTTTAGTGTAGAAAGTCAATTTCTTATGGGTGCGTGTTTTAGAGGCATACATTTCTGTTTTAATATCTAATCATGAGGTCTATGTTCTCCTACTTTAGTGAAATCCAGAAAATTATATGTGACACAAACAAACAGCATGAAAGAGGATTGTCATTCTTACTGAGAACTGTATCAGTTGAGGTCTTCAGAGAAGCAGAAAGATTGTACGCACAGAGACATAGGGCCGAAGAATTAGATTCTGCAGTCATGGGCTCAAGAAGTTGCTTGGCAGGCAGGCTACTTGCTTGGAAGCTCAGGGGATGCCATGGATACTTTAGTTCAAGCTCAGAAGTTTTAGATCCAGGATGCTGATGGTATTATTCTTAGACTGACTCCACTGAAAATCTACAAGACCAGTGATAGAACTCCTGGTGACTACAGGCCAGAGAAGGTGGAGTTCTGATGTCCAAGGGTAGGAAAAGAAGAATGTACCTCACCTGTATACGGTGGGAGGGAGGGAGAGAGGGAGGGAGGGTTCTATCCAAGCCCTCAGCCAATCAGATGGTCCTGCCTACATTTGATGCTGGATCTTCCATATTTAGTCCAGCAACTCACATGACATTTTCTGTGGAAACATCTAGAAACGTTTTTTTATAAACACATCCAATAATAATGCTTTATCAGTTTTCTAAGTATTCATAACCCAGTTGGGTAAACACCTAAAATTAACCACCAGCTTTCTTAATCTAATTAGGTGACAATCTATTTTACATTTACAATTCTTAAATTCGTTAACACCAGCTATTATTGTCAAGAGTTCCAAATATCCATTAAGCATGTAATTTTCCACCCAGAAACCTCCGTGAGCTCCAGATCAGGTTAGGCTATTGGTGTTGTGTTTATAAAAATATATAGAGAGATATATGTACTGTGGGGTTATGGGGAGGTAGGTGTGGGGGAAGGGTGTGCCTCAGTAGGCCCGAGCCCAGGCATCCCTTCCCCCTGAGGAACCAGCCACACATGAAGGTATAGTATAGAATAGAGTTTATTTAGGGCATGGGAAGGGGAGTTAAGAGGGTAGTAGAGGCA
>CM052705.1:100110348-100214024 GCA_028551405.1 Uromys caudimaculatus | reverse complement strand
AGGTAAGAGAGAGAGGAGGGGGCAAGCAGCCCCTTTTATAGTGGGCCAGGCCCACCTGGCTGTTGCCAGGCAACTGTGGGGAGGAGCATACCTTGCTGTTGCCAGGTAACTGTGGGGTGGAGTTTAGACAGAATGCCAACAATTGGAATCCACAGACTCACTACACCCAACAGAGAAAGCATGTGGTCCATACCTCTGTGACACTATAAACCTCAGCCAACCCAAGAACATTGCTATCATCCCTCAGATAAGAATAATATCAGGTTAGAATGTGTTTGACAGTCTGGTTATTAGAATGAAGAAAGGCATCATGCATTTTAAGAGGACTTACAAACTAATCAGAGTTGAGAAAGTCTTGGCCTTTTAAAAAAATGTACTTTGGAAAAATCTCTCAAGTGCCAGCACAGATCCATGAGCAATTAGGGAATACTACATATAATAGAAAAAAATCATTTCCTTGTGGTATGAAATTGCTAAATAGGGTTTTGTCTGATGCATTGAAAGAACAACCTCTATGCTGAACTCTGAAGCATTGCTATGATTTTCAGTAAAGCACTAACGATATTTATTGATCTTTATTTGGTTTTCCAGCCACCTACACATACATTTTAAAAATTCACCTTACTTCTAACAACAGTATACCCAATCTTCCTTCTCCACTCCTGACCCCCCTTTACCACTCATGACTCCCAGGCTCTGAAGAAGAATGACATATCTACACAAAGAAATTCAGTCTGTGCCTAGAGTTATCAGTTCAAAATGGCTGACAAGAACTTCTTGGGATTTTGCTTGAACTTTGGAGGGCATGGCTTCCATACTTTTCTTACTGATGGTAAGCCTAGAGAAGAAAGAGCCAATTCTCTGACCTCATTATCTTCTCTCAGTAGCGTTCTCTGTCTAGAGTTGGGCTCTAGACTCACTCCCAGAATAAGGAGAGGGTTAGTGGTAAGTGGACCCTGCTCATGTCTTGTGAGGTCTTGGAGCTACTTGCAAAATAGTAAGAAACATATTGAATTTTTTATTTTTCTAGTCAGTGGGACTTTTAGGCTTGGATTTTCTATAACTTAGACATTCTAAACCAATGTGCACAGAGGGAAGAGAGTTCATAGTGGGTTCAAATATCCTTTGATCCAATGATCAGTGCTTAACTCTTTTGGTCACTGTAGCTGCCATCTTTGGGCTACATGATTTTCATTCAATTCTTAGGCAGAGCTTCCCTGTTGGATGAGCCTCTGGATTCATGTGCTCTTGTATTGGCTATTTGAGTGGTTGTTCCCTCTGCTGAAAGAGGCTGGCTACTGTGTTCATCCAATTGTGTGTAGGATCAGAACTTTTATTCCAAATTATAAAAATGCTGTCTACCAACAGGCAACCACTACAAAACAACCATGCAGACAAAAAATATAACCCACCACCTAAAGCCCATAGCCGGCTAGGTCTCCGTTCTATGCAACTTAAAAAAATGTTACTTTTTCCTCTCTTTCTCGTACCTAAGACATAATGAATTGTAAGTTGAATACTATTTAGCTGAGGAAAACTTAATTCCAGAGGGTGGTTATAAAGCCATACAGTTAGAGAAGTTAAAAAAAAAATAACTAGCTTGGTACAATGTAAGAAGTAATGAGATGAGAAACAAATTGCTACATTTAAAAAAGCTAATAAGTACTTATGGTAAGTTCATTGCCAGACTTATGACAAGACTTACAAGTTGTCTCAGGGCTTGGTCATTTTTTAGCTGTTCGTGAGAAATTTCCCACCATCTAGGAGTCAGAGAAATGGAGCAGTTATTATGGGAAGTGCTATCTCATTAACTGTGTGTTGGGTTAAATGATGGGTGGTGAGTGTTTCCTGCAGCCGCCCCGGGGCTTAACTCTTTTGGTCACTGTAGCTGCCATCTTTGTACATGATTTTCATTCAATTCTTAGGCAAAGCTTCCCTGTTGGATGAGCTTCTGGATTCATGTGCTCTTGTCTTGGCTATCTGAGAGGTTGTTCTCTCTGCTGAAAGGGGCTGGAGCCTCTGGGAGGAGTTGGACAGAGGAAGTTTGACTGTGCTCACCCCACAGCACCACAGGGCAGGTGTTGGGCTGTGTGATGCCACAGTGGGGGGTGGAGGAGGGTGGGGGCGTCCTGGGGAGGGTTCTGGGGACTGCACAGAGCCAGCTCCGTCTGGTTCTCAGGCTCTTGGGCATCCCAGGCACCACTGGATGCCTGGGAAGAACAGAGTGAGAGCCTGCGGGCCGGAGCTAGCCCGGGCCAAGGGGGAAAAGGCAGGGAGGAGCCTGGCTGGGTCCCGCAGAGGCTGGGTCTTTGGCTTGTCTCCGGCTAGCTGGTGGGAGCACCAAGAGACCTTCTGCAAGAGACTGGACGCCATTCTTTAGACGAAGGCCTGTTCCATTGTTCCCCATAGTGGATCCAGATGAAGAGAAACAGTCCATGGTTTTAGGGCATCTATTGTCATGGTGGAAAGTGGTGATGAGTGAATTCGTACCCCCACGCCCCCACCTCAGGGAGGGTGAGGTTGAATACCTTTGCAGGGAGGAGTGGCTGGGAAGGGGAGTGGCTAAACCTCTAGGTGCCTCATTAACATGGGGATGTCTTGAGGCTTCATTACCACACCTCTACCTGAATGTGACTGATGGTCACAGGCCTATGGAGAGCTTCGGTCTTGTGTCAGGAGCCTGGGGCCCAGGAGCATAGTAAAATGCCTACTGCACCTTGTATGGTTATCCCCTACTGGGTTCACTGGGGTTTTAAACCTTAGTTCAACCAGAAACCAGTCTGACTTTCATGGTTCCATGACTGTGCGGCTTGCAGCTTGTTTTGCTAGCTCGAAGTCAGATAGCTTGTAAGTTGATGTCGTTCACATTTCCCTCCACTACGAGCAATGTTAGAGCTTCAGAGATCTTTGCAAAGCCCATCGTAGATGTACCTCTTGGGCTCAGTATCTGTACTGCCATCACATGTGGAGGGATTAAGAGGTTTCTACTTTTGTGACCCTCGTAACACCATGGTGAAAACATTTATGCAGGAAGTTGGTTGTTTCCTTGGAAAAAGTCCACAGGGATTGCTCTGTCAAAGGGCATGGAGCTTTTAAGGGCTTGCCAAATCACTTTCCAGAAAGACCCTCATGTGTAGCATGAAGTTATGTGTGTTAGGTAGGGCCTTTTCTGAAAAGCAGTACTACTACTACTCTGTGTCAATCTGCTTTTTAAAAACAGCCTTTCATGTGCTGATATATAGAGATTATGCTTAAACCATTGGCCTCTGTATCTGTGCTTTCATATCATAGACTCAAACAAATTATAGATTGAAAATATTCAAAAGAAAAATTGTATGCACAGTGGACTGCTTTTCCATTTCATCATCTCTTATACAATGAGGTTTAACAACCTGAATGGGCTGGTTTTGTGTGTCAACTTGACACAAGCTGGAGTCATCACAGAGAAAGGAGCTCAGTTGATGAAATGCCTCCATGAAATCCAGTGGTAAGGCATTTTCTCAATTAGTGATCAAGTGGGAGGGCCCAGCTCATTGTGGGTGGTCCTATCCCTGGGCTGGTGCTCCTGGGTTCTGTAAGAAAGCAGGTAGAGAAAGTCAGTAAGCAGCATCCTTCCATAGCCTCTGCATCAGCTCCTGCCTCCAGGTTCCAGACCTGCTTGAATTCACATTGTTACCAATGGCTATGAAATGAAATTAGATTTTAGTCTTTACAACATGTTTTAGGATCATATACCTCCTGGTCAAGTGTCAGGAGGTAGCTGGTGACTGTGTTTCTTGCCTAGTAGCAAAGGGTTGACAAAGGGTTGGACCAGCAAAGGTACTGAAGTAGCTGCTTGAACTTATTAAATACTTTGATTGGATGTTTAATTCTTCACCACTCAAATCGCAACCTTGGTACCTAACGTTACTGATACAGGGTAGCATGGTCCACACACACGCTCTCATTCAAACTTGGAATATTTAAGCACAGCACAATTTTGGAAAAAAATATATTCTGAAAACAGTTAACTCAGTCTCCAGTGCACAACAAATTTAAGACGTGTATATTGTGATTCTTTATAAAGCACTGTTGGGTACTTTGGGTGCCAAATGGGTACTGCTGACTCAGAGATAGATAGTACCCAAGATTTAGGATCTAGGGAGAATGAGTGAGGGAAACATAATGTTGGTGGGTATCAGGATTGGCCTGGCCCTGAGATAACACAGAAGTCACTTAGTCATAAAACACAAGTGACGTCATTCACGAGGATGAGTTTTGTGGCCTAGAAGTAATGCTCAAGATTTAAATGGAAAGGTTTGGGGTAATTAAAGCATAAATTGTGGGAGACATGGGCAGAGCCTGGCTCGTCAGGCAGCAGAGGATCCCTAGGGTGTACACTGCATTTATTCCCAGCATTCTAAGAGGAACAGCTAAGCGCCTCATTCCATTGAAATGACAGGCGGTGTGCTTAACTTTCCCTGACTTCTCCGGTGCTTATTTTTGTGCACAAGAACTTTCTTTTTGCCCACAACACAGGCCGTTTCTGAGTATGAGATCCTCTGCGATTTATATAGCTCATGCAAAAGTCTCTGCAAGCATAGGCAGGTTGGTTCCACAGTGTATACTCTAACGACTGGTCCTGAAAGGCACAGATTGGCAAAGATTTGATTTGGGCACATAGGGGAAAGCTCTTCGTGTCTCAGGACTAAGTCGCTTTAAACACTAGCTTTCTCTTCAAGGTTTTTGAGATGTTTTCTACTTAGGGCCAAACAGAGCCAAGACCCATACGGCCCTCTTCTGTAATAACCTCTTTGTTTCTATGTCCTTGCTCGGCTGGTCAGCCTTTGTAGAGACTCTGTAGCAGCTGATTGGTAGAGGGACTTCTAGACTCTCTTTGCTTTCCCTATATCTGAGGTGCTGGTTAAGTTCATTTTGAGCAGCTGCTCATGTAGCAGGTGAGCTCTCTCTTCTATTTCTTAGTCTCAGTGGTGTTTGACTCCCCAGTAGCTACCATGTTTACTACTCAGGCACCATGGGTCCACTTAAGTCTTTGAGATAAAATAGTTCACACATGCACACACTGTGTCAACTGTATACATACATATGTGCACTCATGACATATTTGAATATTGCCTTATTAACCACTTTACTGGAGAACCCAATTTTTTCCTCTGTGCTATTCCAATCTGTGAAATGCCAACCAATTCTCCTGCTGCTACCACCAAATATATTTTTTTGTTGTTTACATTTTTCTTGACTGTCTCCAATATCGTAAGATTTGGAAAGATTACATGGGTCTAAGCTTTTCTCTAGTTCCTCTGGGTGACACCAGCATGTCCTGTGATTATACCAAAGTGATTCAGTTAGGTCTGTAATATCTTTCTGAGATAAACTAACAGAAAATCTGTATTGCCTGAAATGAAACTGTCATGAGAAAGTTGAGCTGAAGTCGAGTCAGTGTCTCTACAAGTTTCTAGAATATTTTCAAGACTAGCCTGTGTAATGTGAAGTTGCAGAGGCATACTTGTTGTCTTTCTAATCGAATAAGTCAGTGTAAATCAGATTATTCTGGGTGGGTATGTTTGGTAACATCATTTTGTCCAAGATCCTGAAAGCATCTGAGAAGTCCCAGGAGCTTTAAATCAACAAGATAGTGAGCAAAAGAAAACAAGATTAGGAAGTCTTGCTGTATACTCATCTAAGAAACAGAAACTGCAATTTAAATAATTTGTGGCAAGAGGTTTGAATGATTCTGAGCACAAGATTGTTTAGGAATAACCAAGTGAATCGTCCCCAAGGCAGAATCTGACATCGGGCTCTCCAGGTGCACGGGAGCAGGAGTGATGTCCAAGAACATGGTTTGCTTTTTGGAGCATGCTAAGAACATAGTTCTTCTCTGTGCTGTGTTCTCAAATATGTTCCTTGCCATGAAGCAATACCTTACCTGTTGCATGGATTCGGAAACAGACCCCACAGAACTACCTGAATTGGGGAGACTGTTAAGTGACTGTTGTAAGACTGTAATGATAATTGATAAGAAAATGACTACCAATTACTTGAAGCTTTCACCCTATGTAAATTGTGCTAATATTATAAGCTTCTTCCTTCCAGTAATACTATTGCCATCCCTGTTTTTATGGAATAATCCCAATACTCACTATACATGAATTACTGACATAATTGCAAAACTCTTAAGAATGCAGATGTTCATGTTTTCAAACAACTATAAGAAACTCATTTCAATTGACCTTATTATAGATGGAATCTTTTATGTTCAAACATCTATTCCATCGACAAACATTTATTTAGCACTGATTGCTCTGGGTGCAAGGGTAATGGGTAGAGATGCAAGAGGCAGGAATTGTGTGTCATTCCCAGTAAAAAGAGTTGAGCACAGCTCAGCTTCACTGTCATTAGGGTAAAGAGGCACAGCGTCTTTGCTTACTTATTTTTCCCCATTACCAGGATTACCTACCTGGGGCAGGGAAGGGCAAGTCCCTTGTCCCTTCCGAGTTTGTAGTGACAAGTTTCCTCTTTAATGTTCAGTGCCTATCACTCTGTGAAAACAGACGTTGAATATAGCAAGTCCAGGCAAGGAGGATGCCGGTGTAGCAGTACTGTACACAGAGGCTTTGTCTATAGAATGCCATTCAATGGTGTCCATGATATATGATGTTTCTTAAGAGAAACGTATCGTTTCCCACCAGAAACACAACTCTGGCTGACCACACACTTCTTAAAATGTATTAAGATCTCTGAACATTGAGACTATTTATAGAGATAGAGGCCAGGGGACTCTGTTTTGTATTGTAAAGGGCTTCGGAGAATACGAAAGTCTGTGGAGTCTTTGGTCAATGCTCTACTTTCTCAGTCACCTCACTGCT
This sequence comes from Uromys caudimaculatus, assembly GCA_028551405.1. NCBI lineage: Eukaryota > Metazoa > Chordata > Mammalia > Rodentia > Muridae > Uromys > Uromys caudimaculatus. The sequence continues at coordinate 100,207,158 of CM052705.1, read as the reverse complement.
TCTCTTCCCTCTCTCTTCTCTCTCCCCAGGGTATGGGAATATTGCTCCAAGCACCGAAGGAGGCAAAATCTTTTGTATTTTATATGCCATCTTTGGGATCCCGCTCTTTGGTTTCTTATTGGCTGGAATTGGAGATCAACTTGGAACCATCTTTGGCAAAAGCATTGCAAGAGTGGAAAAGGTTTTTCGAGTGAGTACTGTACCGATTGAAACCCTCCTTACTGGATCCATTGGGTTTAGCCTCACAGGGGTTAGAAGGCAGTGGCCAGGGCTCTGACTGAATAAAATCATTGAATGCTATGATTATGTTTTCTCTTTTCTCGGATGTGGACAGAGGACTGTGCCGAAATGTCTTTTTCTTGAATAACTTCCTGCCTTGTGGTACCTGCAGGATCAAAGAAGGTTAAGAATGGATTACCAGCACAGATTTCCCGAAGATGTAAGGCCACTCACTCTCTTAGTTAATGCTGCTGTAATGAAATGCTCGAGGCAGCATGGCATAGAAACTGCAGAAACTTATTTCCCACAGGTTGGAGACTGGATGTATAGGATGAAGGTTCAGATGCCTCCCCTTTAAAGGCTCTGGCTTTTAATACGATCACCTTAGCTAACACCTGTCACATTTAAATCATGGCTTAGGTCCCTTTATGGAAGATAGTAAGCAGGCTACATGGTTCAGTGGGTGAGGGCATCTCCTGCTAATCCGAGTTCAATCTCCACGATCCACATGGTGAAAGGAGAGAACTGACTCTTGAAAATCAGCTATGAGCCATGATCTGCTCATGTGTGTGTGTGCGCGCCACACACATCTCCCAAATGAAAAAGATGGAAGAGAGTTTCCTTACTGTTTTTAAAGTGATGTAGAGAAATATAAACCCATCTGTTTCATTATTAAAGTGCCTTCGATTTCTGCACAGTGTCTTCAAGTTGATCCTGGATTCTTCTAAAAATGGGATTTCTCTGTCCTCTGTGCTGTGCTTTGTGTCTCTTTTTTGTGACTGCCCCTTGTTCTGCCTCTCAGCGCTGAGCATTCCCTCAGCAATAGGACACCAGCGCTTTACTTCATGCTAAGTCACAGGGCATTGTTATTATCCTAGCATGTATTTTCTTATTAAAAACACCTACCCTTAAAAAATGGGCTGAAGTCTCAACTTGAGGATTTTATTTCTGAAAGGTGATATGTTCGAGCTCTGTGGCAGGCATGTAGGATGGGTGTGAATGGCTAAGGTTGCCAGTGACCTTTACTCATAACCTATTCATTTGGTTTCACAGAAATTGTTATCTTAGTTCTTGCTTAGTAGTGATATAATCCTCAAGTCTTTCTGTCCTTTTGCACTTAATTCTCTCTTACAGTAACTTAGCTCTCTCTCTCTCTCTCTCTCTCTCTCTCTCTCTCTCTCTCTCTCTCTCTCTCTGTGTGTATGTGTGTGTGTTGTGTGCTCGTGCACATGCACACCCTTATATGTGCATATGGGGGCCAGAATCAATGTCAGGTATCAACCCTGGTTGATCCCCACCTTCTCCTTTTTGAGTCAGTGTCTCTCACTGAACCCAGAGCTAACCAATTTATTTGTGTAGGTCAACCAGGAAGTCCCAGGGACCCACATCTTTGCCTCCCCAGTTCTGGGATTATGTATGTATTCCTACACCAGCTTTCTGCATGGGTGCTGGAGATAGAACTTAGCTCTTCATACTTGTGTGCCAAGCACTTTACAGACTGTGCCATCTCCCAATCCTCTGGTTATAAAATTTTTCAAAAGGACATTTCGGAAACTTTTTCAGAATCTCTAACGATGAGTGAGTGGTGAGCTTTAAATCAGTCACCCTCTGTCCTCAGAGATAAGATCTTTCAGATTGTTTCTCAGATCCTAGATTCTGTTTCTTTTAGCTGAGGCAGGGGAACTCCTCAGAGGGGCAATATAATTCATTAGAATATCAGAACAACCAGATGGGTCATAGTCACATTCATAAACCCAGCAGGTCTGTGAAGCTGCCTTCATTTCTTCATCAGCAAAAGGTGACAGAGGACAGAGTGCATATAAACTTTAGGAAGTTTTGGTGATGGCTAAATAAAATAATGGGTAGGCAAGGCCTTGGTCCAGAGCCAGAAACACAGAACTCAGCGCAGCTGTCCCTTCTAAAAGGAGAGCTTGCTGGCAGGCTAGCCACTAACATGGGTTTTGTGTATTGAGTGAGCTTTTCTGCAATGTCCCACACCCTTTGCTCCCTGGGTGCTGGCTGCTTAGCCAATCTCATTAGAATGTGCACCTGTCTCCTCAGTGGTCACCATAGAAACCATGGAACTCAGCTTCTCAGATGTTTAGGTCTTCTGAACTCAGACCCAGCAGCTTTGTCGCCAAAGAGCTGTCTGAACTCCTTGGAGGTGCTTCTTAGCTGTCTGCACAGCCCTTTGACTTAGGAAAAAATGGCTGTGGTGATTGAACCTTCAGAAAAAACCTGAGTATTCTTTAGAGCATTCCCATGGAGAAATGACAGATTTGGCATACCCCTCCCCCCTTTTGGGTAGGCTCCTCTTGGCTTCAGTTTCTTTGGTCATAGAAGAAAGACTTGGATCGCAACTTTACAAATTCTCCTCAGCAGAGTTAGCTATTGTGTTCCACAGGAGGGGAGAGATTGCAATCATTTTGCTGCATGCCTACCAAATTGAGAGTGCACCCTGCTGTAATGCAGATCACACTACAAGTGGAACATGCTATTCGCCTCCTTTGTGCTGCTTCTAGAAGGTTCTTCAGTAGTCTTTTGGGCCAAGCCTGAACATTTGCACATTTTACTTTTATGCTGATGGCCGACTCAGGTCCTTGCAGCACCATCAAAGACAGGGAGTCATCCAGGAACGCGACAGATATGTCTTGTTGAACAGGCGACATACAGGGGACGCATTTTGCCAACTGTCAAAGGCTATGGAGCAGTGGAATTCCAGGAGGGATCTAAGCACATTTCCTCGATGTACAAACAACTCATTGTGCAGCAGTTTGCTTGCTGTGTGTAATGCTGTGGTAGAAAACCCCTCCACATCCTTGGCTATTCACGTAGACAACATTTAAAGGACCAGTTATTCCTGGATGATTATTTGAGGAGAGGCAATTGCATTCACCCGCAAGTCTTGAGGCATGAATTTTTGGTTGTCATGGGGAAAATTTCATTTAATAAAGTCTGCATACTGATTATGAACTCTTTCCCTTCATCTGATGTCTTTCAACTCTTGGGAAGAGAAGGTATAGTGTGTGTGTGTGTGTGTGTGTGTGTGTGTGTGTGTGTGTGTGTGTGTGTGTATCAGCCTTTTAGGTGCGTGTATTCTCAGGTGACTCTTCTTTGGGTCATTTAAACATACCCTGATTGGTAGAGCTATCGATCAAAGAGCTCTCAATCAATCTCATTGGTAGAGTTGCCGAGGGAGACTGTGCTGCTTAGGAATGAGTTTAGGCTACAAAACAACAATGAAAGCCAGGCTGTTGATGTTTGGATAAAGTAAAAACACCTTCATCTGTGATTATTGGGACTGACTGAGAACTCCAGGGCTCAGTTAAATGTCACAGTGTTAGTGGTGTTACTGATGAGCTGACCAGGAGATGCAGTGTTAGCTATGTTGCCAAAAGGACTTAGTTTTCACTTGATGTGTAACACGTCATCACAAATACATCACAGCACGGCAATGGTTTGGTGGGTTCAGGTGTTGATATGTTCTGGGTATCACACTGGGGCAAAGTCAAAGTGTTGGCCAAATGAGGTCTCAAGTCTGAGGAAGAACCTGCTTCCAAACAAATTCACATGTGGGAAAAAACCAGTACTGTATTACCTTTCCTGGGGTGGGTACTCTTTCTAGTCACTGTAGATAGAGCAATGCGAAACCAAAGTGATAATTCCATCTTAGCCTAAGCGAACCGGTGAATTTATTGAGGTTGCTTACAGGAGAATGTGTCAGGGGATGCTTACAGAAGAAAAGTGACTTGGGCGGCCGCATGACCAAAATCCCTGTCCTACTAAGGCCAAGAGCTCAAAGTGTGTGGTAGAGCTCCCCACCTGACTTGCGGGCAGCCAGACTCCCGAAGAGTCTCCTTCCTGGGAGTTACTTACTGCTTATGAAACCTTAGCAGGGTCCTCACACCTATTGGGAGTGAGGCTTGTTATTCTCTCTGCTTCCTCCACAAGGCAATGTTTCCATCTGGAGAAAATAGCAACAAGCATAGTTCTCTGTGGTCTAGGGTGGAGAGCCCGTTTCCTTGCAGTTTTCTCAGTTTTACCAAATGCTTTGTTACATATGCCTCTTCAGGTTCAAAACCAAGGGTGTGCTGGATCTTCCTCACACTTTGCATCTCCCCGACTTCCACTCTGGCCCAGCCAGGGGAAAGCTGTCTGCTTTTGCTGACTCTGAGATTAAATCAAGCCTGTGGGGATAATCTACTTTAAAGATCAGCCATATTGTGTCACATCGTCGTGGGAGCAATAGGTCACTGTGTTACAGTGGCTGGTGGCTAGGAATCAGAGTAATTTGTCTTCTGAAGGCATCACAGACATTCTCCCTTCGACACACTTGCAGTTGTGGGATCATTGGTGGTATGGATCTTCTTCACAAGGACAATCTGCCTCACTGACCTTGGCTGTGTCCTGGAGACCTAAGCCGAATTCATCTCTTTACAGCAAGAACATTGCAAACAGCAAAAGAAAGGCCCGAGAAGAAGGTGCCCAGGTTGATCAGGTTAAGTCCCTTGTCTGGTTGGAAAGTGAGGATAGAGGCTCAGAGCGTGTCCTGCAACATTGATGGTGATGCCAGGAAAACAGACACTCCCCTGCATCACTGATAAACAGTAGCTGAGAGTTTGGACACTCATTTATCTCATATAGCCAGCAGCCTGTTGGTAGCTTGTTTTAAGTGGGGTCCACAAGCCACAAGGCAGTGTCAAGCATATCCAGGTTTTGTTAGTTTGTTTTTCTTGGCGAGTCAGCTTTTCGTTCATAGGCTTGTTACCTTGTGGTTACAAGAAGGTTACACAAGGAACAGATATTATGGTTTCATGCAACCACAATTAAGGCAAGATAAAAGAGACACTTAAAAATGTTATTGTATCTGTTTATTCTTTTTGTCTCTCTCAGAGACTTTATAATAGCAGTTTTAGATTTGTAGCAAAATTGAAAGGACAGTATATGGATTTACTATATATATGTATTCTCAATTATATACACTGACACTCCTATTTATATGTACATATATTCCCATTTATACATGCATATATATGTATAATACACACACATAGATACTCTCGTGCTTGTGTGCCCCCCCCCCCCCCACTAACCCCATATGGTCAACACTCTCTAACAGAGTGGCACATTTTGTTTCATTTGATTAACCTGCATTGGGGCATAATTACTTCTTGGTCCGTAATTTATATTAGGGTTCTCTCCAATTACTGCACATTTTATGTTTGGTCAAACATTTGGTGACATGAACCCACCATTATAGAGACACACAGAGCACATGCACTGCACTTGAAAGGAAAAGTATGGTTCAGGTCCCGCAAGACAAGTTCTCAACACAAAGGAGATTTATTTGCCCCAGAGGGGCAGAGGGCAGGGAATAAGAGACAAGGACCAGAGACAGAGGATGAGGGAGAAGGCAAAGGGAACAAGGGAGGGGGAGGGGTGTATGTCTCCAAGGAGAACTGGACAAAGGACTGCCTCTGGATAGAGAGCAGACAGACACGACACATAGGAAAATGGCAGTTTATAGATGTGTAAGGGAAAACTTCATGTTACAATGAGGTATTTAATTTTAATTGGGCATGTTGATTAGGTGAGCCAAAGGGGGATTTTGATTGCTGGACCTTGGTGGTTAGCTTTAGAAATTTAATCTAACGGTTTTTAGCAAGGCAGAGGGAACGGGAGAGAAGAACAAGGTCTGCCAGAGCCATGCTCCACACTCCAGCTGACCAGAGTCCCTTCAGCATTTGCCACCTGTGGTCTGCCTGTTCACCTCTTTCTTCCTCATAAACCCTGAAAAACACTGATCTTATCTTCTGCCTTTTCCTGAATGCTACAGAGCTGGAGGCCTACAAACACAGAGACCTTTCATGCCTTCCTTCAGTTAGTGATAGACAGTCATTTGCTGTCTAATAGGTATTTTCTTCAGGAACTCTCCTGGCTTAATAGTTCATTTCTTTTCAGTGTTGAATGATAATCTATTTTTTTTTTCTGGAGTGGTTATCTGGTTTATTAATCCATTTACCTACTGAAAGACAGCTTCCTTGCATCCTACTTCGAGCAATGTGAATAGAGCTACTGGAGTCACCCGTTTTAACTCCTTTGGGTAAACGTCAAGAGACATGGTCAGTGGATTTCTGAGCATCCTTAGTGTGAAGAAACCACTTTCCCTGTGTTCCCAAGGCAATGTACCATTTTCCACTTCCAAATAGAATAAGTGAGAGTTTACTCTTCCTGTTGCCTCGGTTTCTTGACAACTCGGTGTTGTCTGAAGACATTCCAGCTACTGCCTTGTGGTAGCTTCCTATTTCTATCTGCAGTTCCCAAATGACATATGACATGGAATATATTGTCCTATGCTTATTTGACAGCTAACAGATCTCTATTAATGTCTTTGGCCCATTTTTTCTTTTCCCCCTTTTTTGGGGGGTATAGTGGTGGTGGTTTTGAGACTGGGTTTCTCTGCATAGCCTTGGCTGTCCTGGAACTCACTCTGTCGACTGCCTGCCTCTGCCTCCCGAGTGCTGGGCTTAAAGGCATACACCACATCTGCTGGGCTGTCTTTGGCCCTAAGTCAAGTTGTTGTTTTTATTGTTGAGTTTTGTTTTAAAAGTTATATGTGTTTTGAATATTGTCCCTTTATTAGATGTGACTTTTGAAAGCATTCTGTGTAACTTGGCCTTTTATTCTCTTAACTACATCTTTTGCAAAACAAAAATAAATGTAGTCTAGCATACTGACTACTCTTCATGCATGTGCCTTTTGTATTCATTCAAAAGGTTATTAGCCGGCAAGGTTTCTTCTGTTATCTAGGTGTGTCATAGTTGCATACTTTATATTGAGTTAAGTTTTGCAAAAAGTGTGCAGTCCGTTACTACCTGTATAGAGATGTACCTGTGTATTTCATGTGTGTGTACTGTGTGCATATGTGCATGCACACACAAGCACATACATGGGTGTATGTTCAGAGTTTGATGTCAAGGGTTTTTCTTTATTGATTTCTGCCTTATTTTCAAGGCAGGATCTCTCACTGAACCTTGTATTTGCCAATTCTGCTAGACTCATCGGTCAGCAAGGCTCTTCTCTCATCTCTGTCTCCTCAACACTGGGATTACAGGCCGTGATTTTGTGTCCTGCTTTTTATATGTGTGCTGGGGGTCCAAACGCATATTCTCATGCTTGCATGGAAAGGACTTTACCAATGGAGCCATCTTCCTAGCCCTTAGTCCATGTAATCAATCAATCAATCAATCAATCAATCAATCAATCAATCAATCAATCAGTTGATTAGTTAATTAATTTTTGTATGTGGATGTCTGGTTGTTTCAGTCTCGTTTATTAAGAAGACTGTCTCACCTCCACTGTTGTCAAAGATAAATTGGTTATCTTCATATGCATCTATTTCTAGCCTCCCTAACCTGCTCCACCGTTCTCTTCTTCCACAAAGACTGCACTCTCTTGATTAGTGTGGCTTTGTACTAAGTCTTGAAGTCAACTGATGCCAGCTCTTCAACTTGCCTTAAATCTTTGGGTATCATGTTGAAAGATATTCTTTCTATCTATCTCAGAGGTGACCCTGTATGTGTGTGTGTGTATTGCATGTGTGTGTACTGTGTATTCATATGGGCGTTCGGGTGTGCATGCATGCCCATGCATGGGTGAATTTTTTCTTTTTCTGTCTCATCAGCTGGAAATGGAGTGCTTGACCATTCCCAGTAGTAAGAAAGACTAGGAAAGCAAGCATATAACAAAAGGCAATTGGATTGGCATTGACCAGTGATTTTTGATCTCTCGGCGTCTGCATCAGCATTCTCTGGTAACCTGTTAGACATGATTATTCTTTGAGGATTTGGAACCCAGTGATCTCCAAGTGTCTCTGATGCTTGTTGAATTTTGAAAACCCCAGGGCTAGGGGAATCATTGATCATCGGTCCCTTGGGACTGAACACATTGCTTTAATGAATGGAATCAGGTGAGCAGAAAAGATGGGGTAAGCAAGTGTTGGGGGTTCTTTGGTGTCAGTCAACCGGAAGCCACATCAATCACTCTTTCTGGAAACTGTCCTTTTTTCCCTGGTTATCATGAACTGATCCTTGAATCAGTTGAGACAGGCTGGTGTATGCCCCAGTAACAAACAGTCCTCGCTTACTCCTGCCCATGAAGCCCAGGCAAATGTCCAGGTTATTGGGTTTGCTATGACAGGAGATGAGCTAGAAGTTTAACACTGGCTTTTGAGAGTTTGGGCATCCAGGGAGAGGACGTTGTCCTGAGCTAGCTAGTCACTCAACCCCAAAGGCTGATGCACTGTTTGATTTCCAAGGGTGATAGAAAAATTTGTGAATATCGAAAATGCTATTGGCATATCCCTTGGGTTACTCTACTGGACGCCTTTAGGATGACAAACATCTGGGGAATTTAGATACAGATGGCCTGTGCATTCATTTTTGAGAAACATTATTATTGTGAGTCTCTTTTCCCATCCAAGAAAACTGAGTTCATCCTTTGTGAAGTCGCCAGTCTGAAGCCATGTGTTAAGTTAGTGACACTGCCTTGATCCCAACCAGGTATCCTGTTAGGCCTCTTCCAGTTGAGCCAAAAATATTTACTGTCAGATACCCTGTTTTAAACCACACCATGAAGCCTATGTGGGGTTTGAGATCTTTTAGCATACCTTGCTAGTTAAGTGGAAACTGTTCCTCCTGCCATTGCAAAGTGGGGAATCTGGGCAGTTAGCAAGGAAGAGTAATTATTTGAGATTAAGCAGGCCTGGGGCCAGATCTCAAAATGGGATCTCAAAGTTAGCAGCCTCTCTCTCCCCTGCTGTGGGCTGGCTCTGCCAGGAAGGCTGGCCACCACCTGAGGAGATGCTTTAGGGAAGCTGAGTCAGTTTTGGATCAGGTCCCATTATCTAGCTCTGAGCTGCACTGTGGCCTCTGGGAGAAGGCAGATACCTCTTTTCATCAACTGAGCAACAAGCTTTCTGATATTTCTCCTAAAATCAAGGGACACACAATTTCTTCCTTAACCTTCTGTCTTAGTCAGGGTTTGTATTCCTGCACAAAACATCATGATCAAGAAGGAAGTTGGGGAGGGAAAGGGTTTTTTTCAACTTACACTTCCACATTGCTGTTCATCACCAAAGGAAGTTTGGACAGGAACTCATGCAGGACAGGAACTTGGAGGCAGGAGCTGATGCAGGGACCGTGGAGGGTGCTGCTTATTGGCTTGCTTCCCCTGCCTTGCTCAGCTTGCTTTCTTATAGAATCCAAGACTACCAGCCCACAATGGGCTGGGCCCTCTCCCCTTGATCACTAGTTGAGAAAATGCCTTACAGCTGGATCTCATGAAGGCATTTCCTTAACTGAGACTCCTTTCTCTGTGATAACTCCAGCTTGTGTCAAGTTGACACACAAAACCAGCCAGTATACCTTCCCACCCTACAAGGATAAAACAAAAATGTTTATTTGTCTTTTAGGCAAAGGAATCTGGGTACAGCTTACAAATGATGCATTGCCCTAGGTCTGCTGCCATCACTGTGGTTTGCAGGAAAAGATAAGTGGGAGGAGGCAGAGTTCTAGAATGTTCTATCACATGCTGGGGCACAAATCAAGAGACAACTTAGGAGAACACTCTCCGCAGGAGGCTTCTGTCTCTTGAGGACACACCCAACAGCAAAAGAACGAACTCACAAAGATTATTGTCTAAAGCAAATGAAAACCCATGGTTTGGAATCAGTGTTGTTGTCAGCTCTGTAGGTTCAACTATAGCATCTAATTCCTGTTATCGGTGACAATGCTATATGTGCCAGCATTTGTACCGAAATAGACAGAGGATGAGGGATGAGGGCAAGGTGGTGGGATGAGTTTTTAGTATGAGGAGAGATTGACATTCAGTAGCATAAAAAGATGTAATATTGGTGAGCTCCAGTTTATAACTTGGTGTAAGAAGGCCTGTGTACGTGTATGTGTACGTGTGTGTGTGTGTGTGTGTGTGTGTGTGTGTGTGTGTGGTGTCTATAACACACCTACTCTAATGCATAGAATACCTTATAAATTCATAGCAAGTACATATGTAGGACTAGTGCTATATGGTGTGAGTTTTTTCTTTAATTAGGAGAAGATCCTGGTGTAAATATAAACAGCAGCTTATTTTGCCTAAGTGGCTAGAAGGAGGTAGGAGAGAATTGTTTTAAAATGAAAGAAGAGACAAATAATCTTAAAGCCTTATCAACCAGATCTCTTCCAACTTACTTTAGGGATATTATCTAGCATTAATAGCCAGCCCGAAATGTACATTTGGGGTGGCCTACAGAAATGACAACCATAAAGCAGACTCCACAGTTTCTCTTAAGGATTGCCTGTGACAGTTTTCCCATGAACTGTTGTTCCTCTTCCTCTAGTGCAGGACTGCTTATGAGGTGGGATAGAAAGGCAGGAAACTTACAGGGACATGAGAAGGAAACAGAGCCTCCCATCCTGGAGTCTGGCTGAGGACCCTTACCAGCCAAGAACAAAGTATTGCAGCACAACTAATACCTGCTTAAGGCTTCTGCCTCACTATAGGTCTGCGATTTTCTAGAAATCTCACCAGAGATGCATTGCATGACCCCTAATAGTGCCTGGTGGTGACTCATTGGTTATTATTATCAGTCCAAGGTGCCCCGGAGGCGTTCTGTAGACTGAGAGAGAGAGAGAGAGAGAGAGAGAGAGAGAGAGAGAGAGAGAGACAGAGAGACAGAGAGAGACAGAGACAGAGAGAGACAGAGAGAGAGACAGAGACAGAGAGACACATATAGAAACAGACATAGAGAGAATCAGAGACAGAGAGAGACAGAGAGAGACAGAGACAGAGAGAGACAGAGAGAGATACAGAGAGAGACAGAGAGAGACAGAGAGAGACAGAGAGAGAGACAGAGAGAGAGACAGAGACAGAGACAGAGACAGATACAGAGAGAGACAGAGAGAGACAAGAGACAGAATCAGAGACAGAGAGACACATATAGAAATAGACATAGAGAGAATCAGAGACAGAGAGACAGAGATACAGAGAGAAAAAAGACAGAGATAGACACACAGAGACAGATACATGTAGAAATTTTTTTTAAATTTATTGGTTATTTTATTTATTTACATTTACATTTATTTATTCCCCTTCCCAGTTTTCCCTCCAAAAACCCCCTATACTATCCCCTCTCCCTGCTTCTATGAGGGTGCTCCCCCACCCACCCATCCACTCCCACCTCACTGCCCTAGCATTCCCCTATACTAGGGCATCAAGTCTTCACAGAACCAAGCAATAGCCTCTCAGAAGACATCCATATCAGGCTCCTGTCAGCAAGCACTTCTTGGCATCAGCAATAGTGACTGGGCTTGGTGGTTGCATATGGGATGGATCCCCAGATGGGGCAGCTCTGGATGGCCTTTTCTGCAGTCTCTGCTCCACTCTCTGTCCCTGTGTTTCCTTTAGACAGGAGCAATTCTGGGTTAAATTTTTGAGATGGGTGGGTGGCCCCATCCCTCAACTGGGGGCTGTGCCTAACCTCTGGGTATGGTCTCTACAGGTTCTCTCTCCCCTTTGTTGGGTATTTCAGCTAATGTCATCCCTGTTGGATCCTGAGAGCCTCTTGCTTTCTTGGTGTCTGGGACTTTCTGTTGGCTACCCCTAGTTCCCCATCCCCCATTGCTAGACACCTCTGTTCAATAACCCTTTAAGATGTATCTTGAAAGCCACCAAAATATAATATATATATATATATATATGAATAAATACACACAGACACACACACACACGTACTGAACCTACTTCTTGATATGTCTTTCCTTCTGAGTGCCTCTCTCATATTTTTCATAATCCTCATACTAAAAGTTAATGTGAAAACTGTAACTCTTTTTACAAAATCTTGTGTGTGTGTGTGCTGAGATTTCTAGTGGATCATGGGAACCCCTCACATGGCTGCAGGTGTATCTCCTTCCTTGCTGCTGCTGCTGCTGCTGCTACCTTCATCTTAGTATGATTGATGTTTGGGTCTGTGTAATTATTTGGCATAGGATTTCCCTGTGCCTCACTGGCTGGGTCTTTCTTCATTTCATCTCTGTCCACAGTTATATCAGCCCCAGTGTCTTCAGACATGATAATGACCGTCTTAAGATAAATTCACCCCAGTTAAGAGCTGAGGGCTCCAGGGGAGATAAAGGGGCCAGTGCCGTTTGCTCCATATCCACAAAATGCATATCCTAGCCCCTGACAGAATTTCCACATCAGCTCTAGTGTCTAAGTCAATGGTGCTCCCCATTTCTTTGGTGTCAGCACTAGCACTACCAAAACCCCTCCTGCCCGGTTGGGTCCTTAAGGAAAGTATTGAAGAGGACTATGGGAATGAGGTCATTTTTCACTGAGAAAGGAAAATGCCCAAGACTTGACTCTGATGAGTAAGTTAGAGAGAGCTGGATGGTTCAGCTATGATTCTTCAGCAGGCAAACATCTCAGCGTTCCCTTTAGCTGATGGGGACTAATTTAATGCAATATTCTTCCACATTCTCAGTTTATCCTTAATAACTGGCCAGTGTCCCCTTGGCGTTTCCTGTTGCTGTCTGAAATCGCTTCAGGATTTAAAAAAAATGTATTTAAAATGTATCTTTCCTCTTCTGTAAAGAGCAAAGTTATCAACCCTGCACAAAAAATAACTAAGTAAAACATTTTCTAGATAGTGTTTAGCTATTCTCTCTCTCTCTCTCTCTCTCTCTCTCTCTCTCTCTCTCTCTCACACACACACACACACACACACACACACACACACACACACACGCACTCCCTCTCTTTCTGTGTGTATGTGTGTACACATGCGCATATGTACCCGCACAAGAGCGTGTGTTTATCTTCACATTCATGGGTGTATGTGGAGATCACATGTCGACGTTGGGTGCCATCCCTTTGGAGCAATCCACCTTATTTTTTGAGGACCTGGGGCTCCTCAGTGATTAAGGCTAGACCACTGAGCCTCAGGGATCTTCCTGTCTCTGTTTCCACAGAGCTGAGATTACAGTAATGTGTCATCTTGCTCAACTCTTTACGTGGGTTCTGGGGAAGCACAACTCAGGTCCTCACGCTTGTGAACTAAGTGATTTACTGAGTTGTTTTCCTAGCTCCAACTGTCAAAGGTTTTAAAGGTAACTTTAACACTGTCTCTCTTTCTGGCAAACTTTGGTTGCGTGTAACTGGGGTGTCTGTTCTTCAGGTTGGGAAATCATTGGTGACTGTCCATGTAGAGCCTAGGGTTTGTCATTTGCCTAATAGAGTTTGACTAAGGTCAGACTGAGCATTGTAGTACCTCAGTACTGATGCCAGTATTACTCATCTGTGTTGATGGTGTGCTAGGCTCTGGGCTCAAAGACACCATCATTATCTTCCTAATTTAATGAGATAAGAGTATTTTGCCTGTTTTTGACCTATCCAAGGTCTAACCAGCCAAGATAAAGAAAAGATGCTGTCCTAGATCCCCTTACCCTAGGGCACATGCATTGTCTCAGCCATCCACTCTTTCTTTTTCTTGTAAGTGTTCTTAGTGTCTGACAGCTCAGAAGAGCCCGAGGTTTAGTGAGACTGGGGACAGATAAACGTGGACACTGAGAGCAAGTTGATATTGGCCTTGCCTATATCCGTTTTCAATTTATTCTTTTATTATGTTGAGTTGGATCATAGCCTCTGATTCTCTTCAAGGACTTGCTGTATCTCACTAAGCAGTTCACATTTAGTGAATATCTCCCTGTTCATCTCCTCTATTGTGGAGTTTAATATAGGCTTTGGACAGTCCTTGCTCCTGCTGCACACTGCCATGTAACCAACAAAGTGGATTTACCAAAGTGGAGACTCTAAAGTCCTAACGCCCCGTTTGTTCTGATCTGCTTCCACAAGAGTACTTCATGGATGGAAATACCCTATACTTTGTTCCTCTAGTTCATTGCTCTGCTTGGTACCACCTACTCTATGTTCAATGTTTGACTGATTTTACCTCCCTCCAGGTCCTAAGTTTTAAAGCCCTTAAGTTTTAAAGTCTAAAAAGGAATTGGGTGAACCTTTCTCTGTTTGCTGCTCCCTAAGAGAAACTTAAGCATCGTCCAACAGAGGGAACCATCTAGAAAACAGTGTGTGAATTCACTCTCTTCTACGTCTTGCCCCTCTATGAGACGATTCGCTCCTTAGAACCCCGGGGAGTCTTATTAATATGTTCTATGCCTTCCCAACTTGGGGCTACTTAAAATCCAGGGATGTATTAGCTCTACCTGATAGTAACCTGTATCTAAAATTAACAGCAACTCCTGAGTTATGAATGTAATCAGAGAGTTTTATTAGTGTTCACATTTTTACTGGTATCATAAAATCAGCTAATAGGTAGATGAACTTCATGTTTTCTCTTTATCACCAATTTTCATGGGCTACTTTGGTATTCTGCAAGGCACCGACTTAATAGAGTAATACTCCTTAGCTCTCCCAAAGAACTCATTGTTTTATATTGCATTCATCGATGTGAAAATTCTCTTTATCTATCTATCTATCTATCTATCTATCTATCTATCTATCTATCTATCCATCCATCCATCCTCAATGAATGAAAAACCTTAGTTTTGTGAGGGGGACCTTTCATTGAACCCAGAGCTTGTCACTTGTCAGTTTGGCTAGACTGACTGGCCAGTTGAGCCCTCAGGGATCTTCCTGTTTCTACTTTTCAGGCTCTTTTCACTGCTGTGTCTGCTTTTACATGGGGGTGAGAGTTGGAAACTGAGTTTCTCACGTTTGCTCAGCAAGCCCTTTACAGACTGAGCCATCTCCCAAGACCCCCTTTCTTTTTCTGGTATATTTTAACATTTAACCTCATGCTAATTGTTATGGCTTGGGTCTGGCATATTCTCTAGATGCTCATGAATTTAAGACTTGCTCTCCAATACAGCAATATTCAGAGATGATGGGATTATTAGGGCTTGAGCTTCATTGATAGATGAATTCATTGATGGATTCATAGCTCAATGAAATGTTAAGAAGTAGGACCTGGTTGAGAAAGTAGGGCACAGGGACAGGACTTTGGAGAGGTCATCCTGTCCCTCTTGGCCCCTTTTCCCTCCTGTTATTGTCTCATTGGTGCTATAAGGTAAGCAACCTCCTTTCCCCTCACTCCTGCCATGAAGCGCTGCCTCACCTCTTACCCCAAGAAATGGCTCTGGTTGGCAGGAAGTGGGATCCAAGATAAATTTTTTTCTTCTTTGTTTTTCTCAGTCATTTCGTCACAGGGACAAAGAGCTTAACATATTACTTCCATGAGCCAGGAGAGTTACAGCTCACTGGTGTAGGTTACAAACCGACACACTGCTATTGAGGCTGCCTGTAGTGGATCTGGGCATGTGATCTACGTGTTTCCAATAGTGTGGCACTTAGAGCAAAATTTCTAAGTGACTGGTGTGTGGAAGAACCACTGAAAAATTCTGGATAGCTTTAGGACTTTTTTGCCTTAGGGAAGGGAAGATATTGAGCATCTACGTGGTTATGGAGAGATGTCCTGACTGTACAAGCTGCTGCTCCCTTGGGAGGTGATCGCATGTCAGGCATGCTCAGTCACACCGATGAGCAGCTCTGAGGGCTTAGCATAGCGCAGGGCTGCCAGTAGAACACTTTCTCATTTTAAATATTTTGATGTGTATGTGTGTTTATGTTCCCATGTGTATGTGCATGTGTAAGTTCACGTGCAAGCATGTGTACATGCAGGCATACACTAGTACATGTGAGCACAGTCTGTGGAGGTCAGGGGTCATCTTTGGTTTCTTTCACAATCACCATCTACTTTAATTGTTTGGCACGGATTCTCTGAACCTAGAGTTTGCCATTTCAGCTGGCCAGCAAGCTTTAGGGATTCTCCTGTCCTCCTATCTTCACCTCCTAAGCACTGAAGTTACAGGTGTGCCCCACCACAGGCCCCTTTTATATGGTGCTAGGGATCTAAACTGCAAGCACTTTCTTGACTATCTCCCTAATTCCTGGAGTGCTGTTCACTTGAATTGAGTCCAGCCTGGGACACGAGTGTCCTGTGGAGGAAACACTTTGTTTTCTGGGGCACTGACATCCCTAGAACGGGCTGCATTTGTGCACCACATATTTTACTTAGTGGCTTTAACTGTGCCTCGGAGAGCTTCTGCTGAGGTTCAGGCTCTTGTTAGCATGAAGCTGTAATTCTCAACTTATGTGTGGTGAGTCTCCAGGGGCCTGAGGTGCTGTTTTCAGTAGCTAGAGTTCTCTTGTGCACCAAGCATTGCCTGGTAAACAACATCTCCTTCGCAATGTATTGCCTCTTTTCAATTATAAATAGAGCATTCATCAGCATCATTTAAAAGCATATCATCGGCTGGTATCAAAACTTCGGTTTTGTGGGGATCCATGAAATTTATTTTTTTTTAACATTCAGAAGGGATTTTCATACTATAAACTGAGTACATTGGCTTTTAAAACCAGTACTCTGTTTTTGTTTCATTCTGGTATTTTTTTTCCTTATAAAATTAACATTTTAAAATTACATTGTGTGTGTGTGTGTGTGTGTGTGTGTGTGTGTGTGTGTCTCCTGCACATGCTCACATGGAGATAAGAGGCTAATTTGCAGTGTTTTTTCTCTTTCAGCCACTCGAGTCTTGGGGATAGAACTCAAGATGTCAGGTTTGGTGGAGAGCGCCTTTATCACAGGCTGGATAGCCCCATTTGTTTCGGCCATAGTAACCCTTATGCTGAGGCTTTCTTTTCCAATAAAATCATCCTGGGAGGGGTGTTTCACTGAAAGGTGGCTCGCTGGTTAAGAGCACATACTACCCTTGCAGAGGGCCTGATTGAATTCAGTTCCAGCTCCCATGTTGAGTGACCTAGAACCAGCTATGAACTCTAGCTCCAGGGGATCTGGCACCCTCTTCTGGCCTCCACAGGCACAGCATTCATGTGCACATACCTACATGCAGACACACATGCAGACACATAATTGAAAATAGAAATAATCTTGAAAATATCTAAGGTACTAATTAAATATCAATGTTATTATTTTTATTGTAGTGATGTAACACAACATGAGGTAAACCACCTCAACCATTCTTAAGTGTCCAGTTCAGCAGTAGTAATTATGTTTCCATTGTTGTACAATGGTTATCAGTATGCATTTCTAAAGCTTCATCTTCCCCAAATCAAGCCATAGTCATTAGGCGATAATTTATCGTTTCTTGTTCTTGTTCTTCTTGTTCTTGTTCTTCTTGTTCTTGTTCTTCTTCTCTTCTTCTTCTTTTCTCCTCCTCCTCCTCGTCCTCCTTGTCCTCCTCCTCATCCTCCTCGTCCTCCTCCTCCCCCTCCTCCTCCTCCTCCTCCTCCTCCTCCTCCTCCTCCTCCTCCTCCTCCTCTTCTCTAGGCCATAATAACCACTATATCCTTTACAAAAGAGCTATTCTTTTACTTTTATATGTGTGTGTGCTTGCCTGTGTGTATATCTGTGTGCCATATGCATTTGGTGCCCACAGAGGCCAGAAGAAGCCTCTGTTAGCTGTGCTAGACCAGAAGGAAATTTTGTGAACTCTAACTTTTAGGTTGTGCTTTGTGTTGCATCTGTTGTTCCTTGCTAATGGACTATGATCTTCAGAGCACAGGGCTCTCAGAGCTTCATGCTGTACCAGGTTTGACTGGTGCCCTGCAGTGCTTGCTTAGTGCTGAGCACAGTGGGTTTAGAGGTATGAATAGTGTGTGTTCACAGTGTGGACAGAGACTGAAAAACTGGAGAATAGAAAAAAAAAACCGAGCTGAGCCAGATTCCTTATGCTATACCCAGGGCATGTTGGCTACAGACTTTTCCTGACAGATTAAAAGGAGAAGAGGGGCTTGTGTGGCTATCCTCTGGCCTGCCCTTCTTAGGAGTGTGTCTTGGTGTAGAGATGTAGACAGCAGGTCTCAACCTGTGGATCGGGAGCCCTTGGGGGGGGGGGGTGTTGAACAATCTTTCCACAGGGGTCTCCTAAGACCCACTGAAAACGCAGATATTCACACCACAGCTCCTACCCGTAGCAAATTACAGTTATGAAGAGGCAATGAAAGTAACTCTATGGTTGGGGGTCACCACAATATGAGGAACTGTACTAAAGGGTCACAGCATTAGGAAGGTTGAGAACGACTGATGTAGAGGGAGCCACAGAAGGGACAGTGACACAAGGAAATAGACTGGCAGGCAGCAGGGCTTGGACAAAATGGCAGTTGTCAGGCATTGCTCTGGGAGGAGAAACTGTGAGCCTTGACTCAGAGAACTCTTTGGGAAATCAAGTAGGGAAAGAAGGGAACATACAACTGGCTGGTTGTTAGAGCTGATGGCTTCTCAGGCACTCCCTTCCCTGCTCTTGAATTCTGCAAACTCATCTGCCCTTCACTGTTGCCAACTGTTTATTCGGAAACCCTACTACCTAGAGAGATTCTGTGGGGGGGGACCATAGACATTTACTTTAACTGCCGGCCGATTGCCTCTCAGCTTGTCTGTACTTTTGTTGTGCCTTAAATACAGGCCACTTTGCAATTTTGTAAACTATTTAAAAATAGAACCAAAAGACACATGGAAGGAGGTATTGAGTCTCTTCCACAAAGACAGCGATCCTTCCCATGGCAGCGAGGAGCAAGGATTTTGCTGGGGTCAATGCCTCGTCCCCATGGTTCCCTTACAATTTCCACCAATTCTCTACTTAGCGATGTTCTATTTGCTTCTTTTCACATTCTGTGGCAGAAAGGAATTTGGCTGTGAGCAATAGCAACCGTTCCTCTGCATGAGCCTAGGCAGTGGTTAGAAAAACTGATAGTGAATTGTTACCATCAGTGTCGAGATGTCTACCAATCTACTCCTGGATCTGCTGATTAGGCACAAATAAGCGTGTGTGTGTGTGTGTGTGTGTGTGTGTGTGTGTGTGTGTGTGTGTGTGTGTTTGTGTTCCATCGGTCCTTCCCTTCTGGTTCTGATGCTTTGTAGATTAGTTCAGACAGTTAGAAGCAGGGATATGCATCCCCCACTTTAAAAAGAAGGAAAAGGAACTTCTGTGTGATTTTAAAAATAGGGTGCAAGAAGCTTTGGTGCACTTTCTCGAAAAAAAGAAATTTACTAAGTACCGTAACAGAGTTGGCACTGAGAGTGAAGAGGAAAGCAAATATCAACATTTAGAATGAAGTGCATGGCATATAAATGCCATCTGGTGTGCTTGTAGGGTTGGTACTGCTTTCTTGGCACTCGTCCTGACACTGCCGCTTGCTTCTTGCCTCTGACACACTTTAATCAAGTCTCAGTCCCTCTTTGCCCTTTGACTCTGCCACAAGATCGGAGTGGGTCTCTCGCCTGCTAACCCTTTGAGGCTTGTCAACCCTTTCCTCAAGGAAGAGGGGATGGAGACCTGTCCAGATGGCTATGTAAATATGGGACACCTGCTTCCATGAGCTGCCATCAGATGGTTTTTGGAATTGATGGGATTGTCCCCTGCCTAGAAAATGGGTGTGTCCCTTACTGCCTACTTTCTTTATTTAATGATTACAGCGGCGGCATCATGGTGGTGGGGACTGGGGCATCCTGAGGAAATTCTTTTCAGAGACCTAAACTCAAATGAGGCTGGATTAACCTTTCTATAGAAAAGAATTCTAGGATGAGCCCACATGAAACACAATGAAATTTATTAAGAGGAGATGTTGGCAGAGCTTTTAAGCATGGTAGTAACCAGGCACTCATGGAATGTGTGTGTGTGTGTAATGTGTGTAATGTGGCTCCAGAAGTGTCCTGGATAGGATTCTGACAAAACCATGGGCCATGATGGTTGTACAAGGAAGTAGGGACATGGTTTTTACTGTAAATGTGTGCGAGTTTGAGTGTGTGTGTATATGTGTGTGTGTGTGTGTGTGTGTGTGAGACATTTCTTGGCTTAGAGCTTGGAGATGAGAAAGCCTATACAGTCTTAAGCATGAACTATTGCTGATTTTACAATCTTATCTGGAACATATTTCAATAAAAGGCATATTGTCTCTGTGCAACCGACCTTCACCCCTTAGCTGGTCACTTAGTCTGGATTACTGGGTGCAGGAACCCTTTCCTGACCCATTGCTACAGGCACAAGTCTGAGTCTAGAGGGCTGGGCCAGAGCTTCCTAGTTGTTGTGCCTCTTTAAAATGACTTTTGTAGAGATATCAGGTGATGAAAGAGGAAGATCAGAGGAGCTTGGAGGTGTGTCACATCCTGTGGCCTGGCTCAAAGAGGGCAAAAGGGGAAAAGAGGTGGAGCTAGGCCCACAGGGATCTTTTATGGGTTCTTAAGTTAGTGCTTGCCTCTCGAAAGTTTGCAAATGTTTTGGGGCATGCTCCCTTGCTTGAACGAAGCCTTTGGTACCTCGAATGAGAAATATAAGTAGTAGTCTCAGGAATTTGAACATTTGGTGGCACAGTTTGGCAAAGCTTTCCTGGAGGGAGGGTGTCCCTTAGGGTGCATCTTCAAAGCCTCTGGGTCACTTCCGGTTGGCTCCCTGGGCTTTGCGTGTTTGGTGAAGAACTGAGCTCCTGGTTTCCCTCTCCTGTCATTGCTGCCATGCCTCATCTCTACGACGGACCTTCATCCCTCTGGAGCTATAAGCTGAAGGACATTCTTCCTTAAGTTGCCTTGGTCACAGTCTTTTATGACGGCGACAGAAAATTAACCAATGCAAAGCACAAGTCAGGAAGTAACCGAGTCTGCCCTTCCAATTGCTGGCACCTTCCCTCTGTTCATCTCTGGAACTTCCTCTTTCTTGTTGGTTCTTCTCCTACCTCAACATGCCCCTCCCTCTCATTTTCTCTATCCTGCAGTGATCACACATCTTTAGCTTTTATATTTCTAGCAATGTCTTAGATTCAAATTATTCAGTTTCATCATGACCTAAGCAATTTTTAAAAAGAAAGAATATAATTTTTAGCTAGAATACATTTTCAGTTGCTTCGTCCACGATCATCACAGCATGAAGTATGGTGGCAGGCAGGCAGATACAGTACTGGGACAGCAGCTGAGAGTTCACATTGAATCTGCAAGCCGCTGGCAGGAAGAGAGCTAACAGGCTTGGGATAGGCTTTTGAAGCCTCAAAGCCCACACTCTAACAACAAGGCCAAATTTGCTTCAATAAGGCTATATCTCCTAATTCTGCTAACTTTCCACCAACTGAAGACCAAACATTCAAATATATGAGGTTATGGGTGTGGTTCTAATGTAAACCAACATAGGAAAGTTCTTTCCAGATTGCTCACTTGCTTTCTTAGATACTCCAGGATCACTGGCTCAGTGATGGCACCACCCCATAGTTGGATGGGGACCTCGAAAGTCTACCATTATTCAGAAAATGCCCTCTCAATCTTGCCTCGGGACAATCTGACAAAGGCACTTTATCCTCCGTAGTTCTTGCTTCCCAGTTGAGCCTGGCTTGTGTCAAGTTGACAGAAGACTAAGCAGGATTCCCACTTAAACAAGAGAGCTTGTTTAACTGGAATAATTATATTCTAACATTTTTTATATTGTGGATGATTCTATTTTATTGGCTTGTAACTTGATTGTAAAGATCATAGATTATCACCCATGTTAATGAAGAATATAATAAATATTTTGTTCTGTAAATAAAAAAATTATTCAGTTTCGTTATTAAGCAGCAGAAAACCACATCAGTCAGATTTCATGGAAAGTTCATATTGACAAAAACAGTTCTAAGATTTTAGGCACGTGGATGTTTTGTCTCCACTCGTATCTGTGTGCCTGGGTCCATGGGGGCCGTTAGATCCCCTGAAACTGGAGTTATAGATGATGGTGAGCTGTCATGTTGGGGCTGTGAATCAAAGAACAATGAGTTCTCTTAACTGCTGAGTCATCTCTCAAAATCCCATGAATAAATATTTTAGAAAGTTCTTCACAGTGAAGCCTATTTTCCAGAAGAAGAACCTTGAGTACTGGGTTTGGGGAGAGAACTCTACTTGACCACAGAAGGTTCAAAGAGCCTCGTGTTTACAGTGGAGGTCTCAGACTCTGTCCCGGGGACTTGTGTGGTATTTATAATTCACAAACCCACCCGCCTCCTGCTGTTAAGCGTGTCAGTTCCTCAGCTCAGTAGCCCCAAACTCCCATTGTACCCTGCCTACAGGTTCAGCATTATTTGTGGGGCCCTCTTGGAGTTGTGTAATTGATGCCTGGTATCCCTGTCAGTCTAAGAGCTGTGTGATGTCAGACACCCCTGCTTCCCTCCTCATCCCCGCCCCTGTTGCCATACTATTTACAGGAGCTGCCACAAAGCTGGCTACTCAAAGGACTCTCTATCCACAATTGGGTAGAAGAAGTAAAAGAAGAATATTAGGTGTAACCACACATATCTTGATATAGAAAATGATGTCATATGCAAATAAATGCCAGTAGAGGAAGAGAGATCTTAACGTTTGAAGTATAGTTGTTTTGTCCAGAAGCTGGTCCACCAGGCGAGCTAACTCCCACCCTGTAATGCTTGTTTCAGAATGTATTTACATGCTAGTCCTTCGTCACATCTGGTGACACTGAGAAGTGTAACTCTGCAGACCTGTCAACTTCCTTAAAATGTGTCATTTGTTTTCACTTGGTTCTTTAGAAACACATATCGCCCTTTACAGAAAGTGCTAGGACATTTTTATTACATTGAAATGAACACTGTAGGCAGTCCAACTTACCAGACACATTAAAAAAAAACCAAAACAAAACCAAAACCTCACGATTTTTCCTAGTTATAACGTGAAGGCAAATGAAGATAACGTATAAAAAGTGTGTTTCAGTAATAAACGCTTGGTCACAAAACGCTAGGTGACACCTGAGCTAGTGAACCTTCAAACACATTAGCTTTCAAGGCAGACCGCCTCAGGTGGGTTGTTCTGGTGACTTGGATGCTACCAGGGATTTTTTTTCCCCCGCTAGTGATGAGTTTTTCCAAAACAGAGAACAACACTCAATCAGGTCCAACTGATTAAAACCCAACCTTATCAGAACTTACCGTGTTCAAGGCTGGGGAGATGGCTCAGTTGGTAAAGTATTTGTTGATCTGAGTTCAGTGAAAATCTGGGTGTGGTGGCAGGCTATTTAATCCAAACACTTGGGAAGCCGAGCCAGGCAGGGCCCTTGGGACTCATTGTCCACCAAGCCTGCCCTACTTGGTGAGCTCCAGGACATCAAGGGAGAGTGAGAGACTACCAGCCCCACACAAAGGTGTCTGAGGAACAACTCCAGAGGTTGTCCCCTGGTCTCCACACACATGTGCCAGTGCACTTGTGTACACATGTGAATACACATGCACAAATACAAAATTTACATTATTGATATTCTTGTAAAAAATGTATTCTTCATTGAATACAGATGTTTGTATCTATTTACAGATAAAAGAGTGTGGGGTTCTTGGCTCAGTGGTTTTGCTCGGAACTTCTACAGAATGTGGAAGAGTTATAATTTGTGGCAGAGTGTGACACAGTTGTGACAACCACAAATACTCCACCAGATTTACAAGCCACCCCTTCGAGTGTTACACTCTTCCGGAAAGCCCTTGGGTAACTTCTGGGAATGGGCGCATATGTCTGTTCTTCAGTAAACAGCCAGGGTCAGATGGCTAAGCCCCTCGCCTTGGTGCATCTCACTTGAATATCATTCAGAGAGATATAATGTTCGTATGCAACCACATGCCTATACTTCTCTATCAAATATACTTAGCTAGAATTCCACATGAGAAAGTCTTGACAGTTTATCTCTTATCGGATGCCTAGTTTAACTTTGTTTCACAGATCAAGTATCTTAGTTGGGGTTCCTTATTGCTGTGATAAAATACCATGACCAAAAAGCAACTTGGGGAGGAAAGGGTTTATTTCACATGAAGATTGCAGTCCATCATGGAGAGAAGTCAGGGCAGGAACTCAAGCAGGAGCCAGGAGCCAGGAGGCAGGAGCTGATGCAGAGGCCATGAAGGAACACTGCTTATTGGCTTGCTCCTCATGGCTGTGTCAAGTTGACATAAAACCAGCCAGTACAATCTAAGCATAAAAATAAATCCAGTATTCGGGACACTGATGACACAGGGACGAAGCTGAGCATTGTGTAATAAGGAGAGAGATAGGGAGATAGACAGTCAGAGAGAGATATCAAGGCAGACTGAGCAGCCTCACTGACAGGGAACCTCACAACAGGGTGGCCCTTCCTGCAGAAGGGAAGGCTGTAACTGCTCTTTGAGGAATGAACAGCACATCTGTTCTGATAACCATTAGAAATGCCCTATAGATGGAAGATCATTTAAAGAGGCCAGACCACCAAAGCAACGCAAAAGCAAAACCCCACAACACTATGAAGCCACAACACGATAGGCAAGAGATGTGCATGCTTGTTACCAAGTGAGAGCCAGCACAAGACCAGTGCGTCTGTGGGCACTTGCGCAGGGGAGTGGGTGGGGGGTGGTGGAAAGGAGGCTGGAAAACCAGTATGATACCGTAATGATGTGATACTGTAATGGTGGGCACATGCCATTATCCATGTCTGCACACTACACAACACCAGGCAGGAGTGATCCCCGGTGTAGATGATGACTGTTTGTACCTGATATGTCACTGCAGAATAATCAGTTGTCGCAGACTTTCTCCACTCTGGTAGGGATATTGGGAGAGGCTTTGTTTGTGTGGAGGCATGGAGAGAAATGTGCTTTCCTCTCCTCAGCTTTTCCATAAACCAAAATCTACTACATTGAAAAAAAAAAAGACTTGGAGAACAAAGGGTACAAAACCCCTGCACTGGCATGGTATTTGGGTATCAGCGAACAACCCTGTAGGTGGGCATAAGCCACAGGACTCCCCATCAGCTTTGCACAGGAGGAGGCGCTGCCAATCTGGGGAAGAGGCGATGAGCCAGAAGAGCAGGCAGGATGCAATCACTGCATTGGAAGGAGACCAGATACCCATGGTCTTCCGCTGCCACCCTTGGCAAATGTTCTTAAGATTCTGAAGGCCCAGACAAGGGTTGTCTTTCTCACTGTACTGCAGAAAGCACACATTTCTTCTAGTCTTTCCTCAAGGGTACGGCCATCACCCTTTCTATGGGAGACAATATGTGTGATTTCTGACAACACTTTGTGTTGTTTCTGGAGAAACACCCGAGGTCATGAAGATGCCATCTTCTTTCTCATCTCTACTCCTGGCCCCGCCCTGCCCAATGCACACTTCGATAGCTTCCCCTTTTCTTTCATGTACAAAGGTTAGAAAGAGAAAATATCATGAAGAGGTGGACCAAGATGGAAATAAAGCCATGGGGACATGGTTTGTTCTAAGAGAGCTGCCACTAACATGTGGGGAATGGCACTAGTCTTTTTTCCTTGCATCTACATCTGACCCAGGTGCAGGGACTCCACCAGTACCAGGAAACAGGCATCCCACTCCTTTCTCACAGCCAAGGACACATCCCACTAGCCTATCTGGCCACTGCAGGACTGGTCCGTGTGTATGCCGGGTGTTTCTCTTTCCACTCCTTAGATCACCATCTCCTTTTGACTGGCCTAGCTCTGCTCTGCCCACTGACCTTTCTAGACAAGGCTAGCATTTGGATTCTACAGATAGCCAGACCCCGTGTCTCCACAGGTGGTGTGACCTCCCTGGTGGCCTTAGGGAAGAGGACACTGCTCCTCCTACAACCCTAGGTCTCAAAAGGGTACAACCTTGGCACGAAACAGCTGAGATGAGCTGTGTGTGTCTTAACTGTGCAGTCCTAAGAGTCAGAAATGCATAGAGGTGTGATACCCACAGAGGTTATATCACATCTGGCAGTAGCTCCAGCTGTTCTCAGTGCAGAACTCTGGCTATGCCAGTGGGGGAGGTTTTTAGGGCCGTGTCTTTGGTCTGCCTCCAAATGACTGAAGCCAGCTTCCCCCTTGATCTCTAGAAGTGGTATTTACAGATACACAGCTTAGTTTAAAATGAAGGTAATTTAAACAGAAGATAAAAAACAACAAAAACTTTCCTCTGGGAAAAAGTTTAATTGGAAAGAAATTGGGTTTTAGAAAATCCATAACATCGGTTTCTTAAAACTCAGGCTGCCAGAAGATAACGGCCAAGCGTTTGATTTTGGGGAGCGGTCTGGGCCTGGGCGTGTCAATCAGAGAGTCACTTTTTGGAAGAAATCTCCTCCTTGTGGCTTAGTGTGCTAGTCCCATGTAATGCACAAACTGGCCACTTGATGTTTGGAGACATCCTGACATTACTGTCTCCCTGGCAAATTCTTCCCCGATGATAAGGGAATAACAGACAGGCATGCTCCACAGAGAAAAGGAACGCGTTGAGCAGAGGTCTTAGATACCTACTGAGTCCCAGCAAGCCTGGAGAACCAAATGGAAGGGACCCAGACCAGAAGTGTGTTTCCTGTCAGTCCACAGCTGGGTCTGCTCAGCAACACAGTGCACAGCAGTTGCTCCTGCTGCTGGTGCTGATGTTGGTTGTGGTGGGGCCCTTTGGAGTCCGCACAGAACACACCCAGATACCAAATTCTCAGCACAAAGGAGATTTGTTACCCCAGTGGGACAAGTGGGGGTGGGGTGGGGATGCCTCTAGATCCAGCTAAGGCTGACAGTAGGTGTTTCTGAGGAGTGGTTTTTTTAAGGGGAGCTGGTATGTCCTGAATGGATAGGGTAGCCAGGATAGCCAAACAATGAGTTTTGATTGCTGGACCTTGGGAGCTAGCTTTAGGAATGTAATCTAACAGTTTAGCCAGGGAGAAGGGGAGGGGCAAGGCAAGAGCCCTTCAATGTAGGTGACAAGAGGTGATGGTGGTGATGGTGGTGGTGGTGGTGGCGGTGATTGTGGTGATGGTATTGCTGCTGTTGCTGGTTAGAAGCACCATGGTGACTCCCCTGAAATGGGACATGACAGTGCTGTTCTGGCCACCAGCCCCAGAAAGTAAGTCATGTGGTCCCTGATCTTCTTACCTGACATCAAATGATGTGCGCAGTGCTGCCCCCCAAGAC
Organism: Uromys caudimaculatus; assembly: GCA_028551405.1. Taxonomy (NCBI): domain Eukaryota; kingdom Metazoa; phylum Chordata; class Mammalia; order Rodentia; family Muridae; genus Uromys; species Uromys caudimaculatus. Next base: position 100,179,909 of record CM052705.1, on the reverse strand, counting down.
TCCCAACCATGGACACTCCTACACGCTCCACACTGATCCCTGGGAGAGTCCCTTCAGAGCTCCAAGTCATTTTAGCTTCTATGCTGGGTGGAGATCTCTTTCACCAGACTAACGAAGGAAATCCAAACAAAGAGTCAACAGCAAAACAACTAAAAGACCCCATGACTGCGTTCTGTCACAATGTGGTACTCACTGGGCTTAGTGGTTTAGGACTGTATCAGTGGCGGCCACTGAGTCACCGGAAGGCTGGGCTTCCCCAGGGTCAAGCAAACACCCTTTTCTAATTGTTCTAACATGAGGTGAGCATCACAAAGCCTGGTGGGGTTTTTCCTTCTTCTTTTGTCTTTAGGGTCTCCTTTTCTAATCCTCTGCAAAGAAGTGATTAAACAAGAGAGTAATTTTATGTTCCCAAGCAGCCTCATGTGCTCAGAACCAAGAATCATTGTCTAGAAAGCAAGAAACTAAAGCAGAAGGAAGAAGAAGAACAGAGGAGGGGAAGGGACGGGAAGAGCAGGAAGGAACGATTGGGTGGGGGGGCCTTCACCACATGAAATACACGGAGGCATTTTGGTTTTGTTTTACTGCTAATCTGGCTGATGCGAGAAGCTTCCCACAAATATTCCAGCAGACAAGTTTCTCACCTTAATTCTTGGACATCTAATAGGTGGTGACTGCAGGTAGCCCACTGGAAAGCTCAGAAATAGCCTCCCTCCACACCTCAGCATAGGCTGACTCATGTGTGGGTGCTATGATGCTGACCTCTCACACTCGGTTGCTCTTGGTGCTTTGGGCAATCAGTCACACGCTGCGAGATGGGCAAGGAGGTGGTGAAGGGCCCTTAGATAACTGGCTGCCATACGAGTGGAGGTCTGACCTTACCCAGTAAATATTCTGCCTGCTTTATGGCCACAAGTGACTGCTCTGCACCCTGTTCCAACTCCCAGGCAGGGTTCTTATCCTTCCTAGATAGCTCTGCCAGGACCCGGGACTTTCTCAATTCCCACCTAATCAGGAGATCTGTTGCGGTTTCATTCACAACTGACTTAATGGCAATCACTGTTTCTTCCTGGTGAATATCCACAATTTAAAAAGGGGAAGTCCTGTCCCCTTAGGAACGTGGTAGATGTTCCAACGTCTTTCCTCTTTCATAGAATAATCCAAGCTCTCCTTTAACATGTGATGTGGAGGGGGTGTTTTGCATGCGTGTGTGTCTGTGTACTATGTGTGGCCTAGTGTCCATGAAGGTCAGAAGAAGGTGCTAGATGGTGCTAGATCCTCTGAAACTGGAGCTACAGATTGTTTTGACCTGATGAATGGATGCTGGGAGTTAAACCTGGATCCTCTGGAAGAGCAGCCAGTGCACCTTAACCACTGTGCCATCTCTCAGGCCCCAAACTCTTAAATAAAACGTGGCACTGTTAAGCCAAGAGAGCACCAAGTTGCCCAATCTGCCGTAAGTTGCAAGGTGACTCTGAGTCAGGGGCTGGATATAACTGTGCTTCAAAAACCAAAAAACCTGTGCTACCAGAGAGTACTGCTAGAGGACAGTTGGGGTGACTTGGGTCTTTGAAAGAACCCAATAAATCAAGTTCCTTCTTTGTCACTCCAAATATGAACTAACAAGGATAGACCAAATACCCATCTACTTAAAATACACAAATCTTTAAAAAAAAAAAAATTGACGCTTAATGTATCCTCTCAATATTGTTGAATACGATTTCTCTGTGAACAGATGGGTTTCCTAATATAAAACCAGAGTTGGGCTATCTTCTTGGGGAAATCCTGTTTCCGAAATTGAAAAGAAGAACCCAAGCTACAGTTCCTGGGCCAGAGTAAGGGCACAGTGGCCACATGTGTTGTGGTGGCTGGAACACCTTGCATCCTCTGCGGGAAATGGGTACCTATTCTAGGTTCATGTGCCCTATCTACAGTACAGTAGCCTAGTCTTAAATTTTGTTAGCGGTCTGGGACATTGTTGCTGCAGTATTGCTGTACATTATTCAGGGAGGTGCATCATGCTGCCAAAACGTGTTTAGAATAAATCTAGAATTTGGATAGGTAAATACTGGTGGATGGGTAAAGATCAGTTCAGATTGCTGGGTAACTCAGCAGATATGGTTCTTCTCAGTAGGGTCCCTGCTCTTCCTCTCACACCTCAACCGAGGTGAAATCTAGTCAATTTCCCTGTACTGGTGTTCCCTATGGAATGCTCTGGCCTCTGGGCCCAAGCTTCTACATGTTTGGCTAACAGAGATGTAAAAAGCAGCCATTGGAGGTGACACACTCCAGAGGACATGAAGAGCAGTGCCCTGTCCCCCATCACTTACTCCTTTCTCCATTTTCTCTGATGAGTCCTTAGGCACTGAAATTTTACCTTCAGTAAATACTGAGGCCAGATACCATGGCTACTTCTGGCATTTTTAAAGGTTTCAGTCACACTCCGGGGCTCCCGACCTGGCACCAGTAGACAATGTATATCTAAAGGAAGAACTACTTAATGTTCCTGTCTCTCCCCTCTCTCCCCTCCCTTCCTCTCTCCCTCCTCCCTCTTTCCTTCTCTCCCTTGTGTTCCTTTTATCCCCCCGTCTTCCTTCCCTCCTCTCCCTTCCTTCCTGCTTCCCTCTTTTTTTTAGTTTCTCTTCCTCTCTCCTGCTCTCCCTCTCTCATCACTATCTGCTCCCTCTTCCAGCTCCTCCTTTCTCCATCCTCCTTCCTCCCCCAGCCCCATGTCTGCCATGTCTTCACAACTAGCACAGCCCATGGTATATAAATGTACTCATAATTAGGTTTTGAAAAGATTGAATTTCCAGTACAGACCATCTGTTCCAATAACCATTCATTTCCAAAGGTTAGACACTAACTTTTGAAACTTTTAATTCAAGTCTTTCTGGAGGCCCAGCTGCACTGTCCCCTGCCTGAATGTGCCCCTCTGGCCTCACCTGGTCTTTGTCTTCCCCCTCTCCCCTTCACTGAAACCCTAGCCTAGGTCACTAGGACTCCAGCAGTTGCCCTGTCTAGAGCCTCAGACCACTATCAGAAGGGACAACATTGAGTGTGATTGGGAAGTCCTGGGTCATCTCATTCAGAGGAGAAGGCTGCCTGAGAGGTTTTAGCTTCCTCCATCAAAAGTGTTGATCTGTTATTAGGCTACATCCAAGGTCAACAAAAACAAACAAACAAACAAATGAACACAAAAGCAGTGGGTAGGACTTAGAAGAAAGCCCCTACCGTGCCGCTGCTCTGGATTGATTCCACAAAAGAAGGGTGCTAAAGACCAACATCAGAGTCCTGCCTTGTATATGAAGGAAGTAAAGAAAAAGGAAGCTGAGAGGCGGATCCCCGAGGGATCTATGTTTTATATCCCAGCACAAAGAAGCAATGCTTGAGAAGGCCAGTTTGCCAGCTGGCGGTCCTCTGCAAGTGAAACCTCATGGTCGCAGTTCGAGTGAAATGGTCAGGATGAAGAAAGGACTATTTTGCACTATGCCATACAGACACCTAAATAGGTGTTCTTTCAATAGAAATGAAGTGTGTGGTGTTGATATGGTTGTTACAACAATGTTACTCATAGTGAGGCTACTATCAGCAAAGAGAACATGCATCTATTCTGCTAGAACATGGTGCAGATTCAAATGTCACGGATACCAGTGGTGACCCACTCTCCAACATGTTTGTAGTGAAAACATTATGACTGCCAAACTGCTAGCATAGCATAAACTATGGATAGAAAAAACAAGGATGTTTCACCCTATGTTAACTTGTAATGAAGAACAGATGGAAGACAGCCAAATTTTAATTTATAAAGAAGCAAACACACATGTAACCTGTAAATGGAATAAGCTCTCCAATAAGTTCTGTGCCGGTGATCCCAGTCCTAACATCCTTCAAAAGAGGATGATTATAACTTTGATGCCCAGTTGGAAGAGGTATGGATCTAATACAGGCTGTGTGAAAATAATGCAAAGATGTACAGACCACTACAAAAGCTTGACAATTCTATGTTAGAATTACAAAACCCCAAACCCAAAACATCCCACAAAAATCAAGCAGGAAAAATCCAATGCTGAAAAACTTGTCTGAAGAGGATGAAGAAAATTTTTATAAAAGAGCATGTGTAGCTATTTCCTCTGAATTGAAACATTCCCCTCTGGAAGGAGGAGGGAAGTTCCTAAGACTCTCCAAGTAATTCAAATCTATCAGGATGCCGAGGAAACTTGAAGGCACAGGAAGCTCCGGAAACTTACAAGATCCACGAAACTTCTCCATGAGACTTTAGGAACATTTGCAATTGGAGGAGCATCTTGCAGGTTGTTCTAGAGAGGTACCTTTTGTGAGCTGGCAGCCAAGCTGGGGTGGACTTTTTTGGTGATACAACTGCTTTTGGGGTCATCCATGGTCCTAAAAGCAATCTCTCACCTATATTCCTCACTGGTTTACTAAGCCAGACATGTAAGGAACTGTTTTTTTGGTCTGTTATTGGTGCCCTCTCTGGGGTGAATAGATGGTTGCCTCCGTAGGAAATGTCACACAACAAGTGTATTGAGAAAACATACCCTCTGCCATGTAGTTTGGAGTGAGGAAAAGAAGAAAAATGAATAAAAAGAGTGGAGTTAGATTTTTTTTTTAAGAGAACTGATGAAATATGACAAAAAGGGGTGTCAGTGAATGTGAAAATGGGAAATATATTTTCCATGGAAATTTAAAGCCCAGAGAATTTGATATGGGTATTCTGACTGCGCTTTTAAAAAGTAAGCAGCTGAGTTAAGAAGTGACCCAATTGCTTTGATGTCACCAGAAATTAAATATGAGACCCCATATCTCCAAAAGGACAGCACAAAATTTTTATAAGAAATCAGAGTGCTTCTAGCAACCATCCAGAGAGATTAAGATACATAAATGGTCATGTGAGCTCATGACAACTATGGATAGTTTAGCAGAGACCATGCAAAACTTGTGGAGATGCAGACAGCCAGATTTGGAGGTAACATCTTGGACAAAGTCAGCCCCCTGGTTCCCATCTGTTGGAAATCTATATAAGAGTTTGGGACCCAATAGAACTTTTATTTCTTAAAAAAAAAAAAAAAAAAAAAAAAAGCCGGAAGGCACTAATCCACAGCATTTGTAGGAATCCTGGAAGTCTCCAAAGAAGGTTTGCTTTATTATTTCTCTTTGGGTACCAACACTTGGATACTGGTATTGCTTCATTACTGAACTGTTCAGTTAACTGATGTAGGTTAAGGTCACAATGATGTATGTTAATGATGGAAGACAACAGAACTTCTATAATTTGTTGAAAAGCCCATGGTGGTCTCTTTTCCACGACTTTTGATAAAATAAATGTATTTAAAATGGTCTTCCTGTTGTGGAATAAGTTAAGAATATTATCATTTATGAATGCAGATTTTTCCTTATCACAGAGTTTTCATTAGCCCCCAGTGATAAAACAGTGTCATTTCATATATGAAAAAGCTTTGCATGACAAAACCTCAGTGTACTGAATTGACCAGCCTATGACATGTGTCAGAATGGTTGTTATGGTTGTTAACAGATATTCCATTTGTGTATTTGAACTCTGTGTGTTTCTTGTATGTGGTCTCCGTGAAGAGTTTTCTACATGATCTCAGTAGCATGCTTCGAGTGTCTCTACCATGGAGGTCATAGACAGTGATGTTCAAACGCCTTCTTTTAAGTTTCTAGAGTTACTGTGCTTTGTGGTTGTTTGTTATAATGTTGAAACTATTAGGTATAAGTAGACCTTTTAGAAGAAATCTTGGCAGAAAACATAAGAAAATAAAAACCCAACCTTTAGCAAGATGGTGCCTACTCTCCTTTCACTGGGAGAAATCATCCTCTGTTTGATGGTACTCCCATGGTGACATGTTTGAATTTCAACAAAGCCCAACTACACCATAAAGGAGGGCCCTGCATATCTAGCTTCTGTCCCTAGCATTTTTGTCTTAATGTCTTTGAATAAAATCTCCAATATCCAGGCTGAAAATCCACGCTAAAAATACTCCTAAGGCAGACAAAACAATCTAGAAAATGTATGTCAAAATTCTAAGAAATCACATAGAAACTGGAAGAAGTGCAGGTATTATTATGAAGGAGTGAAAATCAAATTTAAAAAAGCAGCCAACAAACAAAAATATCTTCAAGCTTACTAAAATAACCTTGTTTCTGCAAACAGAAAAATAAGTAAGAGGTTGTGTTAACAGTAATTGGCCACGGGGCTTGGCCTCTTGAGATCTAAAGTAGGTAAACAGAATGAGTGGCTTACACACATCCCTCTCCAAGCTGGTCCGTTCCTCCAACTTATGAAGCTTGAGTCCTCCTTGGCAGAACTGCACAGACAGGGAGATACATTTTGAGTTCTTCAAGAGTTCCTGTAGTCAGCTGGCTGGATATAAGAGCTAGCTTTTTTTCTAGCAGTGTCTCCTAGGTATTTCATAACAGTATCTGTTGAAGGAGCTGAATACCAACTCCTTTGTCCTAACTAGTCCACAGAGCATGGGAAGCAAGACTGGGTCAGAAACACACAACAGTCTCATCACAACTGCTCAAACACCACATCCAGCCAGACAAACCATTGGTACACAAGTCATGTGATTTTTGCCTAGGGTCAGCAGCAGGGAAATACAGTTTCATTCTGTAAGTGGCATGAGACATGGGGCTTGAAATTACAGACAGGATGAAGCTCGGGCCTCTCACTTCTCCTCTGTAGTTTATTCCACATATCACAGATGCTCATGGCAGCTCTTAGCAGTTTCAGAAAGTTGATGGGAACAGGAGGAAATGAAAGGACAGGCAAATGAGAGAGGAAAAAAAAAAAAACACCAAACCAACCTACCAACCAACCAACCAACCTACCTACCAACCTACCTACCAAACTACCTACCAACCTACCTACCAACCAACCAACCTACCTACCAACCAACCAACCTACCAACCAACCAACCAACCTACCAACCAACCAACCAACCTACCTACCAACCTACCTACCAACCAACCAACCAACCAACCAACCAACCAACCAACCAACCAACCAACCAACCTACCTACCAACCAACCAACCAACCAACCTACCTACCAACCTACCAACCAACCAACCTACCAACCAACCAACCTACCTACCAACCTACCAACCTACCTACCAACCAACCTACCAACCTACCAACCAACCAACCAACCAACCTACCAACCAACCAACCAACCAACCAACCAACCAACCAACCAACCAACCAACCTGCCAACCAACCAACCAACCTACCTACCAACCAACCTACCAACCTACCAACCAACCAACCAACCAACCAACCAACCAACCAACCAACCAACCAACCAACCAAAAATCCTGCCAACATTATGAACTAGGAGTGTCTGAGAGCCTCAGCTAGGGTTAGCACAGACGTATCAAAGGAAGAGGAGGATGTTTTTTCCCAAATTGAAAATGTGTTTGTATGGAGGGTTATTTCCAGAAAGGGACAAGGGGTGGTGACCTTCTGAAGCTGAATGGAAATCATCTTAAGCTATGAGGAGACATTTTTCACTAGAAAAGGGAAATAGTAAGTCTGACGCTGCTCTTAGTAAAGGAAAGACTTGATCCTTTACACCAAAGGAGCCAGTTAACCACTGAGCACTCAGTAGACCTTGCCAAGACCTTTATACAAATTTCATCTTCTAAACCACACCCATAAGGTGGACTTTCTTTGCTTCCATTTTATTGGAGTTGAGAAGTTTGAGGTTACTCAGTTGTTGAGCAGTAGGAACAGAATATGTCTCAGTTAGTCTGTCCTTAAGACTGTGTCCCTAAAAGCCCTTCTGTAGTAGGAGTGTATGCTTGCAGAGGTAATACCTGGAGCTCAACATGTGACAGTGGCTGAGGCTCCACGTGTGGTGAAAGCTGATATTCAATGAAGGCAATCGTCTTGTTTGCTGTAATCTGGTGGATAGCAACAAACGAACAAATCCCCAGAATAGCAGATATTGCTACAACTTGGGGGCTCACACCTCATTTTCATAATCAAGCATGGATATATGGATTATTCCATACACCTATACATAGTCATGACAAATATTTAAGTCCCCCAAATTCCTCAAATAATTAAGTGTTCCAAACATTTTCTGAGCATCGTTCCTGGGAATTCAAGAGTGCTCTGGTCAGTGTGGGCAGGAAGCAGAAAAGAAATGCTTACCTTGCTGCTGACCCCTTTAATAGACGTTGCCATGAGGGCAGTAGCACCCAGCCTTTGCTATAATGCTGGCCTGCTCCATCAAACAAACCAACCTGGGCCCATCTCAGGAGGTCGGGTAGATCTTCGCTTCCCACAGACTCATCACCCTTCTTTGCCAACCACATCCTCATTTTGATGAGGGTTGTGTGCACATCCTAATTTAGAAATTAATTCAAACATTTAACTCACTTTAATTTCATTATGCATTTGAGGAGAGCAATTTGTGGAAAGGGGGAATGATAGTCCCATTGCCAACAATTAGATGAACGTAACAACCTGCCATGGAATCTGCTCTTGGGCTCTGGACTTTCCGTGCATGTCTATACTAAACCAGGCTAGTGAGTTCCTGGAGTGTCAAAGGGCTAAGCTGCTCCAAGGTTGTCCCATTCAACACAGCAGGAATTCATGAAATGGACACAGTATCCCCCATGGTTCTCAGGTAACCAAGTTATATTGCGACAATGCTGGGAAAAGATACTTTCATGCTATATCAGTAATGTCATTATATATATATATATTTTAAGAAGGCCTTCCTGAGGGTATGAGGAGACAGGCATACAGGTTAAGTTGCTTATCCCTGCTCCCACTTTATATGCTAACTGCCCTCTGAGAAGTCAGGGGGAGCAACTTGCTCTGTATTTTCTTAGCTTTTCCTAGAGAGGTTACACACTGACCACTTTTTATCCCTGGTCTCCCTATAATGGACACAAGATGACCTGCTGCTCAGAAGGATTGCATTTGGCGTCTTGTGTTTGGCAATTTTCTTTGAGCAGATTAACTGTTGAATAACCTGGAGAGCTGTTTCCCTCATTAAGCACAGGGCTGAGAGTCAATCACATCAGAATTATGTGCAAGTCCCTTAGCCCCTCTTGGTGTCTGTTTTATATCAGTAAAATGAGAAATATGAATGCAATTGGCCTCTCTATGCTCTGAAAGTCTTTGGCTTCAAAGACACCAGGAACAATGAATGGAAAGTGGATTTTATACATTGCCCCAAAGTGCTGCATAGTTTCGCCAAAATCAACCTAGGTAATGTAGACAGGCCATGCAGTCTGAGCGCCCAATTCATATATTTATGCCATTAAGTAATACTGAAGTCCCCTGATGTCAGAGTCATCTTCTCTAGCACCAGTTCTAGGAGTCTAGAGAAGATTTAGATCATCCTATTAGAGGCAAGGTCAGGTTAGACAGTAGTGCATCAGAGGGCCCTACAAAGGATGCAGGACATCTACCTCGCACAAGGCCGGTGTGACCCATTTGTGTCAGTATAACTCCCAGGCTTCAAACATTTTTTTTTGTACTACTTAACTGATGGTTCCTTTTGAGGTGGGCGAAGGAGGAAGCTCCAATTGATCTTTTAGAAAGGGATCTTGTCATTCTGACTCATCTCCTGTGATATGTGGTGATGCAATCAACACACACAATGGCCACAACATGTACTTAGAGAAGTGTACATTCCACAATAGATAAAGAGACAGACTAAACTTGGCTGGAGCCCACCACAAATGAGAGATGGTAGATTTTTGTTGTTGTGGTTGTTGTTATGATTCCATGTTCTTGTCTTCTCTCCTTTTGGGAGGCATGAAGTATATGGGCAATGATCCTACTCCCTCTCACAAACCAATGCTATTTCTTCCTTCCCTAACCTATCATTTTGACACTGCCAGTGTGTGAATAGCCCTGAATGTCAGGTTGCCAATAGATCAGTAGCACATGAAAAATGTCAGCAAGCAAGCTCTTCTTGGGAAATAATTTACAGTCACACTAGTGACTCAGAGCACAGTTGGACCGTATTAATAAACCCAGGCTGGAGATATTCAAAGCACAACCAGGCTCCAAGTTCAAGCCCGAGCTCTTCCTAGACCACCTGAAAACTTCTGTGTGCATCTTCCCCTAGCCAGGAGTCTTAAACAGCTCCTTACGTTATCGGATTTCTACACAGCTGCTTATGACTGGATAAAGGTTAAAAACCACAGACATAGCACCCACTTCTGGGTACCTGTCCTCTGAATCCAGTATACTGCCTCTGACTTGCCTATCCCTCTTATTCCTTTGCTCTCCCCAGAAAAAACAAGTGAGTCAGACCAAGATCCGGGTCATCTCAACTATTCTCTTCATCCTGGCTGGCTGCATCGTGTTTGTGACAATCCCTGCTGTCATTTTTAAATACATCGAGGGCTGGACTGCCTTGGAGTCCATCTACTTTGTGGTAGTCACTCTGACCACAGTGGGCTTTGGTGACTTTGTGGCAGGTAAGCAACCTGGGTATACCCGGTCACTTGGGCCTTCCTGGGGGAAAACCATCTGTTGGATATTCTTTTAAAAATCATGATGCTCGGGGTTGGGGCTTTAGCTCAGTTCTAATGTGCTTGGCCAGCAATCCCAAGGCCCTGGATCCAGATCAAAAGAAAGAATCAAAATCATGGTAACAGGTATTTGTAGAGGAAGTAAACAAAATGGCTCAGTGTTTGTCAACTCAGTGTGATATAAGCAGCATCAAGTTGTCTATCTATCTATCTATCTATCTATCTATCTATCTATCTATCTATCTATCTATCTATCTATCTATCATTTTCCTGCCTGAGAAGAAAGCTAGGATCCTGCTTCTTAGGATGCTGACTTAGTGTTAGCATCACTGAATGCATTATGTAAGGATGAAATGAAGTTCTTATTGAACCTGGACTTCTCAACTGTATTAAGGCTCCTTAAGGCAATCGTTAAAGACCACAACAATTAGCCAAGGGCAAATATCAGACTCAGGAACAGTTGGCATAGCTAGCTGGTCTGCAGTGACCAGCAGGTCACTAATGCTCAAGTCAGAGTCTCTGCTACCCAGATGTAAGACACTCCTGTACTCCCAGACTTTCCTTTTGCACAGGCCTCAACTACTATGGTCTGGATGGAATCCTAAAGCCTGGGATAGAAACTGCGCCGGGAGAAGCAACTTTCAGCCTGTCCAGTCTATAAGCCTATTTAGGTCATCTCTTAGCAGTCACCCATAATTGATGGTCCCTAGGGAAAGACAGCTGAGGTTCTGATCTAAAAGAAGTGCCTGTGAGAGCAGAGGAGCAAAGAGCTGCTTCCCACCACCTTTAGATTCGTCACAGGGCAATTTATAAGGGGGAGTGTTGATGACAGCTGTGCTAGCATCAGTGACCCGAAGGCTATGGATAGTCTGAGCCGTTGGGATGGACCCTGCCCTCTAAGCAATAGCTCTGTCCAATCTGTTGATCAGGAGGAAGCACAGAGTTCCGGCTGTGAGAACTGAAAGAGAAAGCACTTCTGAGCGTGGGCGTGGCCCCGTAAGCCAAGGGGAAGGCTCGAACCTGGTCTGCATTTTAGCCACTATTACCAGTCCCTGTAGACTGAGCTTTCAGTATACTCTGGCGCTTTACATTTCATTACTACAGAGAGGGTGACCTACACTGTCCTCAGATTTGTACTGTTTGGGAGGGTCTTCCTTACAGTAGTTACAAAATCCTATTTCCTTTACAAAGAGGCCTTCATAAACTAGGGTCTCTTAACCTGCACAATGCTAATTGAAATGGACCAGGTTCTTATTTTATTTATATATACACGTTTACGTGCACCCATGCACATGCGAACACACACAGATATTGAATGTCCTTCCTGTCATTTTCTGCCTATTCTTTTGAGGCAGGGTCTTTCCCTAAACACGGGACTCGTGTTTCTTGCTTAGACCAGAAGCCAGCAAACTCCAGTGTTTTCTGTCTCTTCCCTGCCTGGTGCTGGGATAACAGGCATTTGTGGGATGTCCAGCTTCTTAGGTGGGTGCTGGTATTCAAACTCTGGTCCTCATGATTGGGTAGTAAATATTCTTAACTGCTGAGCTGTTTTTCTAGCCCCAAACCAATTTCTTCTAAAGTCCAGTTTTCAGAGCTCACATGGATCAACCCGGAGTTTGTGTGCCTAAAAAATGCACTCAGTGGGAGTTTGCCAGTGTATTTGTAAATAGACCTCTCTTGGGTACCTACAGAGGATCAGCTCTGGGACCTCTGAAGACACTAGAATTAACAGATGCTCAAAGTCCCTCATAAAAACAACACAACTTTTACATAAAATTTATGCACAGCCTCATGTGCATGATCCACCATCTGTATGTAGATGGCAGTTAATATTCAACGCAAAGAGAATACTATGCAAATAGTCTTCCTACTGCATTGTTTATGGAGTAATGTGGATAAAAAGTCATGCACATGTCTAATACTGACAATGGTTTTTTTTTTTTTTTTTGAGTAATTTTGGTCCGCCTCTGGTTGAATCCACCCAGACAAGTTGTGGATATATGGGTTAATGAATACTTTGTGTGCTAGGGTTGCTGGACCATTCAAATAACCAAGAGTCACTTGATCGGTCACTGTGATCTGATAGGTTATCAGCTCTACTAGAAATTCAACTGGGGGTGGGAGAGAGCCACTCAGGACTGATTGAAGCTTTCTTTTACTGCTGATCCACTTTGGGACAGCCTAATGATGCTGCAGCATTTCGCAATCCTGACTGTGAATACACAGAGCTTGCAATTCTGGTCACGGCAGATGAAAGGCTACACAGAGGGACATGCTTGTATTTTTGGCTAGCACACACCAGTGACAGCCTTGGCTGGGTGCTAGTGACTTGCAAAGGTAAATATTTACTTAGCTCAAGGGGGAAGGAAACACTTAAGGACATAGGCTTTAGTGTACAACCCTGTAAACAGTTGGCTACAGGGGAGAATGAAGGAAGCTGGACCAGAGCAAAGAGGGACCTGACACCTTGGAATCATTTTTTACTTTTTATTTTTTTGTATGCGTATGAATTTTTTCCTGAACATATGTGCAGCACATGTGTGCCTGATGCCCTTGGAAGTCAGAAAAGAAGATGTCAAATCCCGTGCAATGTGAGCTACAGATGGTCTCCAGCCACCATGTAGGTCCTCTGCAAGAGTTCTAAGTGCTTTTATCCCGGGGCTGCTTCTCCAGCCCCATTCCCACTGCAGTAGAATTCCCGGGTTGCGATTCAGGTTAGTTTTGATTTTATTAAGAGCCATAGGTCCCAGTGGGTGTTCATCGGGCTTTCCACGCTATTGTCACCATAGACTTCAGTCATGGCAGACACAGTGACAAGCACAATCCAGTGGGCAAGGCTAGGAAGATTTCATCGCCCAGTGTCCTGATTGTTAGTACAGCACCTGTGAATTGTTAGAGGCACCCTGCCTGCTCTCTGGGTGAGCGAAGGGTGCAGTCAGCAGTGCTAGCAGTGAGGCTGGAATAAGTAGGCTAATTATTTGGAATAAATGACCATTTCTATTAATGGAACAGTTAGTCGATACCATTAGGCAACTGGCCAATTTGGTTTGATGGATTTTTTTACTGTAATCTTTATTTATAAAATGGTGGGATTGAGCTAGCTGCCCTCATAGGCACGGTTTAGCTCTCAGCTGTGGTAATTCTAATTGGCTGGCCTAACTGACCCACTGGATGGGCAGCATGTAAACACCATCCTTCACTCAGCATCAAATCACTATTTCATGGATCAAAGTCTCAATAATGCTGTTATACTTAATTTTACTTCTGCACATGCACTCATCTCTAATGCGTGTGAACTTTAGAAGGAAATAATTTCAAGTATTTGAAATCATTTGGCATAGTATGTGTGTGTGAGTATATATATATATATTCTTCTCTTTTCATTTTCCTTCCCCTTTCCCAACTCCTCCCTTCCTCCTCCTGGCTTCTTCCTCTTGTTCTCTCTCCTTCTTCCCCCTCCTACTCCTTTCCATTTTGTCTGTCTGTCTGTCATCATCTTCATCATCATGTCATTGTAATCTTCCCCAGACTTATCTTCCTCTCTCCTTTTTAGAGTCAAATTCTCACCATGTAGCTCTGGCTCACTCTGAACTCACTATGTAGCCCAGACTGGCCTTGAACTCACAGTGGATCCTCCAGCCTTTGCTTCTTGGGTGATGGGATTAGCAGTGTGTACAAGCCCTCACAGGACTGAACCTGTGTTAATGAGGAGAATTCAGAGAAGTTTGAGAAAAACAAAATGATAGGTGGTTGGACAGCATCTGAAAATATTTTTCCTGTGAAGTTAATTCTTTGTCAGTGGGAGTAGATCACTCAAGGTGGCCACGGGCATTTTTCTGTTCTAGAATGAAGGGTTATTTTTGGTTGTTAAGAATCAAAGAAATTAAGTTACAAGCCAGACTCCAGTTTCTATTGGGCCTTGTTTCCTGCAAGTGTAATGGCCTAGAACTAGATGTGGGAACAACGTTTCCCTCCATGGACTGGAGTTTCCTCTTTGAAGACCAACTGCTGACCATGCTAAAGTACCATTTTGTTGTTTTCAGGGGGAAATGCTGGCATCAATTACCGAGAGTGGTATAAGCCACTGGTGTGGTTTTGGATCCTTGTTGGCCTTGCCTACTTTGCAGCTGTCCTCAGTATGATTGGAGACTGGCTGCGGGTTTTATCCAAAAAGACAAAAGAAGAGGTAGGACCACTTCCAAACCCCACGAGTGTCCTTGACACCCTTCATTGAGAAATGTCTGTTTCTGACTCCATGAAAGGATTGTGAGGCTTCTTTTTCCATTTATTTAGTTATTTCTAGATCTTTTAGTAAATAACTGCTTTAAAAATATAAAGAAATAGGAATGACAAGCGAGGATGGTTGGTGGTTTTAGAAAGAATGAGGTTGACTGTGTCAGCAACCACGTGGGAGGCTTCAGGGACTTGTGGGTAGCCTGGGGAAGCTGGCTGGCGCTCCAGGTCTCAGGGTCAGCATGGGGATGGCCTTTTGGACACCACTAGATGAAAGTCACCGAACAGTGCCCAGCCATGGCACTAGGCTCAAGGGGTTCTTTCTGCATGTGTCCCCCATGTTCCTGTATATATCTCCCCTCATGTACACCCCCCATTGTCAGATCCTCAGACTTTTATTTCTGTTGCCAGATACCTGCAGTCTTTACTCCTAGAAGTGTATTTGAAACTCAAAAAGGCAAGAGAAGGAAGACAGAAGGAAAGACACATTGGGCATTCAAAATGTCATTCTTCTATAAAGAGAGGAAGATAAGTAGGAGGAGAAAGAGTAAAGAAACAGGGGATTACTCAACAAGAGAGGAACACAGTCCATTTAAGGGCAGCTGCACAGTTCATTTGGTACAAAGGGACCTAGGAGACAGTTGCTGGGTGAGCCCCACCCCACTTCCCCAATTCCTGGGTTTACAGATTAATGGTCCTGGCTTGTGTAAACACTCCCAATGCCATTTCCACGTTGACTCCCCAGAGACTGGCCTGCTGAGTGTTGGCTTTAACAAAAGAGGAAGGGACAACAGAAACAGACTTTTATAAATGCTAAGCTTTGAGTCATTTGCTTCTATAGTGAAATAGAATGCCACCAAAAGATTTGGTGATGAGTCTCCAGCAAAACTTCACTTCCTAAGAAAGTATTTTAGGTGGACTTTGATGGGAAATGCCCTTTTCCTGCACCTTAACCAAGGACATAAGGTTATCAGGTACCTGAGACTTCCTCAGCACATGGTTGCAGAATGGCTCCAATAGAGGATGAGTAACTGTCTCAGTTTGCCCAGGACTTAGGGGATTTTGTAAGAAAAAGGTACAGGATCTTTTTCTTTCTCAGTACCACAGAGATTGAACCCTGGGGCCAGGCACATGCGAGGCAAGTGCTCTGCCATTGAGTTCTATCCTTATGCTTGAACAGAGGTATTGGAAAGACAGGAAAGGACAAAGGTTTGCTGAGCATTGACTTTATGGCCACAACTGAGTTAGGTGTGGTCCTTAATGTTATGCAATTAAAGAAGCTCCATGAGACTTCATGTGAGAAAAATGGGGTCATATGTTCTCACACACACACACACACACACACACACACACACACTGAACCAGAATCCAGATCTCTCCTCCAAATATTATCATCTGCCTCTGTTCAGCTCTAATTTCTCAACCTCAGATGCTTCTAAGCTCTCCCTCCTCATTAGTCATAACTACCCAGCCTGACATGGGTGCCTAATTGAGTTGTAGAAAGCACCAGAGGAGACGTAGTGCTTTGTCTCTTTCCCTGGGAGATGATCTCCCCCTGGTCGATCTTCCTCTGGTCTCCCCTAATGACAGCCTCCCTCATGGGGCACCTGAGGGCTGTGTGTTCTGAGAAGTCTAAGAGGAGAGGAACATTTTAGTTTGTTTTGCTCTTCTTTCTTGTCTAGGTTGGTGAGATCAAAGCCCATGCAGCTGAGTGGAAGGCTAATGTCACTGCTGAGTTCCGGGAGACGAGAAGGCGGCTCAGTGTTGAGATCCATGATAAGCTGCAACGAGCAGCCACTATCCGAAGTATGGAGCGCCGGAGGCTGGGCTTGGATCAGAGGGCCCACTCACTGGACATGTTATCCCCTGAGAAGCGCTCTGTCTTTGCAGCCCTGGACACAGGCCGTTTCAAGGCCTCATCCCAGGAAAGTATTAACAACAGACCCAACAACCTACGCCTTAAGGGGCCAGAACAACTCAACAAACATGGGCAAGGCGCTTCTGAGGACAACATCATCAACAAGTTTGGGTCCACCTCCAAACTCACAAAGAGGAAAAACAAAGATCTCAAAAAGACCTTACCCGAGGATGTTCAGAAAATCTACAAAACCTTCCGGAATTACTCTCTGGATGAAGAGAAGAAAGAGGACGAGACAGAAAAGATGTGTAACTCAGACAACTCCAGCACAGCCATGCTGACAGAGTGTATACAGCAGCAAGCTGAGATGGAGAACGGAATGGTACCCATGGACACCAAAGACCAGGGGC
The DNA here is from genome assembly GCA_028551405.1 of Uromys caudimaculatus. Lineage (NCBI taxonomy): Eukaryota > Metazoa > Chordata > Mammalia > Rodentia > Muridae > Uromys > Uromys caudimaculatus. The sequence goes on along the minus strand of CM052705.1, from coordinate 100,162,871 downwards.
TGGAGAACAATTCTTTACTTGAAGACAGAAACTAAATGTTAAAGACATTGGAGTTGGACTACGTGTTGTCTTGTTTTTGTTGTTTTGTTTTGTTTTTTGTTTTTTGGTCTTGTTTTTGTTTTAATATTCACACTGAGATACGTGCCTTAAATAGACTTCTTGTTAGTCCAAAATTACATAGCATTGAAGAATATATTTCACTGTGCCATACACAACTGAAAGCTTGCTCTGCCAAAATGAATGAATCAAACAAGAGCTTTGTTTCAGAGAGGACACATGAGAGATTTGCACAGGTAGCAGGTGTCAACTGTCCCTGTGAGCAAAGCTCCAGTGGCAATGCTGTAGTCCTCACACAGTGCAGCTCGGGCATGGCACACAAGCAAGGGCAGCTTTCCCTAGACCAGCCTCTGAGAGGACAGGTTTGTCTTTTAAATTGAGTCTCCTTTCCCCAGCCAGCCCTTAGTGATAGGTTGTGCACAGAAGGGGTGGCTGTTTGGGAGGGACCTGGTGACTCTAGCAAGGGTCTGAGTGGACATTTTGACAGGCCACAGTGCAGAACACCTACTCCAAAATGAATGTCCTTGGGACCCGAGAGTACCTGGAATTTGTTGGAAACTGATCAGAGCACACACGTTTTATAAGGTGCAAATGCTTTCTCATAAAAAAAAAACAAACAAATCACAGACATCCCACTGTGGATATCTCCTTAACCGATGACAGAGGTCCACTGAACTTTATCCTTTCCATGGGATAGGTAGTGTAGGCAGGCTTGCAAGCATTGGTGAATACACCGCCTCAGCCGCTGCCCCGTTGGAAGGCAGATCATGCATTTTTCTTCAGTGGGTGTGAAGGTAAAAAAAACAAAAAAACCAAAAAAACCAAAAAACAAAAAAAACCCCAAAAAAAACAACAACAAAAAAAAAACCCCAAAAAACCAACAACTGATTTTGGAACATTCATACTCACTTTTCTATGGGAACTTTAATTCGAACTTGTTTTGATAGGAGGGAGGAAATACCAAAATTATTGCCTTTGCATGATGCCAGTGGCTTGCTGTTCTGTCTAGCAGATTCTAATTTTTTTTTTAAATAAAAGATAAAAATAGACATCTTGTGTTTGTGAGACACACCGAGGAGGACCATGGCATCTTTCCATCTCAGGGCTTCCTGTCCTTTTGGGTGTCTTAGAGTAGACTTAGCTATGAGACTCAAATCTTGCTATTTCCATACAAAAGGAAAAGGAAAATCTCACCAAACCCTTGTAAGATTGAAATGGTTTAAGTTGTTTGCAGCTTAAGTGCCATTAATGCATTTAAAACAATACTGAAAAGGAGTATTTAAAAGATTTCATTTTGTTCTTGTGTTTCATGATGCCTTTATCAATTTCATTGTATGACTATGCTATGCCTTTATTATGGGAACATATCCTTCCTTACCTATTCACCCCATACCTGTTATTCACCAAAATGGTAACTAACTCCCTTACCATTATTTCTAGGCAAGCGATGATCAACACGTGATTGGTATGATTGTCTAACCCATTACAATGTTCACGGACCATTGTAGGAAAGAGTGAGTTGTAGGGTTTTGGAGGCTGATTTAATGGATTTTTTTAATCAGAAAGGATACATTCATATTAGGCCTTATCTCATCTGTGTATGTTTCAGCTTTAATCAGATTTGGCTGCATGTTGGTTCAGCTAGGGCCCCCTGCACTTAAACATTCGAATCCTATGACATGAGGGAACTGCTGGCTACTGGTCTTCTAGACTCAATACCACCTTTTGGGGATTTTTCTGGAATTTTCCTGTAACTAATTAACAAAGCATATTTAACAAGAGATCACAGCACAAGTGGAGACGTCCAGAAACCATCTACCATTTTCTAACCGAGGGGAAAATTATGTCCACTGCCTCTTTGACCACTGGTACCATGAAGACTCACGTTCCCTGCCCATTTCCTGAAATGTGCTGCTTCCAGTTGTCCCCTTCTTGGGGCACAGAAGCCCGTTTCCCAGCTCTCAGGGAAACCTTCAGGATCTTGTTAAATATTTGAGAAGTCAAATAGGAATCACTATAGTGAGGCCTTTTCTGTCAAGGGTTTGTCTGAGATCAGTACTTCATCAGAGCAGAACACTGGCTCATTGGTGTTCTACATTGTGCTGTAGACTCGGAGAACATGGTGTATATGCAGGCGTGGATGCAGGGTTTTTATTATGGGAAGGGTCCAGCCTGACTCACTGTGTTTTAAGGAACAGGTAAATAAGTGGGACTTATCTATTCTAACAAGTCTCCTGATGAAACTGCACATGGATCTCATCCATTTTCTGCTGTGTGGTACCTCAGTACGTCTTTATGGCTGTGTTAAAACTGAAGGCACTAGATCTACATCTGATAAAGAAGCATCCCTGCCATCTGTTCTGTGCCTTTTATGGACTTGGCACTGAACTGGGCATTTTACGGCACTCACTGAAACCTCACCCTATCAAGTGGGAAGTATTTACAAACCCTTTGTATAGATGAGGGTACAGAGACTCAGGGAGGCTAAGCAACTTACTAGTAGTGCACAGCAAGAATGTGGTAAGAGTCTGCTTCCAGTTTTGCTACAGTGTCCACAACATGTCCCCTTGTGACTGAGAGTGCTTGTGTATGTGTGTGTGATTGTATGCCTGCACACATCTTACAGGCTTCATGAGCACAGTTGACAGAGGTGAGGGGAAGGTAGATTTTTTTCCCCTAGGAGGGAATAAAATTTGGGGGGTAAAGCTGGCCTAAAAGCTTGCCCCTGAAGCTATCTACTGCATGCTTTTGGCTTAGGGATGTTGTAGACAGCACCTTTTCTGTATTGCTGGAGATGCCCCAGCACTCTTTTGCACTTTATTGGATTTCCTTGCAGGAGCCCTTTATACAGCAGGAACTAGACAGCTCAGAAGTCTTAGACACATAGCCAACCAAATGGAAAAGGTACATGAGTCGGTGTGTGCATGGATGTATTCATGAGAATCAAAGCACAGTAATACCGAGACTCAAACATAACTGTGGATTGAGAGTGTGTAACCCATTCCCAGAGTATTGGATAAAGGTTCTGAATGATGTCAAAGATTGTGGATGTGGACAAAGTGTTCCAAAAACGATGACGTACTCTCCAAGGGAGAAGCTGATAGGAGCAGGAGAGGTTTCATTTCATGTATACACGCTAACGAAGCCTGAGGTGTTGGTTAAGTTACTGGGATGTTATCCCTGTAAGCAGGGGAGCAAACAGTATGCAGAACATACGTGATAAGACAGCTGTTACATGTTATATACAAACATCAGTCCAGCCTACCCTTTTCCCTCAGTAATCCTTGCCCCTCTTAAGCCCAGAATAAATGTATGGATGCTAGACATGGACAGAGCACACATTTGGTATCTTGGGTGGGTGGGTTTGTGCTTTGTTTAGCAGCTGAATACAGAATTGTTCTCTTGTCTGGAGTTTACTAGTGAGAGCCAAGGGATAGTTTGGAGAGGTTATATATAATTATAATATATATTATTATATTGTAGTATATATAATATACTACATATACATTATATATATATATATATATATATATATATATATATATATATATATATATATATATATATATATATATATATATATATATATAATTTCCCAGCGCTAACTCAGTAGTGCTTCTCTCTAGCAGTTTTCAGCTTAGCTATAAAAGGCTGTGCAGTGTGTATGTGTGGCATATGCAGTGTGAGAGGTCCCTGGCCTCTAATTCAGGTATCTGGGACCACTACTGCTTGTGTTCTTCCACCCACAGTCTGTGCTCACAGGCACACTGTTTACCCTGTACCTCATCTGCACACCAAGGAAATAGAGCACAGATTATTACCAAAACCCCTTTTCCAATTGTACAGTTCTCTGAGGAAGCATTCCCTAGTCCTCAAGTTAATCAGAAGATTATTAAGTTGGATTTCTGCATATTGATTCATGGCCCCATTCCCACCCTCAGTGTTTGTTTTCTGCAGGGCTGATGGAGACCAGATGTATTTGACAGACCAGTGTCCAAATTAGGAACACGCCCTATATAGGGTCTATCTACCACTGTCCTAGCTCTTAACACCCTGTTGCTCTGCACAGCACACAATGCAAGGGGCTTCTTTTGTTTTGTTTTGTGGGGTCATCAGGGCAATGAGGTTAAGGCTAGTCAAAGAATTGTAAGCCATTGCTATCTGTACTCAGTTGTACTAAACGTTTCCTTGACTGTATTATGAATTCATGTTCTCCCCCCTCCCTCCTCCTGGTACTCAAAGGCACATGTGTGTAGGAAATGGCTTCTCAGGTTCCATGGGAACAACGTCATGTGGGAAGTTCTAGTAGTGCTAAGCATCTGAGGCATTGTTTCCTGGGGAGCCAAAGCTGCTGTGTGTACCTATTTCTGTGCGTGGTCTGGGGCCAGGGTTTTGGTTGAAGCACTTGTGGCTCACTGGACTGGGGAAGGATGTTAACCATCCAGTGTGCAGAGTGGGTTCAACATCAAAGACATTGAAAAGAAGCAAAACAAGCTCTCGAGGCCCTCTAGAAAAGAAAACGAGCCCCAACTGTCTTCTGCCGTTTGGCTTTCTGCATTCTGCTGATTCATTGTCTGGGGGTCTTTCTCACCATTAGGATACAGCTGTGTGCAAAGACAAGAGGCTGAGGGTGTGTATGGGAAGCCTCTGCTGATACAGCATGAGAGCCAGCTTATTAATAATGGCCTCAAAAAGACACCCAACCGACCTCCAAAACAAAGGTCATTTTCATTTGGCATTTAGAGTGCTATTGAGTCTGCATACCACGTGGCAGCTACAGGGCTCCACCGATAAAGTCCTGCACTCTGTCCCGGTGTGGCAGCCATGTCACACCACACTGTGACCCTTTCCCTGCTCCATGTGCTTCTTAGTCCTTCCATGTTGGTAGATCACATGACACCAGCTTAGTGGTATAGAGATGTGAGAGCGATGTCTCTGACTTACTGGGTGTGGTTATCATTTTCACAGGTGCCAGAGATTGGGGGCCCCCTTGTGTTCTTTGTCCTTAAGTTCTTTGTTCTTTGGCTGTGCATTACAAAAGAAACCCTTCTGAAAAGCTTCCAGTCCAGCAGCTCAGTAGACTGGCGCCACAGATGCTGTTGCGTGGTCTGTCCCATGTGGGGGGCTCTAGCTGGAATGAAGATGCCTAGATGGGATATGCAAACTACCCTGAATGCTAACCTCTGTTTCCTTTCTGTCCCAGAGCTGCAGGCAAGGGACCCAGTGATGACCCACCATAAACCCATGTGTGGGGATGTTTCTCCTATTTTTTTTTTTTTTTTTTTTTGGTAGGATTTCATGGTGCTTTTTTCCTTTTTTTTTTTTTTTTTAAGGCATTTTAAAGTTAATGTGTTGGGGGACATTTCATATTGTTCTTAGGAGGAGAAGTGGGAATTTGCTTGTAACATTTCAATAAGTTGTGCTGCTATTGTTTTTATTTGAAGATGTGATTTTTTTCAGTGATGGAGAACATTGCAACAAAGACCTTCTGGAAGATCCAATCTAATGTCTGTCATGTTTTCCTTTTGTGGGATGTGTGGGGTTCATCATGGCTGAACTGGGCACTCTGCTCAGGACCATGGGATAGGTTCCTTACCTGGCTTCCACACATTCATCAGCATATTGCACTAGGTTCATGAGCACAGAGCTGGCTGGAAGAACCTACTGTCTGGAGGAGGAGTCTGGAACTCCTCTAGAAAAGGAATCCAATAAGCCAGCAATTTGGCTGTGCTCTTATATTCATTTTTCTCTCTCTTATCTCTTTTCAGTTGCGTGTTGCTGGGGGTAGGGCAGCAGGTTAAGCCACATTTTGTGTGTGAAGAACTACATTTGGACTTCATAATAGGTCTGCTACTATGAAAGGTACAAGTTCTCTGCTGCAGACATTGCAAGATACATCAATATGCTCTTGCTACATGTGTCTTCCACGATGGGTGGCAATGTATGATAACCAATTTTGGACACCTATCACGTACTAGGTGGTCTACTAGCAGTTGACAAGCATCTCACTTAGCCTCCCAAAGGGAAAAAAGTATCAACATTTCATAGGTGAGTGCTTTGAGTCTCTGAGATAAGAAACAAGCAATCTCCAACCAACTCAATCAGCCACCAACCTGAGTCTCTCTAGGTTGTATAATGCATGGGATATGCTTTTATTTTCAGTAAAGGTAGCATGATTCTTTCAGGTCCTCTCCTTACTCGCTTTTTCATGGTGAGGAAGGAATTCTATGATGTCAAAGGTATAACCTGTTAGCTGGAGTAAGACCAACTAACTGGCTTCCATGTTAATTGAAGTCAAAACCAAGTTTAGGTCTGCTGGTCATTGCTGATCAGTGACAGGTCTGGTTCACATTACCATTGTCTTCCTGGGCCCACCACAGTGCATAGCACATGCTAGGAGCTTTCTGATTTCTTTCAAAAATGCAGCACAAATAGGCCAGTTGACCTCCTTGGCCTTTAGGATAAAATCCAAAAATATGGTCTACCAGACCCTGCCTGATGCCATATGTCATTACAAATCATTCTCTTCTGCCTCCATTCTGAATTGCTTTCAAGCTCCTCAAATGGCCTGCTCCTTTTTCTCTCTTCAACTTTTTATACCTGGGGTCCTTCCAGGAGTTATCTCCACTTGAGTCTTGTGTTCCAGTCCTATCTGGCAAATTTGAGTTCCTTGGATGAAGTAGAAGAGGTAACCCCAACACCTTAGAGCAAGTCACCTGCCTTCAACCCAACTTGACCTTCCCTCAGCTGGACATTTGCTAGACTGGGTTTTAACTGATGGTCCCCTTGCCTGATTTATTCCATGATACGCTCTTGGGCTAGAGGCTCTGTCTATTGTTCTCATTCTCAGCACTGAACATGGTAGTTAATACAGGTACTCAAGAGAGATCAGTTTAATTATTATTGCTGAGCATATTTTCATCCTTCAAAGAGGATTTATAATTTTTCACAAATTGGAAGGCCACCTGGAGCCAAGACTGATAGTTCAAGTCATTTCTCCCCCAGCTACTTAATATCATTTTGGGAAAGCCAAGTTCATCTATAAAGAAATGAGATACATGTTTAACTTTTAAAAAATGTAATTCCAAAGCCAGTCAGTGGTGGTGAACACCTTTAATCCCAGCACTCAGGAGGCAGCAGATCTCGAGTTCAAGACCAGCCTGGTCTACAGAATAAGTTCCAGGATAGCCAGAGCTACACAGAGAAACCCTATCTCACAAAACCAAAAAGGGAAAACAAAACAAAACAAAACAAACAAAAAGCATACATAATTCTAGAATTTTAATCACAGGCAGTGACTGAAATAATTAGACCAGAAAGATGACTACCCTGAAGACCAGCTCTCATCTAGATCTTTGGATACTGGCAATGTCCATTCAAAAGCCAGTGTTACTAGAGTGAGACTTGAAACACAGGGAACAAGGAGTGTCTGGGGATATCCGCTGCCGCACTCATGCCTGTTCCAGGGGAGGTTGGTCCTCATCAACCATGTGTTTTCTTCCTATCCCTGTTAATCTGGGTGTATTCTTAGAATCCATGTTAAGATTATAGTCCCAGGTAGCGATTCTCCAAACTATGCTGTGGTAACCCTTGCATGTCTCTGAGAAGCCTTCAGGGTTTCATGAGGTCTGAACTATTTCCAGCACAATCCAAAGACAGTGTTTGCCTCTTGTCCACTCTCATTTTCTCCTCGAGAATGCACTTTACAACAACTGACTAGCACCGGTACTTACTGGCACATGCCACAAGGTAATCTGGTACCTTCTGATGAGCATAATTGTTTTCCAAAATGACAGCAAATGGGCTTGCATTTCTTAGAGTATAAAAAGTGCCAAATGTTGACTGTTGGTCTTCTTGTTCAGTTTCTATCCCCTGGGGTCCTCCCAGGGAATGAACCACCAACCAAAGAGCATTACATGTCCTGGACCTAGCCTCCCTACATATGTAGTAAATGTGCAGCTCAGTCTTCATATGGATCCCCTAACAATCAAAGCAGGGTCTATCCCTAAAGCTGTAGCCTGTCTGTGGAATACGTTCCCCTAACGGGGCTACCTTATCTGGCCTCAGTGGGAGAGGATGAGCCTATTTCTGCAGAGACTTGATGTGCCAGGTTTGGGGGATAAACAGGTTTGCCCTCACCCTCTCAGGAGAAAAGGAGGGAGGAAGGGGAAGGACTTGGTGAGGAGGGGCAGTGGGGTGGGTAGTTATATGGAAGAGTTTGAAGGGAAGAAAGGGAGAAATGTTGTAATTATAATATTATAATCCCCCAAATAAGAAATAGAAAAAAAGTGCCAGATGTAATAATTTCATTAAAAAGGGCTTCCTGCTTGCCCTTAAGAGTAATGGATTTTAGCTGTGGCTACAGCTGCTCTTCCAGGCCTTCCCCAGCTGCTCCTGGGAGAAATTCAAGGCCCTCTATTTCTTGGCTACTGTTTAACCTACTAGAAGAAACTTTCTGGATGCTTCTCTGGTACTCCTAAAAAAGATTAGACGGCTTCCTGGTGATACCTTGGTTACAACAGCCCCCTGTTCATTGTTTCCCATATGTAGTCAATTCCTAGGGGGAACTCTCTCTCTTGTTTTCAAGGGCTTTGTCCAGGGCACAGGAGAAGAGTTTAAAAGACAAAAACCATAGCATTGAGCGAAAGGAGTCAGCAGAGTCCCAGCAGAAGAGAGCTCAGATTTGTCTGAAACAGAGGACAGGATGCCATGTATGGGGGGTCTGGGACATATGGTCCAGTCACAAAGACAGTCTTTGGATAACTTGTGGAGTTAGAATACTGACCACCATGATATGTTTACCCTGGCTACATTTATAAACTTGCAACAACCAGAGGGGCCAAAATAGTGTAACATACTTGGAACAAACAAAAATACTAGTTTAAAAATGCTAAAACATACCCAAGTGTGTGAATTAAAAAAGAAAAAAACAACAACAAAAACCACACACAAAACAATTACAATCTTTCCCCCAGATTTTTTGCATTTGAGAAGGCAGACATCAGCATTCTTTGAATGCCGTTATGCAAAATGTTTTGAATTTTTATTATTTCAAGTCATTTTTGTTCTGATGTATAGAAAGTCACCAAAAGTGCCCCACTTTTCTTTAAAAAAGCATATTTTCTCACATAATCAATGGAACAGTCACACTTACTAAATGGGTTTGGGTCATTCTGGGTAAGACTTTTCCTTCACTTTTAATGTGCTAAAACTTCAATCTTTGCCAGTACAGTCACCTGCATTTTTACCAGTCACCTACATTGGAAGGCAATCTTTGAATTAATTGCAGATGTTTTAGGCAGAAAACAATAGCAAGACCTTTGAAATGAGCGAACTCACTCTGTAGAGGGGAACTTTGGAGGGTACTAACATCCAACCTCAACGGTAGATGCAGTAGGGACAGACGGGATGGGACACGATGCCAGCATAGTTTACAGCTTTGCACTTATAGTACTTTTGTTTTTGAGATTATAATCACAACATTTCTCCTTTCCCTCTCTGTAAACTCTCCCATATTCCTCCCTTTGTGCTCTTTCAAAGTCATGGCTTCTTTTTCATTAATTGTTATTACGTTTCAATATTTTATCTAGAACATTTCCCTATGTCCTCAAGCATATCCTGCTCTTCTGTCTTTAAATGCTGCTTTTTGGGGTCCACTGAAGGAAGAAAGTAATGAACCATCTTCTTATGTCCATGAGTGGATAAAAATCCAAAACAACTTCTCTACTCGCTTCCCAGGGCAGGAGGAAGAGAACTAACAGCAGTGCACGAGTCAGCTACTCATTGAATATTTATGGAGCCCTATTCTGTATAAGGCCTAGAAAGAGGGACAGGGACATCTTAGCCACATGATCTGCCATGACAAGAGACTGCATATGATCCTGTGTAATTTAAAAATAATGTGCTGAGAATACCTCAACTACTGCAAATGTATCCTCTGTGGCTATAAGATGTTTCCTGTGAAAGGGGGGGCGGGAGACTTTAAAATGACTGAATGCATCACAGAAGCTAAACCAAAGTGAAAAGACAAAGAAGACCAGCACCACTGACCATGGGTTACCACGGGAACTCTCCTTCTGAAAGCATGTGAGATTGACTAACATTCAAACATAAGTGTTTCTTCTCTCTGCACGCCCGCTCCCCATGCCCTTCTGTCTCCAGTGAAGGAGATACCATGTTCTGTCTTCATTTCCTCTAGAAAGGAATATGGTGGCTGGCACCATCTTGGCTCTTTATGTCAGACACACAGAGGGTTTCCTGTGATTGCGAGCAGACTTGGAACACAACACTGGGAGAAACAGGCTTTTCCCTAGGTTGGAGGACAGGGCACAGAGAATTTGGCCCTATACTCTGTGCAGTGCCATGAAGTGAGAAAATGCATCACCAGCTTCTGCAGATGGCCACAAGGGTCATGGCCGCCTGCTGATCAGCTAGGATCCCAGCCCAAACCATCTATCTACCCACATCCAATCTCCCTTCATCATAGGAAGGATAACTCTGGAAACTGGCATTAAGATGATTTACAGAGAGGACTTTTCTGTCTTGGAATATACACCCAATCCTTTTCGCTTTCTCTTTTCCATGCTAAATGGTTCTTCTTGCCTTGTATCTCTATCACAGTGTTTCGGAGGCAGAAGGAAGAGAGGATTGCCATACTGGGACACTATGAATATTTGTGACATTTCAGCCGCTAAACATCTTTTCAAAAAAGGCACCGGCAAGGCAGTCTACTATAACTGGGCATCGAGAACACCCACAATAAACTCTTACTGTCTTATACCTTTCTGCCTTGGTGAGGACTTATGAGGACACAGAGGCGAATACTTCCCAGAGACCGGGCGGAGCTTGGGGAAGGAGCCAGAATTTGGGGATTGCCTCGATGGGAAAGAGACCCAGTCAGATGCACAGCCAAACCAGGTTGAAGACCCTGACTTCATGTCCAGCAGGTCTGGCTACGCTCTGGGAAACCAGCTACATATCTGTTTTCACTCTTGTGCAAGCTCCCTTCCCTAGTTCACATTTGCAGGAGCCAGAGCAGGCAGGCAGGACCAACTGTCTTTATGTGGATGCACATATCCCAATAAACAGGCCAGTGTGCGTTGAGGGAAGGGACAGAGAGATAAATCCTAGTTCCCTCCTTTTCTCCCTCCTCTCCTCGCCCCAGACCTACAAGAAATGCCGGGAAGAAATTAGCTCTAAGGAAGTCACAATACTTTGGCTGAATAGTTTGAATGAGCCTGGCAATATTGCAAGACATTAAAAACCCTTGCTCCTTGGACGACGACCCCCGCCCCCACAACAGTTTGCTAACTACCTTCTGATCCTAACTCAAGCAAGGGAAGTAGATGCCATGGGAGGAAAGCAGAAATAGTCTTACAGAATTCTGTCTCTTTATTCTCTTAAAGGTCTTAATCCTTGTGGGGCATTCTATTAGCATAAAAGTAAAAGAAAAAAAGAAGATACAGGCAAAAACATCTACAAGAAGGCAAAGGAATCCAGCCATTCTGGGGAACCAAAAAAAAAAAAAAATTCCTTAGCGTGGCAGATAAAAATAACAGAAGCAAAGAGGAAAAAGGCAGGATCCACAGAAGAGAGGGCTTTAGGTCAGAGACACCTGGATAGGAGATGGGCTAAGAGTAAAAGGAAGAAGCCTCTAGATAACAAGTAAAAGGGATAGGAATAGGACTTACTTTGTCCTGACCCAGGCACAAAGAAGACATGTTAAAAAGCGGCTCCCCTAAGCCTCAATAGAAGCAGGTTCTGAGCAGTTAAGAAGTTTGGGAAAGATGACTTCAGAAACAAGCTAAAGCAGTGGTTCTCAACCTGGGAGTCGCGGCCCCTTCTGGGGTTGGATTGGGGTCAAACGGCGGCGCATTCACAGGGGTCACCTAAGACTATCGGAAAACACCTATTTCCGATGGTCTTAGGAACTGAGACACTGCTCTTCTGTCTGTCTCCAGAAGGATCCATCCGCATGCAGACGAGTACCCCGTGTGCTGACATCATCGCGGCAAACCCATCACATAAACCCTGAACAAGTACAGGAGGTGTGTGTGGGACGTACTTATGAGCAGAAGCATGTGTAGAGAGCAGCTACTGTGTTGAACGCAGCAGTATTGGAGGTAAAACAACACTTCATAAATCAGAATTCCTGGGTAAACATAAAACCAAGAATTGAAAAGTCAACTACTGCAAAAAAAAAATCTGTTCCATGGAATCAATTTTGATGCTGACCAGTCGGTTGATGTGAATACTGCCCCCTTGTGATAGTAACAGGTATGTAAAAAAAATAGAGAAACTTTAATGAACTGCATTGACCCAATTATGCCATATGGCATCTTTTGCGTTATTAAAGCTATTGCATTACTTCCATTAGAAAAACCACCCCATGACAATGGATCATGCAGAGAAGAACATTACGAAAATATAGCGAGGGTTTTTTTACAGTATGGTTTTACCTCAATAATTACAACAAGAATTGAGAAACTACAATGAATGTTGTGAAGTTCTAACAGCTGAATCTATAAAGCTGGAAAAAAAAACCCCTAAGAATGCCATTTTGATTGACAGCAAGCATCCGCCGGAGCTCGGCGGGCAAGGATCCCAACTATTTTAGAAGCAAAGCTGACGGACTCAAGAACGCCAGACATGACATTGGTGGCCAGTACCACAAACAAAAGGTAGCAGCCATTAAAGCTTCATATTTAGAGTCTAAAGTGAGAAGGTTCACCCCAGTGTCAAATCACATCCAATAGAAAGGACCCAAAGGGAACTTAGTTGAAGAGATTAAGGAGCGCCTTCAAGGAGGAGAAAATGGGCAGAGAGGGTTTCCAGCAGCCGTCCTTCCGCTGTGCTCCATAAGGAGGTGGCTTCAACAGCATCAGCCCTTCCTGAGGTCTGAGAGAAAACAGCCTACCCAGCAATATTTGAAAGCCGGTGGGAAGCCCGCTTGACTCTTACTAGAGCACCTCGAAGGTTAGAGGCCAGATACCATAAGTATCTTCAACTTGATTTCAACTCAAGCTATCTATCACAAGCTGTTCCAAGGCAGCCCAGGAACAGACGCCATTAGCAGCACTAAGTTATATGCTAAACCCAAGAAATATGTCATATTCCATACTTCCACACAAACAGCTTCCATCTGTCAGAAGTGAGGCAACTGCGTTTGTCTGCAGTTACCAAAAGAGGAAGGCAAATTCAGAGAAATGTTTAGTGACTTTGTCCAAGTTACAAAGCAGGTCCTTTTTGCCTGTCTGGTAGCAGTTTCATGTATTACATCCTAAAGAGAACTGGAAGATAAATGGACCAGTAGAGTACAATTCTTATTGTGGTAAGGCTTAATTCTTATGGTGGTAAGGGTTTGCATCTTTAAACCTAGACCCCTGGGTATTTTCTAACAATAGAGAGCCCCTCCCAAGATGTCATAAAGGCAATTAGAGAAAAATAGGTGGCCTCCTAAGAGGAATTTTTACAAGATTCAGACAGAATTTCCTGGGCTAAATCTCCGAGAAGCAGTGTATGTGAAGCCCCTGAGTATGTAGTAGTGACATATATGCACAAAAGTAGTGATCAATATTAAATGATAATGGTAGGCATTTATATCCTACTCTGGTTATCCTTTGTGATAATGTATATGTGATACAATGGAAAAATATAAGCATAAAGCTAACATTTGGCCATTATAGACATTCAAAAACCTTGTAAAATCTACTTGGCTTTTACCTGGCAGTGTTTGAAGGCTTGAGGCCAGACACGGAGACAGAAAACAGAGAGAAGACAATTTTTAAAAAAAAAAAAAACCTTTTCCATTCATCTTTCAACCCCAAAAGGAGTCAAAGAGTCTTCTAGCATTTGCTGACTTATCAAGCCAACTGAGAAGGTCAAGCTTAACCATGTCTCTGGGGAATCAAACCAAATTGCAATTACTACTTTCTGAGCTACTGTGACTTGCCAGACATTGCACCTATCTATCAGCAGCGAAGTCAGGTCTGGGTAGAAAGATTCAGCCTGTGCTTAGCTCCATTTCTCACATTCTTCTTCTTGTCACTCTCCTGTTATGTGTCCCTCCATACAACCAACATCAAAGCCACAACTCGGAGGGAATGAGGACTTCCTTCAGCAGGTGCTATCCCTTTGACATTGATGGTATCAAAGGAACCAGGGTGTCCCAGCCTCACCCCCCCACCCTCAACCCCTGGTCACTTGGATTATTTTCCAATGGATGAGTAGGCTGCCAAGCCCTGGCATTTGGAGACCCTTTCCTTCACCTGAAAGATGAGCACCTGCCTTTGAGCAACTCCAAGTTTATGTCTTTCCCGGGCCAAGGCTCAGCACTGAATTCGAAGTGAGGCTAAACTGGGGAACTATGCAACAATGGGGATACAAACAGCGCCCTGCCCTGCTGCTCACCATGGAAGCCTGCCCCACTTCAGGAGCTGCCTGCCCCAGGTGCTGAAAGGGAATCACCTCTCAGGGGAGACAGAGTCAGGAAACCACCTGGCTAGTTGCTTACATGTTAGCTAGTGTGTGGGTAGCCCCACATAGGCAGAGGGTACTTAGGGCGAAAGGTAAGGTGACTTCCCTCTTTCTTTTTTCCTAGCTTCTGTCTTCTCAGAAGCAGTTAAGGGCAAAGGACTTCCCCAATGGCTTTATAAAAAGGTTCAATCACATCCGAGGAAACAGCAGCTTGCTACTCCGGATGGGTTCTTTCTGTGGTGCAACAGGGAGAGACTCCTCTCCATCCCTCAGCTTTCTAGCTCTCTTTTCTTGCATGTTCCAGCTCTGTGTCCATGACTGCATAGGAAGGGACTAGCCTCAATCCCAGGGCTCCACTCTTGTACCTTGGGAGAGCTCAGCTGCAGGTGGGATTGTTGCCCCTTCTTTCTTCAGGTACTTCCTGAGAACCCTTTTAAGCCATGTGTAGGTCTGTTTAGAAAACACGCATAGCCATGTCCTGATTAATTCTCATGGGAAGAGCTCCTTCTAGTTGGTCTTAGCAGAGTAAGGCTGGGATGAGATTTGGAAAATGGGGATTCTATTTAGATTATATTTAATAGACTGTGCTGTGGTGGTTTGTGGGTGCTCTAGAATTCACTCTGTGAAAATTTTCAGTGTTCTTTTTTCTTTTGTTAAGGTGCATCTCATGAGCCTTAGGTATCTGGGAAGGGTAGGTAGCAGTGGTGGGGCACACATGTGATGAGAGGGCTAGGGACCTCACACTGTGTGTCCTTCCATCCTATGTTACTTTCTTACATAGAAACGACACTGCCGTTTTACCACCCCCAGGCCAGGTAAAGCACCAATAGGGTCTATTTCATAGGTTCCTCCATGGGCAAAGAAAACCTGTCCATGCCAGCTACTGGATAATTATAATCAAAACAACCAAGTTGATGTTTCATTGCCCTGCCTCATCAGCAGGGCCATGTCCCTCTTCACCACTGCCAGGTGCCAGGTCCTTTTCCTCTCAGTGTCTGTTAGGGCCCCTCCTTGAGAGGTCTGGATCTGTTGTGGTGGGCTCTCTGCTTTTGCTACCACCTGCATCTTTCTGGCCTGTCTTTCTCAATCCCTTCATCCTTTCTCGGAACTCTCAAGAGTTAGCCACTGCAACTAGGCAATTCTGATTGTGGCAAAACTATATGGAGAAGACAACAGGCTCCTCTGGCCCTGGTTCCCTGATGCTCTGTGGGCACTGTCCAGAAAGTCCCCTCATAATGACTCTCTCACGCAGTACTCAACAGTGTCTCCTTCATTCACTCTTCTGGATGATGGCTCTGGGTGGCTTCCATGGTTCCCACCCAGTCAGCCATGTGGTATGGATGGCTGAGGATGGACATCCAAGCCAAAGTCCAGGGCGGTGCTTAAGCCAGGTGTCAAAAGCACTGCCACAAAGCCTGCTTCTGTCGTGAGCACCTTCTTGGGTAACCTGCCAGGTACTATGTGCCCAAGTACATACAGATCTGGAAGCGGCTCCTCCTCATGTAAGCTTTGGTCTTCATAACTGTAACAAATGGTCTCTTTTATGTCCACAGGCTGGACCTCGGAAGAAGTGAGAGAGAAATCTCAATTGTTTCCTAAGACAAGTCTGGAGGAGGGTATATAGAAGTTTTGATCCTTTTCAGTTTTGACTGAGAAGGAATGGGAGAGGTGTGTGTGATAACATGGTCTGACTCAACAGGCGCCACTTAGAGACTCATTGCAGGTTCTCCAAGTTTTTAACTCAGAGATTGACATCTGCCAATAAAGAGGGCATTGGGGTTACCTTTTCAAACCTCCACCAAGGATCCCAAACTGCCTCTGTCATCGCTACACTGTGTAGTATGTCAGCTGTTCTTTGTATCCGTCTCCAGGCGTTGGGCTGTTCCAACCTGCGCCCTCTTTTCAGGAAGACATTTTCCTAAAGATCTGTACATCTCTGACTACCCAGCTAGCCCAAGGCCAGCTTGGGGGAGGGGGTCATCTTTGGCATCGGTGTAGCTAGGTTTTCACTAATGTCAAACGCTCAGGGGGTTAGTGTACCCTGAAAGTGACAAAGTGACAAAGGGGAATAAGAGAGAAAGAAGAGAGGGCAGGAGGAGAAAAGGGCACAGCATATGCATCTGTCAAGAGGCTGGGGGGGGGGGCAGTGACACACAAAGTGGTTTCAAACTTAGTGAGCAGCCTTGTAAAGGACAGCTGGGTTTCAAGTGCAAGGAGGCAGAAGGCAGCTGGCTGTTCACCTTTACCCAACAAACATTTATTGAGTGCCTACTGTGTGTCAAGCATTGTATTGCAAAGTAGAGGAAGGATGCTTTTTTTTCCTACCTAAAGGAACCATGGTCTATTGAGGGTAAAAGCCATGGAGCTGACAAATGTCACAGATTGTGGCTGTTGGGATGACAGAGGAATGTCTGGGTGTGTGGGTGAGGGTGCCACATGAAGAGGTTTGAAGGAGGAGCCATGGATGCATTTGTTTGGGGTTGGGGATGGGTGAGAATTCCAGGCAGGGCAATACTATGAGCTAGATAAAGTACAGAGACGCCATGAGTTGGGGTGGGCTCAAGGGACGAGGAGTCACATGGTGCTACTAGAAAGGAAAACCAAGAGGACATATGGGAGGTGTCAGGTCCTTTGGCCACCTTAAAGACACTCACTATTGAAGGAACACCCCCAGATCATGGGGAAGCACCAAAGATTTACGAGGAAGGCTGGGACACAGGGGAGTCCACCCAAGACTTTGTCTAGGAAGCACGAAACAAGAACCATCTTAAGGGACAGCACGAAGGTGGTGTGTACTTCGGGTCCTGTCAGAAGGAAGGGCATTCGACAACCTGGTGAAAAGGACCTTATTCACCTGAGACCTAAACTTGGTTATTTAAAACTTTGTCTCAGTGTCTCTTCTTAGAAGTTAATTCCACAAGAACTCCTGAGATATTACGTGGTGGATTTGAGATGTAAGCTGTTCCGGTTGGCATTTCATCTCTAGCTGGATATGTGACAGTCTGTTATGCCCCAGCGAGCCTCCCTTCTTCCCTCCCTTTTAACTCTCCTTCCTTCTGTTCTCCTTACCTCCCTCCCACTTCTCTCACTTTCCCGTTTTTTCCCCTTTGTCCTTCCCTGCCTTCAGCCTTGTCACCCCCCGGTCACATCCACCCTTCCTCTCTTCCATATAAATTGAACATTCATTCCTAATAGCAGAAAAACACAAGCCCATCTCATCTTTCTCATCGTGTGGACCCCTGCCCTATGTGGCTTTTAGTTCAGGCATAGAAAAGTTTTCCTGCATCCTTCATCCTTTTGAATGAGGCCAACCAAGCAGATCTTTGTCAGATCAATGAGAGCAGAAGAGAAAGGAAAACTACAAATATGCCTGAGAAGCTAGGTGTGCTCTTTGTCTTTGGTTAGGGAGAACTCCAGAGCACCCCAGAGCAGAGAAATAGAGCAGAGCAGCGTAGGTTAGCTGGGAACTAGGTGCTGAATCTCAAGTCTTTTCTCTATACAGCATCCACTACCATTCATTAGCAGAATGGTCCATTGCAGAGAAAACATCAGTTTAGTCAGAAGTTATCCGTAAACATCCTCAATTGGAACAGCAAGCTCCTTGTCAGAGTCAACTCCTCACTTCTACCTCTCTCTGGCCTCCAAAGCAGAGGTTTATATATTCCATTTCATCAGAACCATGCAGGGGTGTGAGAAAATTTCCCTGCCATAGAAGGTACTAAAAGGCAGAGTCATGCTGGAAAGGGCCTTAAAGATAAACCTTCACATCCATCAGACACACTTTTCAAGTGTCCTGTTTGTCCATCCTCAATGTATCCTGTGTGCCTTGAGCTCACCGATACATTGATTCCGCATCAATGCTGTGCCCACTGAATTTTCCAAGAATTCGAAACTTTCAGGGGGATGCATCTTTTAGTTGTCTGCCTGAGACAGGGTCTGCTGCCCATTTTAGCATATTCTGTCCGTGTCCTTGCCCTCTGTTTTCTTGCCCTGCCTCCCAGCCTTTCCATTTTCTTTCTTTGCTTCTATATTCCCTGGGGGAGGGGCGTCTCCCGTGTGTTAGACCAAGAGGCTGCACTAATGAATAAATTGCCTGGGATCAAGTTGTGGAATGAATCATGACTCTGAGAGTCAGTGCTCACTTGGGGTATGAGAGCAAATGATGGTTTGAGTCCAGTAGCCCCAAAGCCCTCTCCAAGCTGGGGCGGGGGTGGGGTTGTTACAACAACTTGCCTCTGCCAAAGTTCTATTCTGTTAAACTGCCACTTCAGCTGTCCCTTGAGGTCACATTCCCTCAGAGACACAGCATCAGCTCCTCTTTGCATGTGTCTGGGGACCCCAAAGCTCAGAGTCAATATTGAATTTCTTCAAATCTCTGTCATTTTTTTTCTCTGCATGTGGTTTTTATGGGGTTTTCTCTGATGTTCTTTGTGAATCTCCTAAGAGCTTAGTGCCAAACTTATCCCAGGGAGAGAAGTCGCTTGTTTTCTAACAAACTTGAATAGAAAGTTGGTTTAAGACTGGGTTTTCTAGGAATCTCATTGGTAGTGAGCAAGGCCTGGAGGGATCCAGGATCATAGTGGTCACCCAGTGAATCAAGAGTCTTGAGAGATAACAGAGGCATGAATTTGAAAAAAAAAGTTATGCAGTAAAATGTTACTATGGCCATGTTTTAAAATATTTTTGACACATTCTTATACCACAGAGTCCTTTATTGAATAACTAACAGGAGATACATTTTTCAATGCATTTTCAGCAATTGAACTAACATGATTTTTTTATTATTGGACAGAATTGCCTTGTTTTCCTTAATATAACAAAGAAAATACCCACCTTCTTAGTTTTTGATTGTCCTAAAGGTAACTTTTCTGGACATATGTACACGTGCGCGTGCACGTGTACACACACACACACACACACACACACACACACACACACGCACACCATTAAGCCACCTCTGAACCAGCCAGTGTAGTTCTTGCTAGTCTTTACAGTCTACTTTAAAAAGCTAAATAGAAGAATAGATTATTATTTTGGTTGCTAGAAAAACCAGAGTAGGTTTATAGAAAAAGCCGAGGAAACAATTTTATGGAGGTCTTATTCATCTTCTGATTCCCTCTCCCAATAAGCCACTGTAATCCTCAGGTGGGTGTATCCAAATCCCCAGAAATGAGCTGTCCTGAGCGTTATGTGCTTATGGCAGCAGGATTTTAACACACAAAATTCTCAGCAGAGGGGATGAGGGCAAAGGAAGGTGGAGGCAGATGAACAAAATCAGTCAAATGTCACCAAAAGGTTTTTTTATTTCTCTCCTTTTTAAAGTTCAACAAGATAAGGAAAAGTTAGAAATGAGAGTAAACATAATCTATATTTAAAAACCCATATGAAAGGAAAACATTAAGGCAGATGACTAACTGGGCTTTGTGGTGCCTACTAAAGAAGGAAACTGGATATAGGAGAGTGTTGCCTAGGGATTTTGTTTGTTTGTTTTTGTTGTTGTTGTTACGTCTTGTGGCACTGTCCTCTTTGTCTTCATAAGATTGTCAAACTTTGTCATTTCCCATCTCCTTTCTACTCTCCAGGATCCTAATTTTATTTGTTTGATGTCTCAGGGGTGCTGCATTTAGAGAGAGCTGGTTTGGTTTTGAATCTTTTTGCTTTTTGCTTTGTGTACTTACTAGTTTTGTGACCTTGGACCAGATTAGCCTTGATTGGCATGCATTCCCTCTTCTGTAAAATGACAATCATCCCCAGCACAAAAGAAGATATTAAGTATAATCAGGCTACTAAAAAACACCAAGTGCTAGCAACTCATTACAAACCACCTTTTCCTCCTCAGAAGAGTTGAAAACTGTTTTTTTTTTTTTTTTAAAAGTTCAAAGCTATACTCTTAAAAGAGAACCCTCAATGCTGCTTATTCCTGATTTTCTAAAGACCTTCTGTCTCATTTTCAGCCTTTCTAATCTTGAAGCCTTTCCTATAAGAAAATACTCAAACTCAGTGGGGTCCTCCTTGTACTTGGAGTTTGTGCCAAAGGAAGAATCGGTCCCAGAATGAGGTAGTTCTTCATGAGATGGTTGGAAATAGTCTTGACTTCTCTGGGATCACAATTTTATCCATGATTTATGAAAATGAGGAAGAGCCTTCTACTTGGACATGTAGAATTAAAAGATTAGAACCCTGGATACGCCAAAGAGAAAAAAACCAGGAAACTGGACATAGGGGACGCCAATGAAACAGTGATAGAGGGGAGACCCCCCCCCCGAAGAATGGTGTCAGCAGCTGGAATCCCATTTAAGAAAGGATAATATACTCCCAAAAGGCAAATATGCTCAAAAGCATCTACTGAGCCTGCTTTTGATATATAAGAGGCAGCCTGTGCACTCTGTCAGAAGATTATTAGCGAAGAAGTGCGAACTTTGGTTGGGACAAGTTGAAGGCATTGCAGAGAGGAGTAGACTCGATCTCTCTGGAAAGCGTGGTCAGTAAGAGGAATTAATTGCTAGAGAAGACAAAAGATCAAGGGACACCCTTTGTTTGTTTTTCCATAAGTGTGGTAGGCGCTCGGGCTCATTTCTAAGCCACACAGAGATCGCTTGATAGGAGGGGAGTTGAGAATGCAGCAACAGAGACAAAGCACTAGGCACCCGTCAGGATCTTCGGTGGGGCCGAGAAGGATGGTGGAGCAGAGTATCACTGGCCTGTTGCTTTCCACATAAAAACAGTGTCCTTGAAAAGAGACAGCGTAAGGATGAACATAAATTTAGATTAATTCATCGGCATAGAGGATCCTGCCTGATCCTTTTGAGGGCTTCATTTCTCTCAAGAAGTGAGGTCAATTTCCCAAGGGCAAGAAGGGGATTAGATGATGATTGGGAAGAGCTGGTGTGGGATTTAGACAGCTGTGGCGTAGGATGGGGGAGAAGGTTGTTATGGAATACTATGACCCTAAGAGGCTGGAGACCCCTGGTCTAGTGGCTTTCTCAAGCAGTGCTCAGCAGCACAGGGGTAGATGCATAGGAGGGGGAGAATGTTTGGACCGATCCAAGGTTGGTAATAGGCCAGTTAGAGCCAGAAGAGAGAAGCCTGTGGCACTGTTCATGTCAGGAGGAATAGAGATTCGCTTACTGAGAATGCTCCCACAACAGGAAGGGAAGCCGGAACAGGACACTGGTAGGGAACAAGGGCTGAGGGGCTCAGGATCAGTGAAGAGGAGAGATCAGATTGTGACCACATGAGGTCTTGGGATTCTAACATTTCAAAGATGGTTCTGTTTTAGGGAGGGGTCTGGCTGTTGGAGCGCAGACTTCTCTAGCAGGGTTTTACTGTTCAAATAACTGGAACTGCGTGTCCTTACTTCTTGATGCTGTAAGAAACCCACATTCCCAAGGTATTATCGATAGGACAGATGGTGTCCAAAGTACTTTTCCTTCATATTTAAGGACTCTAGTTCCCCAACCCTTTGTCCCCTCTTCATTTTCAAGTTTTTCAAAGAGGTCATCCATCCTACTACAGACCTTAAATTAAACAATAAGGTAACATTTCCCTCTGATTTTGTAGACGGCTGCCTAGCTAGGCAGTTCCGTCTCTTTTTGATTTGGGACTTAGTGATTTGGAACAAGAAAGAGATTATCCTTAAAGCAAAAGGACAATCTTCAGCACAGGTGCCAGAAGTTGGCTTCTCAGCTGCCATAGAGGTGTGTTTGGTCAAGAAAGAGATTATCCTTAAAGCAAAAGGACAATCTTCAACAGAGGTGCCAGAAGTTGGCTTCTCAGCTGCCATAGAGGTGTGCTTGGTCCTTGGTTGATGAGCTCCTTATTCTGCCCCTGGAATTGAAACACATACCTGGCTTCTCAGGTTTTATGCCTCTTTCAGGGAATCTGCTATTTTCTATAAGCAGTTATTGAAGAAAGAGGAACCACATATTTTGGTAAATTTTCTTTTTCTGGCTTTTGGCTATGTCTGTGAACCCCGCAGTGAGGAAGGGAAAGGGGATACAACACACTCTGACTGGGCCAAGCTGAACCCACATGTTCAGACTGTATGGGGTCTCTGAAATCCTTTCATAAAAGGACTCATTTCTGGTCTGGAGGAGTTGTCCTTCTCATAGGGAGCTGGATTTAGACAAGTTACTTTGAGCTTCACTCAATGGATCTGAGGGTCTCCCAGTGGGATGGACGCACCTACACATGCTTATCCATTTCATGTAAACGGAAACTGGAGAGGCATGTGCATCTTTGACCACAGAGTCAGGAAAACCTAGGTGCAAGTGCTTCATTTAGGAAGGAAGTAAACTGATCTCACCGGACAGTTAATTTCTGTGTTCACACAGCCTTGGAAACTTGACAGGACAAGAACTTATTTAGCTCACCCATTTGTACAGACGCCTCTCAGTGTCATGGAATGCAGAATCAGCCTCATGCGTTCTTAGCTGCCCGAGGCCTTTGGTAAATAGAGACAGGGGCAACACGATCCCACTTTCTGGAAAAATCTTTCTGCTTCCCCTCAATGTTTTGGATTCCAGGAGAATGTAGTTAAGGAAACAGACAGCCCTGTTTTAGTTTTATTTGCTTTCTATGTTTTTTGGGGGTGGGGGTGGGGGATGGTTTTCTCCAGGCTTCACTGAAGAACACATCCCTCCCCCCCACCTATGTATTTTCAGCTTGCATTTTTAGAGTGAATTTGGATATGCTTTTCCTTCCCTGACTCTCAGGTTCTCTCTTCCTCCCCCCCTTTTTTTTTTGTTAAATGCTCAGGCTACAGAGGGCTTTGGTTTGCTTTCATGGTATTTACTGGTTTGGGGTAAGCTCTTTGCCAGCAGCTTACAGTTTCTTTACCTTGGGTTGATGACGTCAGGCACAAGTGGTTTGAAAGAGGTACCACCGACGAGGGGGTGCCAAGGCTGGAAAGGACAAGGTTCTTATTCCCTAAAGTTGGATTGTGGAACAAGTGTCATTGCAGTATCATGAGGGCGTACATTAGAAACCCTACATCCCAGGACCCAACCCAGAACCAGAGAGTTTCCTCTTCACGGGCTCTCCAGGTACATCCTATGCACATTAAAAGCTTGAAAAACACGAGTCAGACATGCTAAGAGTGTACAGGGGAGGGGGAACGAATTGTCTCTGAATTGTCTTTTGTGTTCTTTAAGAAAAGAATTCAGAAGGGGGAGGGCAGTGGATTCCATTCAGTTATTTGAGGACCAAAGAGGCCTGGAGGTAGTGACACTGTGAGGTTTTGTCCCCACGGTCTTAGCATGCTGCATGGCCATTGGCTTATTTCCAACCACCTATATATATTTAGCTGGTGCATCCAGGAAAGAGACTCATGTAGATGAAGCACATGATTGACAGCTCTAGTTTCCATCCTAAGGCTGAATCAGCAAAGTGTAGCACGATACAACTAGTGAGTACTCAGGGAAGAATCCATCTTCTTCAGGGATGATTCCCCTAATTTGTTGTCCAAACGGTCAGTCCTGAAATCATATACATACAAGCAACACTAAAAGGAACTCAATAGGTTGTATTTATATATTTATTCATTATATATGTAATAATAATACTTAAAAAGGGTGATACAAAATTGGAACAGGAGAGTATGGGGGAGAACAGGAGAGGACAGAAGAGGAAGGGAGAATGATGTAATTGTATAAAATGAAGAATAAAAATGTATCCCCAAAGACGGTGATTCTCAATAGATTTCCAGTGAGAAGTGGGAAGTTTTTCTAGGAGCTTTTGTAACTGTGGAACATTGATAGCCATTAAAACACAAATAGTAGTGTATGTTTCTGTGGCATTCTGCCAGTGAGCAGGACCTTACCTGTGGTTTCTGCAGAGAATTAGGCTTGATGACTCTGTTTGGAAGTAAGACAAGTGCTGGTGCCCCACCTCCCCAGGATGCCTTTGCCTTTGCGTTTTGCTGAAGTAGAGCGGAGTTTGCTGCTGCCATTGACTTGGGCAATGAGAAAATGGGATCTAGTTTTCACATAAACCCACATCACTCCAGCAGCCATAAAAACAGTGTTTACAAGCAATCATGTATGAGCATGGAAAGACTTATTAAATATTTGAAATTAACATTGATCTTTTTCGAGTGTCTTCTTCTCATTCATGGGTACCCACCAGTCTCCCTCTGGCTCTAGGTAAATGAATTTAATCACTTAGGGGGAGATATTTGCATTCATTGTGCTCTGGGAGAGTCCCTACAAGATGCCTGTGTTGGTGGTACCTGGAGGGCTGCTAACCAGTGCCAACCTTTCAGGCCTTACCTTCTGACTTTCTGTTGATACACTGTTTAGAAGTAGAGCAAAGGGCTTGGGAATTTCTGGTGATGAGAGTTATAATCCTTGGGTCTTGTCTCATCCCCAATTCTTGTGCAGGTAAAACAAACATACCGTTTTTTAAAAAACCTCAGTATTGCCTGCTCAATATTAAACATGAGCATTAAAGGAGAAAAGAGTAATGAAAAATCACCTGCAGTCATGTCTTCCCCAAATACTCATATTCAGCTTCTTCCTCCAAATGAAGAAGATGGGAATATATATATATATATATATATATATATATAGTTATTTTCATAAAAGATCTCCCTACGTTAACATTGCGCTGCGTACATCTTCTCATACTAATAATGCCATTTGCAACATGATTTCAGCGGCCCACAGCCCATGCATTTCAGATTCTCCGGGAAAGATAGATGACCAGACATGGCTCAACTCAAGATGGAAAATATGAGCAAGAACCCCAGGAACAATCAAATTCACTAGACTCATTTTTTTTTCTCCACTGGGGAGTCATCGGACTGGTTTCTTGTCTTCCTATCTTGCACATGGAACTCCCCCACTACCCTCTTAATGGTCCTCATGGAGTCATTAATTTTCACCTCTTAAGAGATTCCACTTACCAGTTTTAAAAAGGATTTGGGGTTGTGGTAGTTGTATTGTTCCAAGACTCTCAGATTTCTCAACCTCCTGTTCTTCATCTGTCTCTAGAAGTACCTGGTGCAAAAGGCCTGTGCAAAGTCTGCATGATGCACGGCTCGGCGGGGTGGGGTGGGGTGGGGTGGGGTAGTGCTGAAGCAATTTGCCAAAGACAAGTACTTTGCTTTCTTTCTGATCTTGGTTTGTTAAACTTAACTGACTTCTTATTTCTACACTCACGTTGGACAGAAGTCTCTAAGTGATTCTGAAGTTTGGGACTGAGAGACTGTCAGGTATGCTAGATACTTTGGTGAACACTTGTGTGTGACTACTAGCTTCCCAGAGGAGAAATTTGAGGTTTGGCTCTCCATCCCACGGCTCCCATCATCCCAGTCCACCTTTACCTCATGGTGCCAACCCACATTAATCTTGCTTGCATCCAAATGCATCCATTCACATCTGAGGACACCCCTCTAACCCTACAGAAATTCTCCGCAGGATTTCTCTTCCAACAAGGGGCAACTTTCTTCTGTCTTCCAGTTGTAAATCCCATTCATCCTTAAGACTCAGCTGCTTCATGCAGAAGAGCAGGCTTCCAAATTCCTCGCTCAAGATGCTCACTGCCACAAGTGGACATTTCCCAGTCAGTGGTCCTCTTTTAGGTTTTAGTTGGTAGATTATGTGCTTGTATGCATCAACTTGACTACATGCCTGTGTATATAAATGCAGCAAGTCTTTTCATATATAGGCTGAAACGCCTATAAGATGAAAAAGCTATAGAAAATAGTGTCTTTTTTTTTTTTTTTTTTTGAAAGCAGCTCAGGAGCCTTATAATTTGGCTTTGACACAGGCTTGGATAAGCCGTGGCTAATACCAGAATGCATTAGAAAGCCTGTATTATGTTCTCAAAGATGTGTATTTTCTGCTTTAACTGGGGGATCAAAAAATGATCAAATATAGTAATTCTTGCACTCTTACAGATGGAGAAAGAAACACATGAAACAGAAATAATGGGAGGTGATGAAGGATCTAGAAGATGAAGAAACATGGAAAATCGGTCTTTTTCTTTATCCCCCTCTCCCATCCTCTTTCTCTCCACTTGGGCTTCATCTGCTTAAATCTGCTTTATATCTCTTAGCTAGTCCACAAATTCACACAACTTTTAAATTATACTTAATGCTCTTGAGAACAGTTTGTGAAACTTCCTTGGGTACAGTTCCTAATGCAAAGAGCGTCTGTAGATCTGAGTCTAATAACAAGGCCATGTCTTTTTTGTTCCCAGTAATACCTTCAACTAAATCCTCACACATGCGTATTGCCCCATGAAATATAGATACCCAGAGCCACAGGGTCCAAGGGAACCCGTTTCTAGCAAACTACTGGCATAATTAATCCTAATGTCTTGCCAAGTTTACTCTTTAATCTCACCTTAGATCATGTTATTTCCATAAGGAGGGTCTACTTTCTTTGGAGACAGCAGACTTGAGGTCAGTTCAGTGAAAGTCCTGGCCAACACAAGCTTCATCATAGATGCAAGGATGTTTAACCCCAGTAAGAGCCACCTTGTGGTGGGTCAGATGGGAATAGCTCTGTGCAAGAAGCATTGTCAGATATGAATGGACCTTTGGGGCCTCCTTTTTCTTAAAAGTGACAGGAATTATTGTGGGAAGCACAGAAGCATGTCCCTAGATGGTATTAGAGAAACCCAAAGGAGCCTTAAAAGCCTTTGGGGTTAGGGGGAGGGAAATTCTTTTCTGATTTCCAATAACGGACCATCTTAAACTCTTGTCAATGTAAAATCAGTGGATGTGAAGGCATTGGCACCCACAGTTGGGGTTCTGTACCCCTACATACAAGCCTCTTTCTGGAAGCCCTCTCTGCAGGCAGAACACTTGGATTCCTCTCTCTTTTCAAGTCCCCCCAGATTCCTCTCTCTCTTCAAGTCTCCCCACCCTCAAATTCTTAGCCTTTCTGAATGAGAGGAACCAATCCTGGGAACTTGACATCATTCTGGTTTCTCTGCATGCATGCAGATAGATAACAAACTGTCAGCAAGAGTGTGCTCTAGTTCTCTGGTCCATTCTTCCAATCTTAGAGGTACTCACTGACTCCTCTGCCTTTAGGTTCTGTGATGGTATATCTGAGGGGACAGGGCATGTCTCTTGATTCCATTACTCAAACACTCAAACACACTAAGGCAGATGTTACCTTGGTGGATTTCTTTGAATTCACATTGCCTTGAAGAACAGGTAGATGAATAATATGCTAACACAGACATCATTTGAACTATGCAGATGTTCGTTTTTGAAAGCTATGAAACCAAAACTTCAGTTTGAGGATATATCATATTCCTCCCTTCTGGTCTCTTTTCTGACAACTCCTCCAGATTAAGTCAGTGGCAAAACAGACCCCTTATTGCCTGAAGGTTACAGACCAGGCAAACTCAGTATGGATGGATCTATTTCTGAAGCGATGAAAGGTACAGTCTGCATTCATGGGTGGCTCTCCATTGCCCGAGGCACCAGATATTTTGTCTTGGGCACAGGTGCTAGAGAATGCCTCATGGCAGCCCGAGAAGCCAGCCTTCTCTGTTCTTGCTGTTCCCTCTTGCTCCTGGCCTCCTTGTGTGGGAGCTCTTAGGTTTCACAAATGTGAACTGCTGTTTTATCCACTGGGGATGTCACCCTTGCTTGCTTTTGTTGAAATGACCTGATCACGTTTGTGAGACTTTGTATTTATTTATTTTTATTTTTCTGAGCAGGGCGAGGGGTGTGGGTGAACTCAAAACTTTCTCAGAGCATTTCCCCCCAGCTCTCTCTCTTGCTGGTCAATGAATGTATTTTCTGTCATTATCACTATTTGTTGACACATTTGTTTTCCTCAAAGTCCCCAAATGCCATGAGGAGATGAATCTTGTTTAGTTTACCCCTCCATCCCTGAAACCAAAGTAAAAAGCAGGCACTCAATAAATGCTTGTTGAATTTACCTATTAGGCTCCTTCAAAGAGTGCTTCCTTCAGTTTGGATTTATGCAGGCTTATGCTGTATTTGCCTAGAAAAACTCTGTATAATTTCTCCTTTGATTGTGTAATTATACTAATAACCTCTTTTCCAATTTTTTTTTTACCAAATTTTAAATTTCGAAGATATCACAGGAGTCTAGAGTTGTGCTCCTTCTCTGCCTCCTAGAAGGCCTACCATCCAAAGTCAAATGATTCAAGAAAAGAATTGGAGCTTTGACTAGCTTTCTTTCCTTCTAGGAGAAAACTTTAGGTGTAAGCAGCATGGCAGAATAAAGCCATGGCATTCTGAGGTCAGCACATTCAATTGTAGCTCCGGTGCAGGTGACAGGATTGCTGGAGAAAGATCTCTCATTTGTTAACTATTAAACCATTTAACAGTGACTATTGAGTGTCTTAGAGGACTTAAGACCATCTCCTCACAGGTAGTTCCTCTCCTAAGATGAATATGATGTTTTTGGGAGAGGGGGAATAAAGGAAGTTTGCTTTCTGATCATTTTCTCCTCTAAGTTAAACACTCATTTTCATGCCCAGGGATGAAGGCATAGCAATCTGACTAGGAGAAATCCCAAAGGGGAAAGGGAATTAACCTTGGTCAGTTGGCTCACCATGTTCTTATTTTGAAGGTTGTATGATTACAGGACAAAACAAAGTTTCTCTTGTAATTTCTGTGCCACATCAACTTATTATAAAGGCTTCAATAGAGGTGCAGTATGAGCTAGGCCTCGAGCCTGGAGTGTTTAGTAAAAACCTCCCCTAATGCTTTGCTTCTCTATTAGATAGGTTGAGAATTGACCATCTTCTTAGTCCTGTGATACTTTCCAAAGGCAAGTACTTAGCATTTCCTCTCCCTAGAAATGATTCCTATAGGACTTGTGTTCTAAAAATTGCCATAAGAATAAACCAAAGTCACAAACAGTTTTGTAACACTGAAAATGTATCAGAGCCCACATACATAGTCTCTCTTGAGTCTGCCTCTGTCTATTTCCCACAACCTCCCTTGGGAGGTATCCCATCTCTCTGGCCTCTCTAACTTCGTGGGGTGTCGGATGACACTTTGTCTCTACTCTCACAGTTTCCTGTATTACCTTTTCAGGAACTGGCTGCATGTTCTGACCTTGCCATGCACTGCTTAGCCTCACACCTTCCCCCTGCCCCTGGATCTTCTTTGAGATCTTAGTGGAAGTCGTCATGATCTCATAACTCTTGCATCTGTGTGCCTCTAAAACTGTCCCATGTACAATGCCATGGTCGGCAGCTAGCAGAATAACTAAGGACATTAATCTGGGCCAAACAGTTCCCTAAGATGTCCTATGTGAAATGTCCTGTGTGAAATGTCCTGTGTGAAATGTCCTGTGTGAACAGCCCTGTGTGAACAACCCTGTGTGAACAGCCCTAAGCCTCTCTTCTTAAAACAAAGACTTTGGACTAAGTTTATACCTTTACACCCTTTGGACAGGGGATAGGGAGGGTCTTGCCAATCTTAAGGACCACCCTTCTTGCTAACCTAGTATAAAATAGTTGCCTTCCTTTTGTGACACTGGTGTCCTCAGCAACCACGCCCTCTTTGGACACAACTTTACATGTGCTCTTTAAATGTCAAGCAACAGGTTTTTCAAATCTTCTTGTTTATTTTTTTTATCCATAATTATTACTGTAACTCTGACCAAGAGCTTCCAGTAATAACCATACGACAACCTGAGTGCTGTGCTGCCTGCTTTGTCTATCACCTTTAAACCCACACCCCTACAAATTCGTAGGGTGTAGACACAGTCTATTTGACAGAATGTCACGCCAGAGTCCTCTACTCCAATTGCCAGCCTTCATTTCCATCATGGAAACCATGGAGGTTAACAACGGTTTGATCATTCTTGTGAGCATAGATGGAAACCACAGACTTATTTTAGAAAAAAAAGAAAAGAAAAGAAAAGAAAAACATACCATTTTGATGTATTTTTGAACCTTTTAGTGCTTTCCCATGGGTCCTGACTTGAATTTCTGACTCCACCCTCTTTGACCACACCAGAGGATGTTTAAGAATCCCATACGGTATCAGCCAGCTGCCAAAGTATTGATGGGGCCTCCTGAGATGTCACGGAGCTGATGTCAGGAGGAATGTTCTGGATGCACAAGCCCTGTGTTTAAAGCCCACACATGTGCAGAACACACATTTATAAGATACGTAACAAGAGTTTGTGTAGTAATTTTTCCTGGAATATGTGTCACTTACCTGTGTTACATCTGCACTGTGTCTCAAAGAAAATGCATAAGATGTCTGATTTTTCTACAAAATGTCATAGATAGGACTGGAGAGGTTTCTTTAAAGCTATATGGCAGGGACCACTGTGACCTTAACCAGCAGGGTACTCTTTATAGAATGGTGTGGAAGTGGGATGGTTTTTGTCTTTTGCCTGGCCACATGGGTGCTCCATGAATTAGGGAAGGCTACAAAGCTGAGAACACCTCCACCAATATAGTTAGACTCAGTCTCAGAAAAAGAAACTTATCAAATTCCCGACTTGGAAAGATGGGCTACTTTGTGTCTTTTGATAATGCGGATATCAGGGACTTGCATGAACTGATAGTAAAGGAAGAACCAGTATCTATTCTTTCCACTGTTCTCTTAAAGTCACGCATATCTGGAGGAGTCAATTTGGAGACTATGGTTACATCCTAATAATAATTAGATGCCAATTTTTAAAATGAGGACTGTCATGGTCCTAGAATACTGTCTCTTCGGAGTTGTGACTTCACACCACCAGTTGCCCAAGTCTCTTCAAGCCTCCTTTCCCCTTGTCCCACTCTTCAGATTCTGTCTATCACTCAGGATGTGAGTGCTTTCTAGACTCCTCTGTTCTCACACTTCCTCATTCCTACAGGTCTCAGGGCTTTGTATGGAGTGTGAAACTGTGGCTATGGACCCCCTAAATCAAGGACCTTTCTGCTGGGATCCATGAATGGACACCAGTTTTTTTCTAAACCCTCTGCTCCTGGGCAAATGGACTCCTGCTGTGTGAGAGAGAGAGACTCCTGCTGTGTGTGTGTGTGTGTGTGTGTGTGTGTGTGTGTGTGTGTGTGTGAGAGAGAGAGAGAGAGAGAGAG
Organism: Uromys caudimaculatus; assembly: GCA_028551405.1. Lineage (NCBI taxonomy): Eukaryota > Metazoa > Chordata > Mammalia > Rodentia > Muridae > Uromys > Uromys caudimaculatus. Next base: position 100,131,299 of record CM052705.1, on the reverse strand, counting down.
AGAGAGAGAGAGAGAGAGAGAGAGGGAGGGAGGTGGGGGAGAGAGAGAGGTGGTCAGATGATGGAGTTTGGATGAAGTGTGGAAATATTTACTTAGACAACAGGACGAAATATTTGAAATCAGGACTGTTCTGGAAATTCCACCACAAAGATGAGATCGTACATCATGGTTCAGGTGCCTTTCCAAAGACCTTCAGTTTGAAGGAATGAAGTCATCTCTACAAAGTGCCCTCCTTATTAGTCTGCAAGTTATAGGATGTACTGAGACAAATATACTAAGATACACCCATGTCTGGCTAAAGGCATGGTTGGATGAGCGTCCAGGGATTCAGTTTTAAGAAGGTGTCTAGGGATGTATGTGGTTCAGTGGTAGAACACTTGTGAAGCCCAGGGGCTCCATCCTCAACACATCACCCGCCACAAAGAACTCAAAGGTTTTTGGCTGCTTGTTTTTTGAATAGTTTATAAATGTCCCTCTTTGTTCTTCATTCTCTTCCATAGTTTATGCACTTCTTGTTTCTGTAAATGAATCAGCTGCTGTCCGAATAAGCATGGTAAAATGGTACCTGCTTAAGTCATCACTTTCAAGAGTTACTTACTCTTACATCACTCACAGATCAGACTTTGGCATTGTGATCAATGTACTCTTGCTGATACATGACCATGGTCGGCAGTGATCAGAAGGTCCAGGATGGCCCACTGGGTCCACCCACTAGCATCACCAGGAAGGTGGAGTAGACTGCAACTCACTCAATTTAGCAACAGTTTCCTATTCTGGAATGGAAGGGAAGCAGGCTCAGTTAACACAGCTGTGTTCCTGGAAAGGCCTGCAAGCAGGCTTTCATGAGGTTTGACCAAGGACAGTGGGTGCCAAGAAGTCTAAGCTGAATGACTATTATTGACAAGAAAACTTAACCTTCCCAAATTCTTCGAATTCAGTTTCTCTTCTGTGTTACACGGTATTTATCTTACTATAGGGATGGTCAAAACTTGTCCTTGGCTGTGCTAGAGAAGGCAATTGAGTCGAAGCAGAATTAAAGCAGAATTTAAAAGGGAAGTGGTTGGTAACAAGGCATAGGGGCCTCTGCAACCCCGCATTGAGAGACCTTTCTCTGCTGGGGAGACTTAAGAAAGTTATGCCCAAAGGGTTGTTTCTGCTCCAGATCTGCGCCTGGCCCCAGGGAATGCAGACAGAAGGGAATGGAGCCAGACTTGTCGGCAGAGGATGCCACCAATGTGCTGTATGGCCCTATACAATCCCTGAATAGAGGGGAGGGTCAGTGAAAGCCATATTTGGAACAGGACCTTGTAATACTGTGTATACAAAATATAACCCCAATTCTATGACTTGGGACAATAGAGACTATTAGTGTGGGACACTTCAGGGTGCAGGAGCTACACATGGACGTAAAGGAGGCAGTAAACTGCATCCTTACCCAGGAAACAGACAGAAGCTCAATGTCTCTGGGTACCCCCAACAATGATGGAGTCCAGATACCACCCCTGTTAGTGTTTGAATATGGGTCTTAAAGCTAAGCCTTCTGGTAAGTTCAGAGGAGGGAGACAGGAGGCAAAATGAAAGGAAACTAAGCTTTGGTTTAGAGCTAGACATGGTGTGAGGTAGTGGCCTCTTGAGAGGCCCAGTTGACAGGGTTGGGGAGGCTTGTGAGGATGGCCAAGGGATGCGGGAGTGTGGATGTACTGAGAACTTAGTTACAATGGTGTTTTGGAAAACTCAGACCTTTCAGGCTGCAGCTGGGATGTAGCAAATATATTACATGGGAACTAGTATTTCTTTAAAGACCAATAATAAAGTTGAGCCAGAGAGAAAGGAAGTCTTCTCGAGATTTACCCAATCAGCCTGAGTCTGCAGTATTACAATACCAGAATGTCCCCACCCCTTGCTGCATGTCACTTGTCTTCAAGATATCTCCTGGGAGATGATGGAAGCTAGCAGGCTATCTTTGATTCTGCTCTTTTGTCTTGGTTCCCCTCCTCAACCTACCCAATTCAGTCAGTCTGTTTCTGTCTGCACTTATGTTCTCTATAGTCTGGTCCTGGCTCTCTGCCTTAAGAGAAATAAGCCTTTGCGTCCTTATTGCCAATAATGCCTGCTCTTTAATCCATTTCTGAATGTCCAAATGCCAACATGTCAGTTAATCCTGAAAGACAGCTTTGCCAAACTTACCTCTGACCTGAACTGTGTTGTTGGTCGTAACTTTACTGATCTTATGACTCAGTGCCAATATTAAGCCACTGTCTAGAGCAAGACTTAGAATGCTCAACACAAGGCACCGATTCCTGGCCTCATCTACACAAGAGTACCTTCTGATAAAGGGAGAGCTTGAGAATAAGGCCTTTGAGATGAAATTTAAGACTCGGGACCACAGTGTTTCTCGCATATATAAATAAAAACAGATTGCATTTTCTAGGCATAAAGGCAAAGCATCCATTTCATAGAGATGTCAAGGTCCTCTAGTCGGTAAAATCGGGCCCATTGGTTAAGACAAAAGTGGTATGAAATGGCTCTCCTGTTTGATTTTAGACTTCAGTAGTTTCATTCTTACCTCCTTTTGTGTATGACTAATTCCTTGCTAGGTTCAGGTTATGTATCTGTGTATATGTATATATTTACAAAACTCAAAATTGAGTCCAAGACTCTTAATGGGTGTCTGCAGTTTTATTCTGACTTTTAATTGGTCCAATGGCTTTTCTTTCAGATCTGAGAGTGCCAAAGATTATTAAATTAAGTGAGCAAGGTCCTCATCTTTTGATAAACCATTTCGTTCCTCTAGAGAATATTTCGATTTTCAACCTCTGGTCTTTTGTGTTACTTAACCAATTGGACTAAATACAAAGGTGTACACATATAGCTCAGTCTGGAGCTTCCAATGAGGTAGTACATGGTAAAAATGCCGGTGTGGCTATAATTGAAGCCTTATAATTTACTTCAGTGCCTTGGTTAACACTTATGCTCTAAAGCCAATGGACGAGTAAAGATTGTCAAGGAACTCATACATTTCTGGAAGAAAAGGATATTTGTGTTTTAAAATAATGGTGTCCATACAGGTAGGATAAATGGCTGCTTCCTTTCTGCCTCTGTGGATGCCCTGTGATGCAGAGTATTGCTGGGCCAATCGTTGACTGAAGCTGTTGGCCCATGGGTATGTGAGGGAAGATAGCAAACCATAGTCAGGTTGCATTCAGGGTATGTCTAGGCTGTGACAGAGATTCTTGGGGAAGCACATTAACAGCTGGTGGTAACGTTGCTTTGGACTTCCAAATACCTCTGGTGGGTTTCACTTCCCGGAAATGGCTAAATGTCTTAACCATTACAACAACTTAAATGAACCGACTTTGATTCCTAAAATAGGAGTTTCCAAATTTCTATTTGGAAATCTTTATTTAATGGAGCCCCCACCCCACCCCCTGACCCACCAGCCCTCAGTGATGTGTGGGAGGCAGAGTATTGTGTTAGTCAGCTTTGTGTCACTGACAAAACACCCAAGGGAATCAACTCAGAAGGAAGAAAGATTTATTTTGACTCACAGTTTCAGTGGTTTTAACCCATGGCCAGTTGGTTTCATTGCTTTTGAGCTTGTGGTAAGGCACACAACTTGGTGGGGAATTTGTGGCAGAGCAAAACTTCTTCTATCGTGGCAGCCAGGAAACAAATAGAGTAGGGTTCAGAGTTTCATCGCCTTCTAAAAGGCGTACCCATAGTGACCTCACTCCCTTCTACTAGGTTCAGTTTCCTCAAAGTTTCGCTCCCTCCTAGTAATGGGCCCAGACTGGTGAGCAAGCTTTTAACACATGGGCCTTTGCAGGATACTTCAACTCTAAACTGCAGCATTTTGCTTTTAAGTCCTTGAAAAAGGTCATTTAATAATGAAGAAAAAAGCATTTAGTACATTCCCAAGCGTTCCCAAAGGATAAATAGTTCCAGCATTGCTCAAAGATCCTAATTCAAAGTCTCCTGTGAGACTCAAGGCAAAATTTTGGCAGCAAACCCTATAAATATCTAAAAGTTACATGCCTCCAATATGCAAGGCACAGGGAGAGCATTATCGTTCACCAAGAGGGAAATAGGTAGATACAAAAAGTAGACCAACAGAAGTCTAAACAAAACATAGGTTTTAGTAAATAGCCTCATGTCCAGGATCCAGGGCACAGAGTACCATGGGAGGGACTCCTTAGGGCCTCCTGCCTTGCTGACTGCAATCCACATGACTGCTCTCTTGGTCATCTTTGCTTGCTGCTTACAACTTCCCGCAGCAGATATTTCACTGTTCTGACATCTCTGACTTTCTGGGGTCTCCATTGCATCTTTGGCTTGACTCTTACAGCATCATATATTGCTTGGTCAGGGGCTGCTTTCTAGAAGCCTGACCCCTTCACAGAATTCATGGACTCCCAAGACATTCTCTGAAATGTGCATGAGTCTATAACTCTTGCATCTGGACCCCTGCAAAACCCAATGTCACATGGATGATGCCAAGTTCTGCTCCTGGTTTGAGAAGTAGCTGAGCTTCCCTGGTCCATGGCTGCAAATGGAATACTGAATACTCCAGTCTTAGAAACACAACTCGGGGAAATAACTCCTTTGATTACCCTGTGTGAACAGGGTGCCCAGGAGTTTTCATCTCATTTCTATCTTTGTCTGTGATGGGTTTCTGTTGACTCCTAAGATGTACTCAAGCCTCCTTTCCTATGATTTTGGTGTGAAGTGCGGGGCTCCATTTAATTGGCACTAAGTCTTTTCGAATCAGACCTTCTATGGCTGCAACTTTTACATGTGTCTATTTTCAAATTTTACCACTTAGCTGCTTTGCCAAATCTTGACAAAAGGGGGTCAGGATACCCATGCTATTGACTGACTGTGTGTGCCTTGACATTTCCTCCATTAGATTTAAGTAGTCTTTCAGGGTTAAACGCAACCTCCTACAGAGTCTCAAGGCATGGAAAAATGTAGAGAAGTTGTTTGTCAGAATGGCTTTCAATTTCAATAGTCCCTGCTCCCACTTAAAACGTTACATGCACAGTCTCTTCCCCCCCTTTTCCTATCAACATTGTTTTCCAGGCTCCAGTCAGATTGCTCATTAAGCTCACAACTTTCCAAGCTTTCACAAGTTCACTTCTCTCAACTTTTCCAAATTCTTTCACAAATAGGTTCTACCGACTTCTAAACCATGCTGTCAATGGCCAGCCATCTTTCTCAGTTCCAGTTTTCTGTGCTAATCAGCTTTGTGTTACGGCGCCAAAAATCTGACACCATCTCTTTCTAAAATTTTCTTGACTCCTAATCTCAGAAGTTTCCATTCATGGTCCCATGACCTCCTCCCTTTGGGCCTGTGGTGAGTCAAGACATCATGGCAGGAAGCACATGGCAGAACAAAGCTCCTAATCTCATGTGGCCAGGAAGCAAACAGAAAGAGAAGAGGCCAGGGCCCCAGTATCCCATCGAAGGTCATACCTCAGGGATCTTACATCTTTTCACCAGCCCTGCCTCCTAAGGCTGCATCACTTCCCAATAGTGAAACAGGCTGGGACCATGCCTTTAGCATAAGGACCTTTGGGGAGGATATTTCATACCTAAAATGAAAATGAGCTTATTTGGAGATGGTAGAACAATTCCCCGGGGCCAATTTCGTTTTTCCTGATAACCACGATGCAGAAGCAGCTCCCAGTTCAGAAGGACAGATTACCTGGGAACTTCTTGGTTTCTCTGTGGTAGGATGACAGTCAGGAATGGGTTTACTGTTTGGAAGAAGTGCCATGCAGACAAAAAGTATTCAGGTGAAACTGAAATGTCAAAATGTTGAGATGCATATTTATGAGGGTTACTTAAGTATTTTAAAAGAAAACAAAACCCAACCTGCCTTAACATCTAAACATGTAGCTTGGATGTTTATTTCTAAAGGATGGATTTGTCCTCTGGGACTAGCAGGCTCAAATGAACATGCTGTACTTGGAGATAGTTGGAAGTCGCTTGAAGGACGGGCACCAAGTCTAACCACAGAAATCACTAATTCCAAGCACAGAGGTCGAGTATTTCATCTTTTCTTCAGAGTTCACATTGAGAAAATGAGCATCTTGACGCTTTCCTATAGAAAGTTGCTCTATTGGTTAGTGCCTATGTTGTACTAGTTGTTAAATATTTTGAACATCAGCTCTATCTAGTCTAGAATAGACCTGGGAGAATGGCAGCACTTTGAGGGATGTGACTGAGTAGCCATGTTGGTCCCCATGGGAAAAGTTTGAGTTCTGCCAGCAGCCAACGGAAGAGAAGGATAGGATGGTGAGGGGGAATTGACTGGACGGCACAAACTGGACACCAAAAGTTCAGGTGTGACAAACACATTAACACGTCAAGTGCAGGGATGGGGAGTGGGCTAGAGAGTGTGATAAAGCCAGGGTTTAGAAGCTGATGGAAATGTGAGGCTGTGAAGTCAGTTGGATGCCTAAGTCAGCATGGTAAACAGAGCAGAAGGGTGAATAATTTGCTATGACTGTCCACCACTGATATGGTGGTTGCAGCTGGCTGCTCTGGAGACAGAGGGTGGTGGTTAGCACAGCCCACATATTCTATCTTCTTTCCTGTTTTTCTTCCTACTCTTTGGACATATCCCCAATGGAGGGCTGATACAGAATGGACACTGTCCCATGGTAAACTCTGGCTCAAACTTGAGACATTTCTTTTTGCTTATATTATATCCCTTCTTATGGATTCCTGGCCTGTTGCCATATTAAAAACGTGCCCTGTTTTGACAGCTCCTATATGCTTTCTTCTTGTCAGTACCGAGAACACCGAAAAAGGGAAAGGGCAAATTTACCTTATTCTGTGGTTGCTGTTATGTGGTCATCCCTTCAACTTTCAACAGCTGTGTGATGTGTAAGTTAAAGCAGAAGGATGCTTTGTTTTTTTTACCCTATCGGTTTTACTATGTTGCCTATAGAATATATGACAGACTTCCTAGAAACAACAGGCATTTGGCTTTAAGATTTTCCTTTGGGCCTTTGTTTTTTGGAAGATTAACTGCCCACTCCTTTATGAGGGGTGATATTAAGTGGAATTTCATCTTTATTATCATACATCACTTATTAGAGGCTACTGAGCCAGCTGGACACAAGCTGCGTTTGACTATGTTGAATGCTTTTCTTCCCATAAATCACGGGGGGGGGGGTGTTACTGGAAAGTGGCTTCTTTTTATAAAGTTCTACACACTTTCCTAATCTCTTGATTGCTTCTGGTAGTTTCTGGTATTAGGAGAAACAGTTTAATGTTTAATGAGCTACTATCTGCTGGTTAAGGATTTTTAATTTGTAATATGCATATAGCCAATTGCTATAATCAGCTTCTTAGAGACTTGTAAAAGTGGAGGCTAAAGACTCGCTCAGGTAGTCTGTCTCTTGAAAATTAGTTGGTGGTTCTTTGGGGAAATAGTACCCAACCTCCTGTAGAAGGATCAAGGTATGCTGTTCTGGAGCAAGACACATCCCTGTGAGTGGAATGGCATCTGACGTTACCTGAGAGCAATCCCAATAGAGAAGAGGAAGAAACTGTGGAAGTAGATACTTACCCCCAGTACCTAAGTCTTGCAATCTTCCTACCCTCACCGAGTATCCACAGAGGCAGAATCTGCAATAGCACGTGGAAAGAAACTTCTGGTACCGTAACTAACTTTCCTTGAATCCCTGAGTTGATGGGCAATCAGCAAAACAGAGCTTAGAATTCATTTCTAGAACAGACTTGGATTTGGAATAATTGTGCCCAGTATTAAAATCTACCTCATGAGTTAAAAGATTGCAATTCATTAGGCTAATTGTATTGAAGAGATTTGTAGGAGGAAAGCCAGTTATGCATTTTATGTTCCCACCCCCACCCCCACCCAGGGAGATGGGAAGGGGGATTGGACCAAGGAGGAACTTGCCTCTTTTTACTTTGATTCATTAGTCAGATAAAGCTGGTGCAGTTAGCATGGCATTGAAGTCTTATGGGCTGAATTATCTTTTCAAAGGTGGAGAATATTTTAAATATTCTAGATGAATAACTTTCTGGGGTTTAGAAACTCATTAGTTTGCCTTGGGTTGCTGTAAGAACACAAGAGTTCATTAGAAAAGTTGACAGGTATCCCCTCTTGGGTGGAGTTAAAGACCTTGAAAGACTGGCTCAGGCAAACAGCAAGGCATGAAGAACACAGCTGCATGTGTCTTGTTTTAAGAGACAAGAGTGTACCCTCTGAGGTACCAGGCAATTATGGGAAGGCATTAGGATCAAGCTATCTAGAAAGACCTATGTATACAGGTAAGAGGGGCTGTCAGATCTAGAATCACATGGACTCCGCCAAAGAAAGCATTGTTTCCTTTAGAGACTGTCACCAGAGGCCCCTTAGATGGTCTTCAGGTAATAACTGCCCTCCTTAAAGAAACCAGATTTGCCTGCCTGAGGCAAGAGAATTCTTTGTGCCCATAAGAATCATCTAAGTAACATTTCTTTCATTTCCCCTGTCTCATTCCCCTTGTACCTGACAAACTAGACAGTCTGTTAGAAGAGTTGTGGAAAAATAGGTCCCCCTCAGGGGCAGATTCCCAAATCTGAAACTAGACTGGACTGGGTGGTGAAAGGCATTTTAATTGACTGGCTGGCTGTAAATTTCAAATTTTGATTTGAAAATGGCCAGGGTTAGATTTTTCATTTCTGAAGACAAAATTGTGTGTGTGTGTGTGTGTGTGTGTGTGTGTGTGTACTAAAAAGAATACAAAAGGGATAGGCTCTGTTGCAGGCATTGGGTGAGAGGAAACAAAACCACTTTCTTCTGATCCTGCTCCACATGGTTAAATTTTGTATCAACCTAGCTCTACTCTGCCTCCAAAGCTTACTACAAGAGCAGCTTGCATAGTCACTTGCTGGCTTTGTTCTGAGGACCTACCAAGATAATGGTAGCTTGAGACAAAGAAACATCTGTCACCACTCTACCCAAGTGTAGGCAAGAATTCACTTGAAGGGGACAGGGGAACAGGAAGACAGAGGCATGTCCTTCATGGCAAGAGCGTCACCAAGGATGATACACTGTGGACTGTTTTATCCCCTCCAAAACCAGGAAAAGATTCTTTGGACTCTGGTGTGATTTTTTTCTCTGAGATAATTGTTCCTTTCCCACAGACTTATGCAGTAGGCCCTTCTCTATTGAGGATGATCAATCAAGTGGGGTAGACAAGGAGTTGGGAGTTGGAGAAAGGGGAAGATTCTCCAAATACCTTTCAGAAATGATTGTGTTTTTTTCTTTTTTCTTTTTGCCAGTCATGTTTGGTTCTCTCCTAGGTCTTTGGGCTATCCAGTCTCTGGTTCCTGGCCACCCAGACAGTGTCAGGCATGGGTTCCCCCTCGTGGCATGTGTCAAAGTTGGACCAGTCATTGGCTGGCCACTCCCACAAGTTAGCATCACTTTTACCCCAGCACTTCTTGCAGGCAGGACAATTTATAGGTCAAAGGTTTTGTGTCTGGGTTGGTGTCCCAGTCCCTCCAGTGGAGGAAGCCTTGCCTGGTTACAGAGGATGCTGAGTGCAGGCCCTGTAATCTCCATGGCTAGGAGTCTTAGCTAGGGTCACTCTTGAAGTTTCTGGGAGTTCCCATTGCATGTTCTCCCCAATCCAGTCATCTCTCCCAGTGCTTCCCCCCTCCCCCAGATATCCTCTCCCCGATTTGATCCCTCCTGTTCCCGGTCCCACCAGCCTCCAGTCCACATGTGAAATCTATGTCCCCTTCCCAGGGATACCCATGTACTCTCCTGCCCCTTGAGCCCTCCTTGTTTCTTGGCCTCTCTAGGTCTGTGGACTGTACAGCATGGCTATCCTTTACTTTTCAGCTAATATCCACCTATAAGTGAATACATACCATCTTTCTCCAGAAATGATCAAGTTGCTTGCCACTAGTTAGGTAAAAAATACTACCAACAGAGAAGCTTGGGGCTGGTGACTGCCAAGTGAGCCAATAGTCAGGCTACTGTCAGCTAGCTCAAAATGAAAAGGGAAACTAACCACGGGAGTCGCAGTTACCTATCTCCTCTCTCAAACACTCAGATGTTGGGCCACCTGGGACAGCTCCCCATCAGCTATGAATTTAAACTAATAGTAATAGTGTATGGCTGATTATTTCTTCATTCGTTGACCCCAAAAACAGGATCCTGGATTTCACAGACAAGCCTGGTTTGTGCGTAGAAGCCTGTGTTTGCCTGTTTTCAATTTAACCCATAATGTAATCCTTAATGAACAGAGACACGAGAATGAGGCAACTAGTTCTTTATTCTGCTCCTGGCTCAGCCACTCTTCCTTCCCTGTGTGAGGTGCCCTAGCTTTCCCTTCTGTTTGTCTTTAAAAGTTCTTTTAACCTTTCTTCTGATTTTCATTTTGTTCTTTTTTGGGGGGAGGTGCTGGGGTCAGAGAAAGTGAACTAAGTAAGAAAAGTTTTTCTGTCTTTGTTTTTGTTTTTTTTGTTTTGTTTTGTTTTTTTTGTTTTGTTTTTCGAGACAGGGTTTCTCTGTGTAGCCCTGGCTGTCCTGGAACTCACTCTGTAGATCAGGTGGCCTCAAACTCAGAAATCCGTCGGCCTCTGCCTCCCAAGTGCTGGGATTAAAGGCGTGCGCCACCACTGCCCAGCTTAAGAAAGGTATTTTTAACCTAAGGTTTTTCCACCCAAAGACTGGGGTGTTTTTCCCAGTTCTTTGGTAACAAAAACAATTTTTGATGAGCTTGCAATATCAGAAAGGCCCTGGAAGGATGAATGGACCTCCTGATGGGAACATGGGCATCCATAAGCTATTTATCACTTTGGGAACATTCTGGAACCAGTGTCTCGGTATCTGTATTCATACTAAGAAGGAGAAGCAGTCAGGAGTTTGCTTCATCTGCTCCAGAAGCATTTTCTTTTTTCTCAGAGTTCTCAGTGGGTGAATTAGTATCAGAATCAGACAAAAAGAAACAAGGATGGCCTACCAGCTTCCTGTGTGAATGAAAGGTCAATAGGCATTTATGCCTATGCTTCTGATTGAGTCTCTTCCTCTCCCACACATAGCTTTAAGTGACCACAGCTAAACCTGAAGATCATTTTTGCTTTGGTTTTATGCTGGCTCTACCTTAAATGTCACGGGAACTTCCCAGAGACATTTTTGATGTAAGGACTCTTTTGATGTCTACAAGGGCTTCTCCTCTCTGACCATCCTTTCATGTGTAGACTATAGTCTTGCTTGAGTCATGCTTTCTCTTGGCAAAGGCAGAGAGGCAGAGGCAGAGCAGACACAGAGGGCCAGAGGCAGGTACAGGAACAGGCACGCAGTCACAGGGGTAGGGGCAAAGAGGGGAGCCTGGTTCCCAAAATGCAGAATCCTGGTTTGTCTTTCTGGCTCACCATGAATGTCAAATGAAGCCCAAAAGTTCAACTCTGAAAACATTGCTGAGAAAGTAAAAGGCAAAGGGTGCTGCTTTATGGCACCCTGGGCCTTTCTGGAAGCTACGTTTATGCTATCTTTTGTCTTAAGAAAAGTTTAACTCCTAATACTGGACTCTAGCTGATATGGTCTTCCCCCTTAATTGAAAACATGAGCTCTAAAATTTGTCTGTTCACTTTTTCTCCTGGAGCTAATCCACTTTTTCTCATTGCTAATCTGATATTTGAAATTGCTTTTTAGTTTGAGTCAAACTTTCACCCAGTTTTGATGGTATGAGAAGAGTCTGTGGACATGTTCCCCATTCTCAAAAGTAGAAATTGTATGAACTAGTGCCTAGAAGATATAAGTGGATGAGGATAGATTGGTGGGCATCTCCTAGTCTCATCAAAACCATTGGATGAAATCCATGTAACTCCCTTAAAGTTTAAAAAGTAGAATTAAAAAAAAAATTCGCTTGTTTGTCTTTTTAAAAATATGAGCATTCGAACCTAGGGCCCAAGATTTACTACACAAGTGCTCTACCACTGTATTATATTGTCAGCCCCATAAGATTGGGATTTCTTAACCGAGGACTCCTGTCTGCTTTTCTCACATAGTACCAAGAACTCAACTACAGATGGGTAGTTTCATCATTGTCTAGCTCAAAGTCACAGATCCTCTTAATTTTAAAGCCAAGGGCACTGGGTAGGTTTCCAATATGTAAAACAACGGAGAAGGCATGAATGCCTATGTACTGAGGGAAGGCAGCCACTTGAACGGGTACCTTTGAATAATCAAGAAAGTGGAATCAAGGTCTAGGAAGGCAGCGATCATCTTGAATCCATGATGAGTTCCCTGTCTCTTTGCCAGCACCAGCATGCCACATGGGGCCTGGAGTTTTCCTGGATAATATATTGCTTTCTTGGATAATTTTTATCCTTCTGGAGAATGGACAAGTGTACAATGTTTCTTAAGTGCTGGTTGACGCACCTCATTTCTATGTCAAGATGATCCAGATTCACAGCACTGCTCTCTTACTGAATTCCCATCGTGTTGCTCTCTTGGACCTTCTTTTTGCGATTGTTCCCAAGAAGAGGGGCATGTCAGGGCCTGCAGGCCCACCAGCTCTGAGAATAAATGCTGCTGAAATAGTCCCTGGATTTAACATGTTTTTTTGTGGACTGCCTTAGCTGTTGGCTAAGGGTGCACTGGCCTTTACCTTTTAGTCAGTTCCTCTGTACCTCAGAGTGTCAGCTTCTTCTCTGTCCTGACTCTAGAGTAGACTTTGATGTCACTTCCACCAGACCAATAAGAGACACTAAGAAAGACTGGAAGAAATCTGGACTGGACTAAGAAGTCTGGAAGGGTTTGTTTTTTTTTTTTAAGAACTTTAGCACATTTCCTATTAGGTGGTCCTTACTGGAACAAATCAAAGTGCATGAAGAGGCAGAGATTTAGCTCTTGTGCTCGTGTAGTTTTGAGATTATGCTACATGATCCTCAGCTTAGATCCAGTAGGGCACTCATTTGGAAGGAAGCATGCCAAAATGACTGTCTGTGGCAGTGACGGATGTAAAGAGTTTACCACCCAGTGCCGTGTAGCTCAACCACTACCACCATGCTACCCAGTGCTCCCTGGGCTTTTACAAAGGGCAAGCAGTTGTGCTAAATCGAATCCTGAATAGGCAGTGTGATAGGATCCTGTGAAAAGAAGGGAGACGATGTTAAAGCTTTCAAAAGAAATGAATTTTCTAGAAAAGCAAGTCTGTCCAAGAGGGGAAACTTGCAGGAATACTCTCGCGCAAACATCACAAGAATAAATGTTCCTCAAAAAATATTTAGATCATGCCTCAGTGAACAGCAGTGGCAGGACGAGTTTAAAAACAGTAACCAAAAGGGAAGTGAAGCATCGTCTTATATCTTATAACCTACAACCGCGTTGGATGGAGAATGAGGCGGCAGTGCTGTGAGGTCAGGTTCAGGGTAGCAAATAAATGTACAGGGCTGTTCTTGTCCCTCTTGAAACACAGTAAAGTTACATTTTAGTTTATAAAGCTATAAAGGTGGGGGCAGACCAGGCCTAATCTTTGCAGTACTTCTGAGCAAAGGCATAGTATTTGAAAGTTACAAATTAAGCTAACAAGCTGTTACAGTGTATCCTTCCACCCGGACAAATAGTCTCCCATAAGGCAAAGAGAAATGATGTGATTCTTTCCTTCAGCGGATAGAAAGTAACAACAGAGAATACAGCTCCCAAGTTAATTTCATTTCTGCTAAAACTGTGACTTGCCATGGCAAGAGAAAATGGTACAATCTCATGAGCCGCCCCCACCTCGGTACATGCATAACATACATCCTACCCTTTGCAAAGGTGAGACACTCCTTTCTACAGCATGCTTCAGGCCCAGGGTATACACACTGGTAATGCAGACTGATGCTCTGATGCAGGAAGCAGGACTAGCAGTACTTGAAGGCACCGCCTGGGATGAAGACAGCTTGGAAAAGGGACTCTGGGGATGCTGTGCAACTATAGCGCTGTTCCAGGGGAGGAGGAGGACATTGGTCAAGTGCAGCCCTTGATTCAAGAAATCTGTGACTTTTGGGAGGAGGGAAAGGAGCAGCATGCAGCCATGCACTCTCATTCCAAATGCAAGCTGACACCGATGGAGTGAACTGGAAGCCTAGAGTAACGATGTCTGAAACTGGAAAGCAAATAGATTAAAGAGGGAGTGATACAGCAGACACAAGAAGGCTAACTTCTCAAATGCAGAAAAAGAAGAACTGACCATGTTTATCCCATGAAGACTTCAAAAAGCTCCAGAGTTAAAATGAAAAGGATGTTGGCTCAGGAGCTGCCAGAAAGGATGATCTCAGAACCAAAGGGTTGAGAGCTGTTGAAGTGATAAGATCCTTTGTTCTGCTCTCCACTGTTCTGCATCCACTTTTCCCACACAGGCATGAAATTAAGCTTATGACTTGAAAAAGAAAAAAAAAAAAAAAAAAAAAAAAAAGGGATGCAAGCCAAAAGCACCAGAGCATGACCGAAGGAGTTGTACCTAGTGTAAATGTGGGGCCCCACCAGAACATATCCATGGAAAGTGGAAATATATACCTGCTCTCTTCTAGCTAGGAGTCTACTGAAGAATCTTGTCACCGAGGCAGACGCTTTGAATCTCTTCTGAGTCAGTAGGCTCCCCTTGTCTGGTTAGAGAGCCCAACCCTCTTTTCAGTATTTTGTGAAAGTACTCAGCTGAGAGTTAAGAATGATCTAAAGGATTTTCCAGAAGGAAAGCAACAAGACAGAGCTTTCCAGAGGAGAACACTGGGCATGTCAAACAAAACACGACAAAATAAAAAGCTTCAGAGGAAAAAATGTCTTAAAAAATAAAAAACAACAAAAGTTCCAAGACACTTTCAAAAAAAATGATAGCACCCATGTATAAGAGGAAGGTATATAAAGACAGATGCTGAGGCCGTAATGCAGCTTTTAAGAACACTCGCTAAGAAATCTAAAGAAAGATTAGAATGGGTAATGGAAGAAATCTCTTAAGAAATTTAACAAAATACAAAGAGGAAGTAAGATTAAAAAAAAAAAAAGTACTCCAGGTGCTCGGGTCCATAAGTAACAAGCATTCAGACAGGACACTAGCTGCAGTTACCATGCTGAAGGGAGAACATAACCCACACGGAAAGACATGAGTTTTCATTCTAGGAAAAGAAGAAATAGAAACACACACACACACACACACACACACACACACACACACACACACACACACTATTAAAAGGGGCACACAATGGAACGAAAATGAGACTCTTTGTCTCCATAAAGACACAAGAAGTTAGAAGATGTAATAGCAATGTCCCCAGAAATCTGAAGGACTTCATATTCCCAAGCTAAGAGTCTTAGACATGTAGTTAATGAATCTGAGACACAGCAAAGACAATTCAAAGCTGTGAGGATTCCAGATTTTACCTACACAAAATTATTTCTAAGAAACTGCTGGAAGTTATGTACCATCACATAAAAGGAGAAAGAGAAGATATTAAGTGTTGGAGAGCTCCACCCCAGTGACCTTTGGAATCATGTTGGAATTATCATGGTCAGGTCATATAACTTCTCCAGGTCTGGTATATCTTTCAGGGTAACTAGGGACTATGAGATGAAGAACCACCCGACCCATACTGGACTGAGACATGAGCGAGAAATAAGCAATTATTAAATTGAGTCCTTATTTGGGAATTTGCTTTTGATAGCAATCAGTGTTTTGGTGCCAAGGGCACAGGAACTTGACTCAGTAGGTGGCACGGAAGAATCAAGATTCAGAAATTAGAAAGACAAAGCCCCAAATAGTCACATGGCAAAAACTGAACAAAACTGTCACTTAACTATGGTGTAGGGATCAGTGGCCCAGGAATTAACCGCAGGCAAGGATTTGTGAAGACTGGATATTCTTGGCGATATTTGGTACCTTGTTAGAAAAAAGAGATGACCCTCGAAAATAAAGGGTTGGTCTGCAAGAAGAAATAGTGCACTAACATTTGAGCCTAGGCATGCTTACAAACCACAAGAAGAAGTATAATGCTTACAACAAAGCTTCTCAGTGAGATAATATAATTTGAGTGAGATACCCAATTCCAGCGGCCCTTGTATGGTTGCTACTAATTGGGAGAAAGATGTATCACCAGGAGGAGTTAGTAATGGGAGCAGTCTGTCTGGAAAGTAACAGCACTTTGGGTATGGTTGTGGCACATAAACTTATCTACAGAACTCTGAGTTCTAAAAGAATTGTCCTGCTGAAGAAACCATAATTCTGTCCAAGATAACTTCAGATTCTTTGAGAACAGTGGCCATGACCCACTTGACTCTGAGAGAGTCAAGGTTTCTGGGGCTTCCAAAAGCTTCCTCCCAATTTGGCATGATTGACAACACATGTCATATGTGAAGGAGAACATAAATCAGACTGTCACAAAGCAGAGGAAGGAGTCACATAGTGTTATAACCAAAGAACTTTTGCCCTTCTCATTGCTATGCCCAAACACCTGACCAAAGCAACTTAAAGGGGGAAAGATTTAAGTTCATGGTTTCTGAGGGAAAAGTTGTATCATGGAGAGAAGAAAAGCTTCATGCTTGGAGAGGCTGACTCTTCCTGAAGTGATGGGAACCTGGCGATGGCTTGATATACCTTGGCAGATATGGAAGCAAGTCCTCTTCAGCATCTGGGTCCCATAACCTCCCAAACAGAGCCAGCATCTGGAGAACAGGTGTTCAAATATTCAAGCCTATGGAGAACATTTTATTTAGATCTAACCAATAAGCTCCAGTAAGCAAGAATTGGGGTCAATGTAGGGAGTCCCACTGCCCTTCAATAGCCAATGGGACTTCAGAATTTTGCTACAGGGTGTAATTCCATGAGGTGTTTTATACTCTTCAGTTTTTAAAGAGTTGTCCCTAAGTTGCACTTTATTCTGGGGCTGTGTAAGTGGATAGTTTTCATTCTTTAGTTTATAGGTGACTGAATGTGGAGAGTGAGAACCTCGTCATGAGTACTACCTAACTATGCAGACCCTGGGTTGTCTTTCTGAGTACCCAGTGGACAAGATGGTTTGATGGTCCAATAGGCAGACATGACAGGAATGGTGTTTCCTCCTGCAATTTCTTCTCCTTAGCATGCAAGTGAAAACCCAGCTCCATTGTCACTTGCTAGCATGATGAGCTTTATGACCGAGTTCAGAGGAAGTGGGAGTAGAATGCGAACCATTTCCCTTGAGAATATACAGCATCCTCCTGTTTTTTCTTCCCTACATAGAAAGCTTTGGAGACACCTGTTTGGCTTGATGAAATAAGCCAATAAGGCACATATACACTGTACCTGTCACAGTCATAAGTGACAGTGAACAACACAAGAGATGAAAACGTATTGTGCAAAGTCTTGAAAGAACAAAGTTTGAAGGGTTTCGCCATTTACTTACCCGCTTACTCCGAGACTTGTGTGATATTGGAATTGGTAGGTACAAGGTGCTATCAAGACACATAATTTCCCCAGGGTAAATGGACTGTGCCAAGTGTTTCTGGGCCATTGATCCTAAGCAAGTCAGATCTGAGAGCTCTGCAGGCATTCTCCTAAACTGGAAGCTGATAATGTACGATTTGAAAGAATGATTTTTTTTGATAACAGCTTCATTTAGCCTCAATCTGTGTAATGGAGGCTTCCCTTAACCTTTTCATCTTCCCCTTTCCCTCCTAAATGCTGAAATTACAGGCATGCATGACTATGCCTGGATGAATGGGTGTCATAAAAAAACCTGGAAAGTTTGAATTAGAAAAGAACTAAACATTAACAAAAGGAAAAAGCAAAAGTGTTCCATAAAAGAAAAACATGGGTTCCATACCCAAATAGCACAGGGAAAAAGCTAGCTTCCCATGAGTATGAGATCTGTGAGTGGGGGTAAGACCAGCACCTCTGTCCAGAGGGACCTGCCCAGAACCCTCAGGACAAAGGAACCTATAAGCAGCCTGGGACAGGAGCATTCCAGTTTCCATCTGTGGCCAGGGACCTGAGCATGTGCCACAAGGCTCCATACTCAAATAGCACCAGGAGAAAGCTAGACTCCCAGGAGTGTGGACAAGCCTGTGAGCAGGGGTAAGACCAGCACCTCTGCTCAGAGAGACCTACCCAGAACCCTCAGGCCACAGGGATCGAAGACTGGTCTTCCGGTTTCCTTCTGTGGCAAGGGAGCTAGCTGATCCTGTACCACAGGGCTCCATACCCAAATAGTGCCAGGAGAGCTGGTCTCCCAGGAGTGCCAACACACCTTTAAGCACAGGCAAGACAACCACTTCTGTTCAGATTCCTGGCTCAAGAGGGACCCTCGCAGAGCCATCGGAACAGAGGAACCAAGGAACAGCTGGGGCCAGGATCCTTCTGGTTTCTGTCTGCACCCCAGAGCTGACCCTGTAAAACAGCTCTCCAAACCCAAATTCCTCTCAGAGAGAGCTGGTCTCCAAGGAGTACTGATGCAGAGGCTTGCAGGAGGGACAAGCCACAGTCAGAGAGAGAGCAAGATCAGCTAACATCAGAGATAACCAGACAGCGACAGGCAAGAGCAAGAGCATAAGCAACAGAAACCAAGGGTATTTGGCAACATCAGAACCCAGTTCTCCCACCACAGTGAGCACTGGTTACCCCAACCCACCAGAAAAGCAAGACTGAGATTTAAAATCACATCTCATGATGATGATAGAAGATTTTAAGAAGGAAATAAATAACTCCCTTAAAGAAATACAAGAGAACACAGGCAAACAGCTAGAAGCCATTAAAAAGGAAGCACAAAAATCCCTTAAAGAATTACAGGAAAATATAATGAAACAGTTGAAGGAAATGAACGAAACCATCCAGGATCTAAAAATGGAAATAGAAACAATAAAGAAATCACAAAGGGATACAACCCTGGAGATAGAAAACCTAGGAAAGAGATCAGGAGTCATAGACGCAAGCATCACCAACAGAATACAAGAGATAGAAGAGAGAATCTGAGAAGTAGAAGATACTATAGAAAACATTGACACAACAGTCACAGAAAATGCAAAATGCAAAAAGCTCCTAAACCAACAAATCCAGGAAGTCCAGGACACAATGAGAAGACTGAACCTAAGGATAATAGGTATAGAAGAGAGCAAAGATTCCCAACTTAAAGGGTCAGTAAATATCGTCAACAAAATTATAGAAGAAAACTTTCCTAACCTAAAGAAAAAGATGAACATAAACATTCAAGAAGCCTACAGAACTCGAAATAGATTGGACCAGAAAAGAAATTCCTCTCGTCACATAATAGTCAAAACACCAAGTGTACAAAACAAGGAAAGAATATTAAAAGAAGTAAGGGAAAAAGGTCAAGTAACATATAAAGCAGACCTATTAGAATTACACCAGACTTCTCACCAGAGACTATGAAAGCTAGAAGATCCTGGGCAGAACTCATACAGATCCTAAGAGAACACAACTACCAGCTGAGGCTGCTATACCCAGCAAAACTCTCAATTACCATAGATGGAGAAACCAAGATATTCTATGACAAAACCAAATTTACACAATATCTTTCCACAAACCCAGCCCTACAAAGGGTAATAGATGGAAAATGCCAACACATGGAGGGAAACTACACCCTTGAAAAAGCAAGAAGGTAACCTTTTTTCAACAAACACAAAAGAAAATAGCCACACAAACATAAAAATAACATTGAAAATAACAGGAAGCACCAATCACTATTCCTTAATATCCCTTAACATCAATAGACACAATTCCCCAATAAAATGACATAGACTAAAAGACTGGATACATAAACAGGACCCCCAGCATTTTGCTGCATACAGGAAACTCACCTCAGTGTTAAAGACAAACACTACCTCCAAGTAAAGGGCTGGAAAACAAATTTCCAAGCAGGTCCCAAGAAACAAGCTGAAGTAGCCATTTTAATATCGGATAAAATCAACTTTCAACCAAAAGTCATCAAAAAAGATAAGAACACTTCATACTCACCAAAGGAAAAAATCTACCAAGAAGAACTCTCAATTCTGACCATCTATGCTCCAAATGCAAGGGCACCCACATTCATAAAAGAAACTTTACTTAATCTCAAAGCACACATTGTGCCTCACACAATAATAGTGGGAGACTTCAACACACCACTCTCATCAATGGACAGATCTTGGAAACACAAACTAAACAGAGATACAGTGAAACTAACAGAAGTTATGGACCAAATGAATTTAACAGATTATCTATAGAACATTTCATCCTAAATCAAAAGAATATATCTTCTCAGCACTTCATGGTATCTTCTCCAAAACTGACCATATAATTGGTCACAAAACAAATCTCAACAGATATAAGAAGATTGAAATAATCCCATGCCTCCAATCAGATCACTATGGATTAAGGCTGGTCTTTAATAGCAACAAAAACAACAGAAAGCACACATAGACATGGAAGCTGGACAATGCGCTACTCAATGATAACTTGGTCAAGGAAAAAATAAAGAAATTAAAGACTTCCTAGAATTTAATGAAACTGAAGGTACAACATACCCAAACTTATGGGACATAATGAAATCAGTGCTAACAGGACAACTCATAGCTCTGAGTGCCTCCAAAAAGAAACTGGAGAGAGCATATACTAGCAGCTTAATAGCACACCTGAAAGCTCTAGAACAAAAAAGAAGCTAATGCATCCAAGAGGAGTAGAAGGCAGGAAATAATCAAACTCAGGGCTGAAATCAACCAAGTAGAAACAAAAAGAACTATACAAAGAATCAACAAAACCAGGAGCTGGTTCTTTGAGAAAATCAACAAGATAGATAAACCCTTAGCCAGACTAACCAGAGGGCACAGAGACAGGATCCAAATTAACAAAATCAGAATGAAACGGGAGATATAACAACAGAAACTGAGGAAATTCAAAAAATCATCAGATCCTACTACAAAAGCCTATACTCAACAAAACTGCAAAATCTGGATGAAATGGACAATT
>CM052705.1:100091776-100109848 GCA_028551405.1 Uromys caudimaculatus | reverse complement strand
ATCATATGATTTAGATTGGAATTACTTTCAAAAATATTGCTTTGTCCCTCTTGTTCATGTGGCTATATTAAACAAATCTCTCTCTTTTCCCCCTGCTTTTCACTATTGATTTGTCTTTTTCTAATCAGTTTATTGTGGATGAGTGACTAGACCTGGCTTGTTGGGCACAGGCTTGTGACATTACACTTTGGTCGCATGCCTCTTCCTTTTAAGCCATGTGATCGTTCCTCATCAGTCTCTGCCTGTTGGCCTTACTCCTCATTCTATTCAGCTTAGTAAATAAACATGGAACCCCGGAAAAAAAAAAAAACAAAAAAACAATGACTTAATGAAATTTGTAGGCAAATGGATCGAACTTGAAAATATCATCCTGAGTGAGGTAACTCAGCCACAAAAGAACAAACATCTTATGTACTCCCTGATAAGTGGATATTAGCCCAAAAGTTCAGAATTCCTAAGATTCAATTCACAGACCATATGAAGTCTAAGAAGAAGGAAGACCAAAATGTGGATGCTTCAGTTTTTCTTTGAAGGGTGAACAAAGTACTCACACGAGGAAATATGGAGACAAAGTGTGGAGCAGAGACTCAAGGAAAGGCTATCCAGAGATTGCCCCACCTGGGGATACATCCCATATATAGCCACTAAACCTGGATGTTTTTGTGGATGCTGGGAAGTGCTTGCTGATGGAAGCATGATAAGCTGTCTCCTGAGAGGCTCGGGAAGAGCCTGACAACTACAGAGGCGGATGCTTGCAGCCAACCATTGAACTGAGTGTGGGGTCCCGGATGGAGGAGTTGGAGAAGGGACTGAAGGAGCTGAGGGTGTTTGCAGCCCCATGAAGGGAGCAACAGTGTCAACTAGCCTGACCCCCCCCTCCCCCCCAGTGCTCCTGGCGACTGGATCACCAGAGTACACATGGAGGGACTCATGGTTTGGACCACATATGTGGCAGAGGAGGGCCTTCTTGGCCATCAGGGGGAGGAGAGGCTCTTGGGTCTGAGGGTGTTTGATGTCCCAGTATAGGGGAATGCTAGGGAGGGAAGACAGGAGTTGGGTGGGTGGGTAGGGGAGCACCCTCATAGAGGCAGGGGGCTTGGGGATGGGATAGGGAGTTTCCAAAAGGGAAAACATTTGAAATGTAAATAAAGTAATTATCCAATACATAAAAAATAAAATAAAATAAAATAAAAAATGATAAAAACTGAAAAAAAAGAAAAAATGTCATTTGCTTATGTTTCATTTGGAAAATCTGAAATCATTTATCATGCTGATATAACTATGCCGAGCAGGAGGTGTTGAGAATGGAGTTGATAAGCCCAGGGTAAGAATAAACTGAAGATTCCTTCCTGATACTATCTCATGGAAGAGGAAGCGAAATAACTTTAAAATGGTTTTCAGTGGCTAAGTCCCTGCCAGTGGCCTTGATGGTAGTTATTCTTCAGCCAGCCTGTCAAGAAGAGTGACATATGTTGGAGATATAGAAATGCCCCGACAATCTGATGACTCAGTTTATCTATCCCCGTTTTCATGCACATGCTCAGATATGCACAGGTGCCTCAGAGGCCATGTCTTTGGCAATGGTTTCTTCTCTGATAAATTATAAATCCCAGTTGTTCTTTGCAGATGATGTTGTAAGGCCTAGCCTTGGCACATCAGCACACACAGATGGCAGTTACTGTAGAACTGATTCACTGCTTTTCTGTTCTGTTCTACTTTTATGAAGCCAGGGTCAGTGAATCTTGGAGATGGGCCAATTCTGGCTCATTGCATCTTTTAAAGAAGAGTTTCTCTTGTGCTGAGGTAGTAACATGCCCACGATCAGATTCTCTAATAATTGAGAATATATTCTCAATTAATAGATAGAAAAATATATATTCTATATCTACATAATAGAGATGTTTTAGGTAATTAACTTGTCAAGGAAGTAGTTTTTGTTATAGAAAAATATTCTATATCTACACAATATAGATGTTTTAGGTAATCAATTAACTTGTCAAGGAAGTAGTTATTTATCTTCTATTGATGGTTGCAGTGCCTGTCACAAAGCAAATGACAGTAGCAGCCGGCTCAGGTCCTTAGTAAAGGAATGGATAATTGGGTGTATAATAGACACGAGATGGTGCCCAGTACATGTGAAGCATGGAGTAAAAGAAGTGGCTCTCGAATGTAATCATCTTAAAATATAGATGAAACATTTTATGATGGCATTACATAATTGTCCATTCTAATTTTCTCCTTTTCTTAGTCTCTCTCCCTCTCTCTCTCTCTCTCTCTCTCTCTCTCTCTCTCTCTCTCTCTCCATCTAAGACAGGCAAACATGTCTTCTTCCTAGTTCTTACTAAGCTCATTACTTTGTGGTGTGAAGCTTCCTGGGTTTGATGAAGAGTC
Organism: Uromys caudimaculatus; assembly: GCA_028551405.1. Classification (NCBI taxonomy): domain Eukaryota; kingdom Metazoa; phylum Chordata; class Mammalia; order Rodentia; family Muridae; genus Uromys; species Uromys caudimaculatus. The sequence continues at coordinate 100,107,457 of CM052705.1, read as the reverse complement.
TTTTAACTGATAAAGCCAAGAACCCCCATCAATTGTTCTTTCTTCTCTCTCTCTCTCTCTCTCTCTCTCTCTCTCTCTCTCTCTCTCTCTCTCTCTCTCTCTCTCTTTCTCTCTTTGAATTTCTGTAACAGGTGAAGCATAGTTTAAGAAATGGCAATGCCGGGCAGTAGTGGCACATGCCTTTAATCCCAGCACTTGGGAGGCAGAGGCAGGTGGATTTCTGAGTTTGAGGCCAGCCTGGTCTACAGAGTGAGTTCCAGGACAGCCAGGACTACACAGAGAAACCCTGTCTCCAAAAACCAAAAAAAAAAAAAAAAAAAAAAGAAAAGAAAAGAAAAGAAATGGCAGTCTTGACCTTCCTTGTATGTTTTCTGTAATCCAGAAAGATCACTAACTTAAGGCCATCATTTTAATGATTTCTTCTGCTCTTCACTCTTATCAAGACATGCATAGAGCTTCAGAGTCGAATGAAGGTAAGACAGAGTATTGATGAGATAATGAAGTAAAAAAATGGTCCCATCTCTTTGTACTGTCCTTTCAAATATGTTCCACTTAAATGAGTCCTCTGGTTATTTTTAGTGATGTTTCCCCCAGGATAAGTCACCTACCAAAAAGAGACACACCTGGGAAAAACTCAAGTAGACAAGGTCAGTAAAGGTTATTCCTAAAACTGTAAAGAGACTATTTCAAGTTACATTGAGTAAAGCTTATGAATGGATTCTTTATGGTTTCTTTCAGCTTTGGTGACTTTATATCATAAATGTAAACATATGTTGGAATTATAGTGCTCATTCTGTTTTTCTTTGTAAAAACATGTCCACTATTTTCTATCTTTTGATGAAAGATTAAAAACACGAGGACAAAAGTTGGAAATTTAAGTGCCATTCGGTTCTCCTGGATATAACGGTATAAACCAAGTGTGACCACAATATCTAATAGAACTAGTGGTTGCTTTTTCTAACTACATACATTACTTTTACAAGGGATCTAGCTTCTGGACGAGTGCCAACTGGTTTTTGCCATGTTCTGTGATTCCAGTATGTGGTGTCTTCAACAATAGCATCTTGCCAACAGGAGCTGCATCAAGTGTGTCTTACATCAAGAGCATTGGCCTATAATGTTCAGGAGTCTGTGCACCTCACTGGCCAACAACTAACTACAAAAGAAGGAACCCATTCCTGGCACCGGGCTTTCTATTTGTTAGTCTTGGTGTCTAGACAGAGCATTAATGTGTCGTTATAGGGTAACTCTATTTTAACTGTGTATGTGTGTGTGTAAGCTTTTATGGCAGTGAGTTTCTGTAATACCATTTTCAAAATGTCTTTAGTGTTTACCCCTCTTTGTATTCCGTCTACCCTGACATCCCCTTGCCATCACCATTTAACATTACCTATTTTATTACCCCCCTTTAAAATTTGATGCCAGTGTAATAGCACCTCGAACTTCGTAGGAGTAACTACTTTGCAATTGGATTTAAGCCCAATTCTACAAGGTGAAGATCATACCTGGCTTGATTATCAGGCCAGGAACCTATGCCTAGGCAGGTCATGGTTACTAGGAGGAACCTATTACGTTACTCTGCTAAATGGACATAGGAAGCCAACTCCTAATTACCTGTCATCATACTCATAGATTAATGCATTTCTTAATTCCCATCAGAGAAACTTCTATTTGCTGTGGATTGTAATTGGCACAGAGATACATAACTGGGTAGGCTGTAGGGAACAAGAAACAGTAGAATGTTTATCCTAAAGAGAACATATATGCAGTACTGCCTCCTCCCAAAGCTCAGGGTTCATTTTGGAAGAGGAGTTAGAGTGTCAGAGGCAGAAGCAACAGATGACTGTATGGGAACAGGAAACTGTCTTCTGAACACAGCAGGGCAGCAGCACTGTGCGCTCCTAATGGTTGTGACACACACAAGACTGACGAAAGCCCAAGAGAGATCAATCCCTGTGTGGAGAGGAGAACTGGGCATGAAGTCCCACTTCAAGCTGAGGAGCTATTTGCAGTTACTAGCTGCCGGGAGAGGATCAGCTACTCAGAGTAGCTCCTTGTAAGCTGGCTACATTCCAGTGTAGCCAAAAATTCAAAAACAGTTGGACAGTACAAATTGGTGATGATCAGTTTACAAAGGACACAAAATTGGCTAGGGAAGAGAGTAGATCTGGGAAGCTTTGGAGGTTGTGAATATGAACAAAGCACATTGCACAAAAATTAGAACATATTAAGCAATAAAAGGGGAAATAAAGGTTTCCTAATTTTGTGTATGTATGTATGTGTATATATACATATACATATATATATATATACATATATATATAAATGCTGTGATCTACAGCTAGCCAAGGTACAGAGGAAAAAGCCCTGAAATTCTCATCTCTAAAAGAAACATATATATACACTCTTCCAAAGGTTCAGAGAGCATTGCAGAAGTTGGGGGTCAAAAGAGCCAAAGGTGATGGATGGCTACAAGAAAACATATTCTAGTCACAGCAGGGAAGTTGCACATCTGAATGCACAGCAGTTGGAGCCAAGTGCACAAAACCAGTGCACATTCAAGCCAGACCAAACCCAGCACAGAGAGTTGGCATCCCATCCCATCCCTAGGTGTAGAGCTATGGGCAATTGTTAGCAGTTGGAAGGAGAGACGGGTTTTTTCTAAATGGTGTAGCCCCTGGCAAGTGGACACATACCCAAGAATATTTGGCCACTACAAATTGGTCTTGTAGGATTAAAAGACACAAAGTGGGATTGGAAGGGAATAGGGAATGAATCTGATAAATTAGGCAAGGGGTAAATGTGACTACAATCTAGGCATGTTATACAAAACTCTTAAATAATAAAAATAGTTGTAAAGATAAATATATGAACAACAAGGGTGAGTCACTGCCTGAGCCAAGCCTCCTGCTGTCTGCTCTTTTTTTTTTTTTTTTTTTTTTTTGGTTTTTCAAGATAGGGTTTCTCTGTGTAGCCCTGGCTGCCCTGGAACTCACTCTGTAGACCAGGCTGGCCTTGAACTCAGAAATCCGCCTGCCTCTGCCTCCCAAGTGCTGGAATTAAAGGCGTGCGCCACCACTGCCCGGCTTGCTGTCTGCTCTTTTTAACCTGTCAGCATCAAGTCTTCCCACTCTCCCAACAGACTTTCATCCTAGAGATGAGAAGGGTGAAAGAAAACCTAATTTCATGCGTACAACATGCTATCCAGTTCTGCCTTACTGCCTCTCAGACATACGGGTGTCCCTTATTCTCAGTGCCCTAAGGGAGCTAAGTTTTAAGGAAATATTTGAGATAGTGTCCAATCACTGACCTTCAAGTCAGAGTGATCAAAAGGTTTTCCCCTTCACTGCCGAACCATCTGCCAGAGGAAGTGCTAGCTTATCAAAACCTGTAGATGAATTTGACGCTCCTGAGATTGGGGTCTTATCCTGAGACTAGAACACAGTTTCTTCTCACTAGGGCCACCTTACAGAGCATGTATGGGTGAGGAGTTACTTAGAAGGGCATGAGTGACCTCCATATAGCAACATTGTTGCAGAGCCCAGCAATGACCTCACAGAAGCTGCGTGTCGGAGTCCCCAAATTTTCAGTCCTATTGTAATGGAGGATGGAATCTAGCACTTCACTTCATGGAATCCAGGGAGCACAGTTAATTATGAACAATTATTGTTGTGGACTAATATTTCCTTTTATGTCACAGAAAAAAGAACCGGATGCTGGTGGAAAGCGAGTTTATGTGTGTGGTCAGAACACTAAAGACACTGTATCATTGAAATGTATTTATTCTACACAACAGTAATCCTTTGAAAAAAGTCATTATCCTCCATTGCAGTGTTAATTAGGGTTTTCAACCAAAAAAATATTTACTAGTTAGATAAAAATGCAGGGAAATTTTCAGTTATTAGACCGCCTTTAGAGACAAAGCTGGGACGAGTATCCATGGCGATGCAAGAGACAGAGCATTAAGTGGAGTTATGTATTTCACAGATTCACAGCTTAAGTTTTACATCCTCAACACTTTTATTACCCCCTTTATCCTTTAAACAGGATACTGCACTACCCTCTCAGTTTTGAATTTAGAAGAGCGTTGAACTCCCAGGGTGTGTGTGTGTGTGTGTGTGTGTGTGCGTGCACACACGCGGTTACCTTTACCAGCTTTCCTTGAATTTAGAGCTGAGCATCCAAATAAGAACAGTCCAAGGAAAATGCTATGGCAATGTCTCTGTCGCTTCTATTGTAGGAAGTTCCTTGTTTAGGTTCTTGTTTGTCTCCTGTTGGGAGGCAGCTATGATGCCACGTAAAATTTGCATATGTGGGGGTAGCTGATCAGCCAGAAAGCCACCCTTTAGAAGATGGTTGAGCAACAGGGTGGAAAAACCTGCCAGGAGTCATCCAGAAAGGTCTTAGGCTAGTAGGTGGCCTTCCTGGAGGTGGCCCACCCTTTTGCATGGCCTAAGATGGGTGAGTTCTGGAGAGGCAAGGTCTTCAGAGACTTAATCTCAGGAATGTTTCTTGCAGCTGATATGTCTTTCCTGTCACTCTTACAGAGCCTGAGGATCCTTGATCATTAGCCTACCCTATTGAGAAGACTTCCTGCAGATCACCATAAAGATGAACTTTCATGAATCAATACTGTTTAGATAAATTAATGGTTTTTTTAGAATTCTTGATCTGATTTCAAATAATTCTAGGAAGAAAGTTTTAAGAGATGGTTTTAGTTGTTTTGCCAGAAAGATATAATGAAGGTAGAATCAAGAATAGAATATGCCCACTCATAGAATGGTAAATGAAGGCTGCATAAATACAATGAGCATTCATAATTACACTAAAAAGAGATATAGGCTTGGGACAAATTTATGTTCAAGGAAAAGTGTTTATATCTAAGAGTAAAGCCACAGGTGTGCACTATGATAAGACAAGGCCATATGAAACTGTTGCTTTGAACTTATAGTGAGCATATAAATTGAAACACTGCTTTTAATATCAACAACTTTCTGTAACTCTTCTGTAACATTTTATCTATGATGTAATTTTCTAAAGAACTTTTGTTTAAGAAGGTATAAAAAGGCTAGAGAAAAGAAATAAAGTTGTTGGCTTAGGGAGGCTCTCCCTCATCCCACATGTGTGTGTGTGGGTGTGTGCTTGTTTGTGTGCATTGCCTATGTAAATGAATTTCTTTTCTTTCCAGCTCACAAAGAGTTAACAAGTCTGGACAGTGAGGGGTTGGCTCTTGGCTGGCTTGCCAGAGAAGGGAGTGCTAATAGAGTTAAATAAAGCACAGAGAATTATAAAGTTTAATAAAGCACAGGGAGTTAAAGAGAAAAGAAGCCAGCAGTTTTTAGTCACAGAATAAGCAAGAAAGCCATCAGCTTCAGCATCCAGAGAAGAGTTAAAAAGCAGGAAATTATCAGTCTTTTGACCTTTGTCCAACGCTGTGCCCCAATGCTGGGTCCCAGTTCAGCTCCCTTCCAGTAAGACTGGGCAGACCCCAGGCAAAAACCTAAGTCTTCACATGGCCTGGGGAGTAGGATCTCACCTACATTAGGCAGTGGGGCAGAACTGGATAGCATGTTGTGTGCATGAAATTCACAGTTGAGGAATTGTCAGCATACTCTAACTTTAGAAGTTCTTCAATTCTCTAAAAGGAAACCTTATAATCACCAAGAGTCCAAAAACATTCTCACCCCATAATTCCACAACAGATCCAGGGGATCTGATGTATTTAGAACATTCGCATAGCATTGAAGTGATTGCTATTGGTTCAGGACCCCCATCAAGTTCTCAGCACAAAGGAGATTTATTGCCCCAGAGGGACAGAGGGTTAGGAATAAAAGACAAAGACAGGAGATGGAGGATGAGGAAGAAGAGAAAGGAAACAAGGGAGAGGATGCAGGGTTATTTGTCCCAGGGGACAAAGGACTGACTCTGGATAGAGAGGAGACAGACATGGCCCATAGGAAAATGGTGGTTTATAAAGGTGAAAGGTAAAACCCTGTGTTAGGATGAGGTGTTTAATTGTAATCAGGCATATTAATTAGGTGAGCCAAAGGGATCTTTTGATTGCTGAACTTCAATACTTTGATAGCTGGATCTTGGCAGTCAGTCTCAGGAGAAGGAAGTGGCCAAATAAGGGAATGGACCTCGAGGGTGGTGGCTAGCTTTAGGGACGCAATCTAAGAGTTTTTAGCAAGGTAGAAGGGAAATAGTAAAGATGGGAGAGGATAAGGCCTGCCAGAGCCATGTTTGCCATGCTTGGACTGGCTGGCTAGATTCCCTTAGCATAGTGCTACAGATCTATTTAAAATACTATTAATTTATCTGCAAATTGTGGAATATATTCTATGTAAATTATAATAGTAAAACAGTACAGAATCAACAGTGTGAAGGATAGACAGTTAAACATCCACACAAATAGATACAGCTTTAAGTTATTAACAATTTTGTTCCATTCTTTCTAAGCCATAGCATGCACATCTGGTCTCCACTACAAGGTGCTGATATTTTCTATTACAGTGGAACAAAACTTTAATGCAAAATGGGAGATAGAACATATCTGTGGACCATATGGTTCCGTCACAGTTATCTGTTATTGGAGCAAATAAATATCCTTAGCTAATATATAAGTTAGTGGATTTGGACACATTCTAATAAAGCTTTAGCAAGAATCAGGTCACATTTGGTCAATGAGCTATATTTTGTTGAATTATTCTAGGTACTGTGTAACACTATTCTTGGGAGATAGGACAAATGTCTACTCACCCCAGACAGGGGACTCATGACAGAACAATGTAAGGGATATTGCTGAAGTACAATTTGTTGTAGTGATGAGTTTCTATGGGGATTGTTAACCAGGGTGATACAGGTGAAGGGTCACAGGAACAGGGGTAACAGAAAGTCAGCCACAATACTGAATGCCTGCACTGGCATAGTTATAAGTCAGAAGGCTCATTGTACAACTTTGAGATAGTCAGTCTCTCCCAGATATCTCAGGTGGTCTTTCTTCGGTAGTCTTTATTGTTTCTATAAGATTTGGGAGGAAAGGACCTTGTGCATCGTCAGTTTCAGGAACTTCCTGAGTTGTTTGCTTCCAGAGGCTTAGTGAGTCCCCTTTTAAAACTTCCTGAGTCTTAAACCACCAACCAAAGAGTACACAGGGGGTAGCCATGGCTCCAGCTGGATATATAGCAGAGGATGGCCTTATTTGGTATCACTGGGAGGGGAGCCTCTTGGTCCAGTGGAGGCCAGATGACTAGGATAGAGGAACGCCAGGCTGCTGAGGCAGGAGTGGGTGGGGGAGTGGGGGAGCACCCTCATAGAAACAGGGGGAGAAAGGATGGGATAGGGCGCTTGTGGAGGGGAAACTGGGAAGGGGGAGAACATTTGAAATGTAAATAAATCAAATAACCAATAAAAAAATGAAAAAAACAAACCTTCCTGAGTCTTAACAAGTTTCCTTTCAAGATGATTTTTTTTTTAACTTGGAGGAAATTGTTATTCAACACTAGATTATGCACTCCTCAAGAATATGAGTTCTGCAGGATCTTAATAGAATTGCATCCTTAGAACTTGGCAGTTTCTCGAACCCATAGCAAGGAAACAGTTGTTGAGCTGTGACTATGAAACAGTAATGAAAATGAATAAATTAGTACAACTTGAAAAACATGACTACTACAACATTTACCAAAGAAACCTTAAGGCAAAAGTATATATTGTAGATAGCTCTTTGTATGAGGTTCAAAAATTATTTTAAAAAAGTTGATTTGCTTTTAATAATGAGATAATAGAGGCTGAATTTATCCTACCTCAATACAAAGATATGTGTGTGTGTGTGTGTGTGTGTGAGAGTATGCACAGTATTACATAAATAATATATTATATATATAATTGATATGCATAGATGATAATATACACATACACACATATACCATATACACAATATACATCAGCAAGTAGTACTGGCCTGTTGAGCTCTGAGAGAAATTAAGAAATCTCCATGTTCTATACAGAGAGATTTCAGTGCAGGCAGGAGGGTCTCCAACACAGCTCAGTGGCCTTTCTGAGAAAGGAGATAGGAATGAATTATGAAAAGTCAGTGTGGCTAGAATTTGGAGGCAGGGGAGACAGGCAGCCATCTCCTAGGCAAGAAGACCCCAGATGTATAGGCTGTGTACTGATCTTCACACCAGTGAAAGGAAGCTACCTTGAGCTATGTAAAGAAACACCAGGCAACACTAAACACTAAAGAATTTGCACAATCCATGCAGGGCAAACAAAGGCCCATGATATGAGTGATGACAAAAGGCAGCATCAGAAATAAGATTTTAGGTTCAGTCCTCAAAAGGATATTGTAAGGTCAAAGGTCTGAGCTAACTTCTGGGTTTTAAAAACTCATCAATTCCAGAGCTTGAAAATCAACCAGTCTCTGAACTCAGAAACCCACCAATGCCTTACCTCGAAATACCTCTAAACCCCAAGCTCACCCCATGCTGAGGACTTGAAATCCTGTCAATTTCCACCCTAGAAATCTCCACCCTAGAAAGCTCTGCTCCCATCATATATAAGCTGGCCCCCAACACAGTTTTATATTGTTTATCAATCGAGCAGAGGCAGTCACCCTCTTGTGTCTCTCCCAGTAAACCTCTCACATGAGGTTTGCTGTGCAGTGTCATTCTGTGGCATTCCTTGGCTCACAACACCAGGGCACATTTTGCTTTAGATCTGGAAACCTTTCCTCTCAGAGCTATAACAATTAGACAGATAAAGTTAGTATTGTGGCAGAATTAAAAGAAAGCTTTATGTTGTGAAAAGACCAAAACAATTTAAAATAACCAATAGAGTAAAATCCAATGCAACTTGAAAGGACGCTTTAAAATTGAGTGCTTCAAGGCATTAAATAATGTCTGCCCATCAATTAAAAATTATCAGGCATTTCAAGAGGCATAAAATTCTGGTCTGTAACATGGAGTAAAGGGAATAAAACAGGTTCCCAGTTATGGAGTCTAAAATTACCATAAGAAAATTAAAGTGACTTTTAGAAACATGTCACAGTAATATGCTTAAGAAAGATGAAGAAAGCGTAAGTACACTCAGGAGATAATGACAAGTAATGAAGGAAAGCAGAGAAGAATTCACAGTGGTGAGAAGAGCAAAGCTAGAAATGGAAAACTTCATATTAGTGACAGAAATTATGATAGCATAGAAAAAGAAAGATAAGTGATTAAAATTTTTACAAAGACCTAGACAGTGAAAACAGCATTGCAGCAATCACTCAGCAGAGTCTCATGGGGGGGGGGGATGAAAACACATTGTGGAGGAATGAGTGAAGGATATTTTCATAAATGTTGCAACTTTAAGCTCAAGAAGGTCAATAAGTACCTAACAGAATAAATTTAAAGAACATAAAGCCAGTCTAAAAGTTTGTGAAAATCATGATAGAGAAAGAAGCCAAAGAAAAGCATGCAGCTCAAAGCAAATGAGACTGGCACCCGACTTCTGAGAAGGGACTGTGATAAACTGAAGGAAAATTGAGCAACATTTTTACTTCACCAGAAGGTGGTGGGTGAGAACAAAGCAAACATACTATGAACATCTATCCAACGGCATGTAGTAGCTTTCAAAATAGGAAAAAAAATGTTTTTCACAGAAAAATAGAGTTTGGAAAATTCATCACTGGCAAACCACCAGTTCAAGAGGATTATAAAAAAGATTTTCAGGCAAAAAGAAAAGATAACAGGCGTTTGGATCTTACAAATAGAAGTGTTGAAACTGACAAATACAAGGGCAGTTTTCTTCATTTGAAAACCCTTTAAAAAACAACTTTAAAATAAGTTATCACAATGCACACATACACACACACACACACACACACACACACACACACACACACAAGCACACACACAGAGTTTAAAAAAGACATTGTTACCAGAGCAGCAACATCTCAGAACCAAATGGGAAGAGCTGCTAAGTTGCTCCTGCTATGGGTGATAAGATGTGTAACTCAAGCCATCAGAGGACAGAGCATCTGTGGGTGGGGTGCAATCCTGACATGGCCTTCCTCCGCAGTGTGGTGTAGAATGGCATGCATTCATAATGAATGGGGTCTATCATATAAACACACAGGTGTCCCTCAAGCTGCTAATGAAACAGATACAGTGTTTCAGGTGCTGAAATATAGTATCCCATCTAAGTGATGGGATGACATCAGTTGCATGCCCTTTGCAAGGAGTGATAAGGCATGAAACTGGGGATATGGGGGTAGCTCTGGGGATGAAATGCTTGCTGGGCAAGCATGCAGACTTCAGTTTGGATTCTCACAAACACAAAATTGTCAGGCATTGTGGGATATGACTGCAACCCAAGTGCTGTGATGGCAGAGTCAGGTGGATCTCAGAGCCTCACCTGGGATCTTAAGTTAGCTGAAGTGGCAAGCTCAGTGGAGCCTCATCTCAAAAATAAGGATTATAGCAGTAGAGGAATACACCCAAATCAACCTCTGGCTTCCACAAGTTCGTACACAGGCAAATGCATCTGTACATACATAGCCTGTACACGCATGCATACTACCCTCACAAGTCATGGAATTAAGGCTGTCTGCCCCCTCCCCACACACAAAGAACTCGCACACTTAGTGGAGACATTGCAATAGAAAATATATGACGTGGAAACCATCTTCCGTGTTAGTCTCTCATTTAGACAAGGTAAATTGACTACCAGAGAGGTGGATGTGGTGGTGCTATCTTACTGTTGATTGTAACTAGGAGAGAAATTTATTATTGGAATAAAAAATATTTGAATACATGGGAAAAAACTGAACATCAATGAGGCAGAAAGGAGAGTGAGGGAACCTGACACAAGAGAGGTGATTGATGGCCTGCTGTGGTTTGAATGAGAATAGCCCCCCATAAGCTCATAGGTACCTAGTTGGTAAGACTATTTAGGAAGAATTGAGAAGGATGGTCTTGTTAGAGGAGGTATGTCACTGGGGAAAGGCTTTTAGGTTTCAAAATGCTGTTGCTATTCCCAGTGTTCCTTTCTGCCTACTTGTGGATCAAGATGTAATCTCTTAACTTCTTCTCTAACACCAAGCCTGCCTGCCTGTTACCATGCTCCCCACTGTCAGGAGCCATAATAGGATAAGCTAATAACTAGCAGGTGATCTCCCTGAGATGGTCTGCTTCAGATTATAATATAACCCATGACAGATTTGCTCCCATAGACAAGGCCCAGGAGAATTCATTTTAGAAAAGATTTCTGCTATTAATATGGTTTTCCTGTTATTAAACATATATAACAATCACTAGATATTAGCCTACCCCTGAGCAGATCTCTGCAGATGTACTGTCTTGTAGTGATGCTATATAGACAAATAGATGACTTCTTAAGTCTTAATGATGATCCTATAAGAATTCCTAAAATTATATCAGTGATTATTAAGCTCTTTTATAGTGGGACTGCTATTAGGTCCTTTTCTGATAGTCAAAACTACAATGAGAACTCTGTCATTCTCCCATGTGTCACCAGTTAATTGCTCTTAGATAGTAACCAGACTTTCTCCCACTCAGAGCACATTCCAAGAGGTTGTAACACAATTAACCAAAGGTCATGAAAAGGGAACTAATGATTTATTATAGGTACTCAGAAGATAACATATTGACTGGGTTTATCTATACAAAACTTCACTAATAACTTAGTTATGGTTTTTAACTTCCAGTGAACCCGTGGAGCTGAGACAGGTGATGGATGTTTAGCCAGATAATTACTCCTAATGGATATGCATGTAAACATTCTCTGTTGTGAACTTCTATTTCAATTTATGATTTGATTTTTTTATGTGAACTTGTGATGAACTTTTTATTTGTGATCATGTATTCTTAAAGATGTATAAGTACTAAGGACAGAGAGGTGAGAGAAGAAATTTTTTTTCCTTTTCCCTGCAGAGAAGAATTTTTACCTTTCCCTGATTAGGGTCTTTCCACCTTTCCATTTAAATGGCTTTCATAGGAACCTTTTCCCAATTAGTAATAAACATTATGATCACTTTTCAAAGTGTCCCTTTTTCTTCCTGAGACTTCCAACTAGCAGAGCACAGTTCCTGCCGAGATAGAACAATGGCCATATTACTTAATCCCCTGATGTTAGGCTACAGGTGTCAATCAAGTGAGCCAGCAGCTTTTTACCCTCAGAAAGAGCAAGAAAAATTTTAGGAATTTTTTGTAGAAGTTATCATCAGGATTTCAGTATAGTTAGACAGCTATAACATGCAGAGACCCTCAGACTTTAAAGCCACACTAGAGTCCTACTCTGTGTCCCCACCTCTACCATTTCCAGGTTGGGAGGCTCCTGGCACCCCACAATGATGACCAAACCCTCCAAAACCTTAAAGCCACAAATAAATTCTTCTAGAAATTGCCTCGGTCAGGTCAAGTGTCTTATCACAGCAATAGAAAAGTAGCTATGGTTCCATCTGTGACAGGAGATTGGGGACTGGGCCACCACGGATCCATAGCCAAGTAGCGCCAGGAGAAAGCTACCCTTCCAGGAGCTTGGAAAAGCCGGGAGTGGGGTTAAGACGAGCACCACTGCTTACCGGGACCCGCCTGGAACCTGCGGGACACTGGGACTGAGGTAAAGTCCGGCATAGGAACCTTCTGGTCTCCATCTGTGGCAGGAGACTTCTGCCTGGGCCACCAGGGTCCCACAGCCAAACAGTGCCAGGAGAAAGTTACTCTCTCAGGCCCTCAGGACACAGAGACTGAGGAGGAAAAGTCCAGGACAGGAACCTTCCGGTTTCCATCTGTGGTGGGAGACCTGGGCCTGGGCCACCAGGGTTCCATAGCCAAGAGAGAGTTCTTTCCAGGAGAAAGTCACCCTCCCAGGAGCATGAAAAAGCCGTGAGTGGGGATAAGACAAACACCACTGCTCACCGGGACCTGAAAACCTCAGCCTGGGCCACAGGGCTCCAGGAGAGAGCTGGTATCCCAGGAGTGCTGACACACTTTTGAGCATAGGCGAAACCACCAATTCTGTTCAAACTCACTGGATCAAGAGGGACCCTAGCAGAGCCATCAGGACACAGGAACCAAGGGACAGCTGGGGACAAGATCCTTCTGGTTTCTGTCTGCACCCCAGAGTTGACCCTGTGCCACAGCTCTTCAAACCCAAACACCTCTCAGAGAGAGCTGGTCTTCAAGGAGTATTGATAGAGAGGCCTGCAAGAGGGACAAGCCACAGCCAGACAGAATAAGATCAGCGAACATCAGAGTTAACAAGATGGCAAAAGGCAAGGGCAAGAACATAAGGAACAGAAACCAAGGCTACTTAGCATCATCAGAACCCAGCTCTCCCACCACAGCAAGCCCTGGATATGCCAACACATCAGAAAAGCAAGACTGAGATTTAAAATCAGTTCTCATGATGATGATAGAAGACTTTAAGAAGGACATAAATAACTTACTTAAAGAAATACAAGAGAACACAGGTAAACAGCTAGAAGCCCTTAAAGAGGAAACACAAAAATCCATGAAAGAATTACAGGAAAACACAATCAAACAGGCGAAATTATGGGAAAAAACAATCAAACAGACAAAGGAAATGAACAAACCCATCCAGAAACTAAAAATAGAAATAGAAACAATAAAAAAATCACAAAGGGAGACAACGCTGGAGATAGAAATCCTAGGAAAGAGATCAGGAGTCATAGTTGCAAGCATAACTAACAATACAAGAGATAGAAGAGAGACTCTCAGGAGCAGAAGATACCATAGACAACATTGACACAACAGTGAAAGAACATACAAAATGCAAAAATCTCCTAACTCAAAACATCCATGAAATCCAGGACACAATGAGAAGACAGAACCTAAGGATAATAGGTATCAAAGAGAGTGAAGATTCCCAACTTAAAGGACCAGTAAATATCTTCAACAAAATTTTAGAAGAAAACTTCCCTAACTTAAAGAAAGACATGAACATAAATATACAAGAAGCTTACAGAACTCCAAATAGATTGGACCAGAAAAGAAATTCATCCTGTCACATTATAGAGAAAACACCAAATAAACAAAACAAGGAAAGAATATTAAAAGAAGTAAGGGAAAAAGGTCAAGTAACATATAAAGGCAGACCTATCAGAATTACACCAGACTTCTCACCAGAGACTATGAAAGCTAGAAGATCCTGGGCAAAACTCATACAGACACTAAGAGAACACAACTGCCAGCCCAGGCTGCTATACCAGCAAAACTCTAAATTAACACAGATGGTGAAACCAAAATATTCCATGACAAAACCAAGTTTATACAATATGTGTCCACAAACCCAGCCCTACAAAAGATAATAGATGGTAAATGTCAACTCGAGGGAAACTATACCCTAGAAAAAGCAAGAAAGTAATCTTTCAACAAACTGAAAAGAATATAGCCACACAAACGTAAATGTATCATCGAAAATAACAGGAACCAAAAATCACTATTCCTTAATATCTCTTAACATCAATGGACTCAATTCCCCAATAGAAGACATAGACTGACAGACTGGATCCATAAAGAGGACCCAGTATTTTGCTGCATTCAGGAAACACACCTCCATGATAAAGACAAACACTACCTCAGAGTAAAGGGCTGGAAAACAATTTTCCAGGCAAATGGTCCCAAGAAACAGGCTGGAGTAGCCATTCTAATATTGGATAAAATGGACTTTCACTCAAAAGTCATCAAAAAAGATAAGGAAGGACACTTCATACTCATCAAAGGAAAAATCTACCAAGAAGAACTCTCATTCTGAACATCTAAGCTCCAAATGGAAGGGCACCCACATTCATAAAAGAAACTTTACTAAATCGCAAAACACACATTGCACCTCATACAATAATAGTAGGTGACTTCAACACCCCATTATCATCAATGGACAGATCTTGGTATCACAAACTAAACAGAGACACAGTGAAGCTAACAGATGTTGTGAACCAAATGGATTTAACAGATATCTATAGAAGATTTCATCCTAAATCAAAAGTATATACCTTCTTCTCAGCACCTCATGGTACCTTCTCCAAAATTGACCATATAATCGGTCAGAAAACAAACCTCCACAGATACAAGAAGATGGAAATAATTCCATGCCTCCTATCATATCACTACGGATTAAGGCTGGTCTTCAGTGCAACAATAACAATAGAAAGCCCACATACACATGGAAGCTGAACAATGCTCTACTCAATGATAACTTGGTCAAGGAAGAAATAAAGAAAGAAATTAAAGACTTCCTAGAATTTAATGAAAATGAAAACACAACATACCCAAACTTATGGGACACAATGAAAGCAGTGTTAAGAGGAAAACTCATAGTGTTGAGTGCCTCCAAAAAGAAACTGGAGAGAGCATACACTAGTAGCTTAACAGTACACCTGAAAGCTCTAGAACAAAAAGAAGTTAATGCACCCAAGAGGAGTAGAAGGCAGGAAATAATGAAACTCAGGGCTGAAATCAACCAATTAGAAACAAAAAGAACTATACAAAGAATCAACAAAACCAGGAGTTGGTTCTTTGAGAAAATCAACAAGATAGATAAACCCTTAGCCAGACTAACAAGAGGGCACAGAGACAGGATCCAACTTAACAAAATCAGAAATGAAAAGGGAGACATAACAACAGTTTCTGAGGAAATTCAAAAAAATCATCAGAT
>CM052705.1:100033488-100091276 GCA_028551405.1 Uromys caudimaculatus | reverse complement strand
AGTAATTGAAGTTCTAGCTAGAGCAATTAGACAACAAAAGGAAGTCAAAGAGATACAAATTGGAAAGGAAGAAATCAAAATATCACTCTTTGCAGATGATATGATCATAAACTTAAGTGACCCGAAAAACTCCACCAGAGAACTGCTGCAGCTGATAAACAACTTCAGCAAAGTGGCCAGATATAAAATTAACTCAAACAAATCAGTAGCCTTCCTATACTCGAAGGATAAACAGGCTAAGAAAGAAATTAGGGAAATGAGACCCTTCACAATGGTCACAAACAATATAAAGTATCTTGGTGTGACTCTAACCAAGCAA
The DNA here is from genome assembly GCA_028551405.1 of Uromys caudimaculatus. Lineage (NCBI taxonomy): Eukaryota > Metazoa > Chordata > Mammalia > Rodentia > Muridae > Uromys > Uromys caudimaculatus. The sequence continues at coordinate 100,090,957 of CM052705.1, read as the reverse complement.
GTGAAAGATCTGTATGACAAGAACTTCAAGTTTCTGAAGAAAGAAATCGAAGAAGATCTCAGAAGGTGGAAAGATCGCCCGTGTTCATGGACTGGGAGGATTAATATAGTAAAAATGGCCATTCTGCCAAAAGCAATCTACAGATTCAATGTAATCCCCATCAAAATTCCAACTCAATTCTTCATAGACTTAGAAAGAGCAATTCTCAAATTCATTTGGAACAACAAAAAACCCAGGATAGCAAAAGCTATTTTCAACAACGAAAGAACTTCTGGGAGAATCAGCATTCCTGACCTCAAGCTGTACTACAGAGCAGGAGTGGTAAAAGCTGCATGGTATTGGTACAGTGACAGGCAGGTAGATCAATGGAATAGAATTGAAGACCCAGAAATGAACCCACACACTTATGGTCACTTGATTTTCGACAAAGGAGCTAAAACCACTCAGTGGAAAAAAGACAGCATTTTCAACAAATGGTGCTGGTTCAACTGGCGATCTACATGTAGAAGAATGCAAATTGATCCATTCCTATCTCCCTGTACAAAGCTCAAGTCCAAGTGGATCAAGGACATCCACATAAAACCAGCTACACTGAATCTAATAGAAGAGAAAGTGCGGAAAAGTCTCGAACACCTGGGTACAGGGGAAAAGTTCCTGAGCAGAACACCAATGGCTTATGCTCTAAGATCAAGAATTGGCAAATGGGACCTCATGAAATTGCAAAGCTTCTGTAAGGCAAAGCACACCCCTGGTGTCCCAGGCAGAGGTCTCCACCCACAGATGGAAACCGGTAGGTTTAGAGGTTTTCTGTCCACGAGTTTTCCTCAGGCCCTGTGTCCCTCCGCTTCCGGGTGGGTTCCCGTTGAGCAGTGGCGATCGCCTTAGCCCCATTCATGGCTTTTCCACACTCCTGGGAGGGTAGCTTTCCCCTAGTGCTTGTTGGCTATGGACCCCTATGGCCCAGGCGAAGGTCTTCATCCACCAGGACTAGGGTCTTAAAGCCCACGCCCACAGTGACACACTTCCTCAAACAAGGCCATACCTATTCCAACAAGGCCACACTTCCAAATAGTGCCACTCCCTAGTCCAAGCATATTCAAACCACCAAAGTGGTCCTCCTGTGTGAGACCACCCTACCAAGCTCCTCCAGGTTGAGATATGTGCAATAGTCCTGCAACCATGCCTCAGGATAGCTAAACTGGACAGCTCAATGAGAGTGATTTGGGATTACAGAGAGCTATGCAAGGTAAAGGCTTCCTATCTACTCTGCTGCACTCAGCATTGTTTTGACAGAACAATCAATACAAGCTATGACAGCTATTCTTGGTCGTCAACTTGATTACATCTGGAATTAACTAAAATCCAAGCACTTGGGCACACCCATGAGGGATTTCCTTTGCTTGGATCATTTGAGGTCAGAAGACCCACCGAAAATCTAGGTCATGTATTCTAGTAGAAGCCTATGTAGAGAGCACTGAAGAAGGAAGCTTCTGCTTTTTTCCTGCTTGCCCTCACTCTCGCAGGCAAGTTTATCCTTTCACCGGTATCGACACCTACTTCTTAGGAATTGTGATGCATATTGAAGACAAGCTGAGATATTCAGCCCAGTGGATGGAACAACTATCTTATTCTTGGACTTCCTGAGTCAAGAGACAGACAGCCATTGTTAGACTAGCTAGACCAGGAGGCTTTAGGCTATTCAAATAAATCATTATATATATATCATATATCATATATTGTGTATATGTATATATACATACACACATGTATAACATGTATAAATACATATATAACACACAATATTTTATGTATATTTATTATATATACTCATGTATATAACACACAATAGATTATATACATATAATATCTATATATATACATTATATATAGTATATATGTATATGAGTATATATACATTTATTATATCAGTTCCTTTTTCTCTAGACAACCCTTACTAATACACAAGCAGTCGTATACTATCACAGGTCTGAGTTCTTGGCTATATTTTCTCAGTATTCTTTTAGTTTAGTATTCACTAAGACCAGGACAGACAGTGGTGGGGCTCTGGAGATCCTGCCTCCTCTCTGATACAAAGTTCCTTATATCCTCTGAGCCTCTGAGTGTCTCACGGATTTCCAAAAGCACCTAAAAGATGTGCAAGTACACCTGCAGGATGCAGGATGGGAAATGAATTTGCAAAAGGTTCAAGAGCCACACATAAGAAAGGATGTTCAGCACTGCAGTTGCTGTCTTGACTTAGTGTCCTGGGAGGACCATTTGAGGGAGCTCTAAAATAATTTCTGGATTTGGTTTTCTCAATGGTTAACTGTCATTCCAGTCCAACGAAACCTTGGCTTACTTAATGTATATGGTTCAAAGCACTCACAGGTGACATGCATGCAATGGGTAGTGTTTTATAATGCAAAGTATCTCAAGGAAACAGAAAAGGAGACATTACATCTTCCGGTACAAAACTGAATAAGAACTCAACAAATGCCCGAATATGCTGTACTATTTTAAATCATTTATTAAGCCGATACATCTTGGCACCATGTCCTAATTACCAACAGAAGGAAGAGCCTGGATGAAGCTCTTGCACATTCCTGACATACCTAGTCTGTGAAAGTAGCCAGGGTCTATTTCAGACCCTTGTTTTCAGAAGCCAACACTGACCATCTCCTTCAATTTATAACAGCTTTGTGGTTTGTGTGCGAATTCCGCACAAGGTCATAGAACCAGGCACACTTCAGCTGTCCCAGTTTAGTGGCCTAGAAGTATGGATGGATGGGCCTAGAAGGAGGATGTCTTCTCAGCCCTCACTGCTGCCATTTGATTTTGATGTTCAGACACTAAACAGGCCTTTTGTAGATTTCATGACCCTCTGGATGAATATTTTCTTACTCAAAATAATCAGATTTAGAGACTGCTGCAGGAAAAAGCTGCCACATCGCATTATATTATGATGGTGACTTACCTGGCAATTGTGAGGCTCAATTCAATTGTTGAGGCCCACTTATTTGCGCCATAATTCAGTTCACTTAGAGTTAACAGAAGGAATGAATAATGAAATGTCCTATTTAGGTATTGTTGAAGGCAAGCAAGGAATTGTGTCACATGAGAGGACATAGGAGCATTGGAACAATGGACTGCCAGGATTTGGACAGGCATTGGATACTGTAAATCAGCCACCAGAGGAATGCTCATGGGTAGTGGGGTTAAATGATAAGCGTCATGCACAAGCAGTCTGTCTTGATTCTGAGGACAGGTGAATGAGAAAGTATTCCTGCCAGGCAGTGGTGGCGCACGCCTTTAATCCCAGCACTTGGAAGGCAGAGGCAGGCAGATTTCTGAGTTCGAGGCCAGCCTGGTCTACAGAGTGAGTTCCAGGACAGCCAGGGCTACACAGAGAAGCCCTGTCTCGAAAAAACCAAAAAAAAAAAAAAAAAAAAAAAAAAAAAAAAAATCAAAAAAAAAAGAAAGTATTCCTATCTCCATGTAAAAACATATGAAGAAGACCCTGAGTACTGTGGTTTGTGTGAACAGGGACAGTTAGTCCCAGGGTGGTGCTGCTGTTTGGGAAGGTTGTGGAAGCTTTAGGAAGTAGAGTCTCACTGGAGAAAGTGAGGCCACCAGGGGCAGGCCCCATCCCACTTCCTGCTTACTATCTGCTTCATGGATGCATATGAAATGTGACGAGGTATCTTTTCTCCTGACACCAAACCAGCTACCATGATGCACTGTGTTCCCTAAAACTGTAAGCCAGAATAAACTCTTTCTTAAGTTGCTTCTGGTCTTGTACTTGGTCTCAGCAATGACAAAAACAACAGATACAGTGAGGGTCAGAGGCAGTGCCTTATACAGTGAGGGTCAGAGGCAGTGCTTCATTCAACATCACTTGGCTGGCTGTAGTAGAGCCGGGAGAAGAAGCTGAATACACACCATGCCTCTTCCTCAACTCCCAGATAGTGATATGCCCACATGGTAATTCCTGGTACCTCAGAATAAGATTTTTTTTTTCAGAAAGTCTTACAAATGTAATTAAAGTAGTGTCATACTGGTGTATGGATGGTGTACTTAGAAGAAGAAGGATGAGGAAAAGAAGGAGGTGGAAGTGGATGGGGAGGAGGAGGAGGAAGAGGAGGAGGAGGAGGAAGAGGAGAAGGAGGAGGAGGAGGAGGAGGAGGAGGAGGAGGAGGAGGAGGAGGAGGAGGAGGAGGAGGAAAAGGAGGAGGAGGAGGAGGAGGAGGAGAAGAGACACAGAAAGGTGAGAAAACCACAGGAAGACACAGAGATCTAAGAATGAAGCCATGAGAATAGGAGAGCAGAGACTAGGTTGTGTGTGTGTGTGTGTGTGTGTGTGTGTGTGTGTGTGTGTGTGTGTGTGTGTGTGTGTGTGTTGCATCCATAAGCTGGGGAACCCTGTGGATTGCTAGCTGTCATCAGAGTATGAGTCACAAAGTACATCATTCCGAAGAACTCATAGGAAGAACCAACCTGCTGATGAACTTGAACTTGGCTTTCTAACCTCAAGGATCGTGAGCAGTAGGTGAGCATCCTCACAGGCTTCATCACTCTGTCACAGGACTCCTAGGGGACTAACAACAGCTTCCAAGAGTAATGCAAGTTTCCATTTATAGCGTCTTGACTGTGGTCCAGGTACTTGCCATGCACTGCCATGCAACCTTTCAGAAAGACCTCAGTATATTCTCATCAGTAGCATCTTCATTGCTTATATCTTAGGTCAAATAACCAATAAATGCGGGATCTGGGATTCTAATCAAAGGCCTGAGAGTAAATCTATGTTCTCTATACTATGTGCTTAAGACATGATGGTGTTCCAGATAAACAGGATAAACCCTGTGGCAGAATTAAGGAGAGAGACCTACAACTCCTTCAAATTCTCCCCTTCTTTTAAGTCCCCAGGGTACCTACTAACCCACTTTGAACTCCACCATGCAAATTCACATGCAATTATTAGACTTATTGTCTTGAAATGATCACCCAAACAATTCTAAAAGTTGTTACAAAGAGTATAGTGAATAACTTATGTAAAGAAGAATAGAATTTTCTCTTTTCCAGACCATAGAAATCACCATTGTTTCCTGAACAGTGAAATGCACTATTTACGTTCTTTTCCTCCTTCAATGCATTCTGGGGTGAATGCTGATATCTCACCTTTACTTTGTCAGACCTAAGGGAGGGATCAGCTCTTTTGTTCAGTCCTTCATAATTCCTGGGGTCAAGAAGGTAAGAAAGCCCTCCTCATCACCAAGACATCCAGTTAGGCTTAAACTGCCGTTCCCAGCATCCAGGACAGGATACAGGCATTTTCTTGTCTGTTAAATGTGCCCAGGAAAGTGTAAATGTAGGGAGTAGGAACGGTGTCTTTGATGGTCCTTTACACATGTTCACAGTGTTTGGCTTGTCTTTGTTTGGTGGGGGACCATGAATTGTGATCAGGTGGGTGGTTTGTTTTCTCAATTCTGGAAGCCAGATGCCTGGAATCAAGGTGTAGACAGGGCTGCCTCTTTCAGATCTTTCTTCTTGGTTTGTAGATTGATGTATTATATGTCTTTATATGTTTTTTTCCCCCTTGATATCCTTCCTCATGGCTTAAGAAATCCAGTCGCATTGGATTGGGATATACCCAGATGATCTCACTTAATATTATTGAACTCTTTTAACAAACCCTCTCTATGAGCCAGCTCTGTCTCTCACCACTGGCAGTACTCAGGAGAGCAAGTCCTGATGGCTGGGCTGTGGGTGAGCGGGCCCCAAGGCTGTGAGTGTGGGAGAGCTGATTCCACCACTCTTTCCTTTTTCTCTCATTTCTAGATTTTTATATAGGTGCACGAAATCAGTACTATTAATCAAATGTCAAAAAAACCACCCCAAACAAACAAACAAACAAACAAACAAACAAACAAACAAAACGATGTCGGCAGGAACCTATCCATAGACAGAGCACCATTTCCAACTGAACTCAGAAGTGTGTCTTGTTTTGACTCTTCCCAGAAAGTGCTCAGAATTCTGCTAACCTTGGAACTGTGTTGTTGGTCTCCCCTTTCTTTCCTATACTAGAGAGTTCTTGACATGTCTAGATAGTTATTGCTCCTCTAGGGGAGAAAAATAAGCATACTGGAAAAGAGAGAAACACACTTTTCCTCCACTGCTTAACTAATTCTCCAAAGCGTGCAGTCCAGGGCTAGAGAGTCAGTGTGAGCATGGATTTGGCATCCTGGCTTTTTCTTCTTCTTCTTCTTCTTCTTCTTCTTCTTCTTCTTCTTCTTCTTCTTCTTCTTCTTCTTATTATTATTATTATTATTATTATTATTATTATTATTATTTTAAAAATTGAATATTTTCTTTATTTACATTTCAAATGTTTTCCCCTTTCCAAGTCTTCCCTTTTGCAAACCCCCATCCCATCCCCCCTCCCCCTGCCTCTATGAGGGTGCTCACCCCCATCCACCCCCATCTACTGCCCTGGCATCCCCCTACACTGGGGCATCGAACACCCTCAGGCCCAAGGGCTTCTCCTCCCACAGATGTCCAACAAGGCCATCTTCTGCCTCATATGTGGCCAGAGCCATAGGTCCCCCCATGTGTATTCTTTGGTTGGTGGTCCAGTCCCTGGGAGCTCTGGGGGTCTGGCCTGTTAACATTGTTGCTCCCTCCATGGGCTGCAAACCCCTCAGCTCCTTCAGTCCCTTCTCCAACTCCTCCATCTGGGACCTCACTCTCAGTCCAATGGTTGGCTTCGAGCATCCACTTCTGTATTTGTCAGGCTCTGGCAGTCTCCCAGGTGACAGCCATATCAGGCTTCCATCAGCACCACTTCCCGGCATCCACAACAGGATCCAGGTTTGGTGGCTCTATATGGGATGGATCCCCAGGTTGGGATTGCAAGCTGGTACAACCACTCTGGAAATCAGTCTGGCAGTTCCTCAGAAAATTGGGCATAGTACTACCTGAGGACCCAGCTATATCACTCCTGGGCATATACCCAAAAGATACTCCAACATGTAATAGGGACACATACTCTACTATGTTCATAGCAGCCATATTTATAATAGCCAGAAGCTGGAAACAACCCAGATGTCCCTCATCAGAGGAATGGATACAGAAAATGTGGTACATCTACACAATGGAGTACTACTCAGCTATTAAAAACAATGACTTCATGAAATTCTCAGGCAAATGGATGGAACTTGAAAATATCATCCTGAGTGAGGTAACTCAGTCACAAAAGAACACACAAGGTATGTACTCCCTGATAAGTGGATATTAGCCCAAAAGTTCAGAATACCCAAGATTCAATTCACAGACCATATGAAGCCTAAGAAGAAGGAAGACCAAAATGTAGATGCTTCAGCCTTTCTTTGAAGGGTGAACAAAGTACTCACAGGAGGAAATATGGAGACATAGTGTGGAGCAGAGACTGAAGGACAGGCCATCCAGAGGCCCCGCCACTCTTTTGCTGTGTGGTGGCATGGGAGCAGAGGTGATACCCACCACCCATCTCTGGCTGATGGAAAAGCTGCCCACAGAGTCATGAGCTCAGGAGAGCTATCCCTACCCTAAACAGCAAAGCAGAGCCAACCCTACTGGTGGGAGCACAGGTGAGCCAGCTCTGAGGGCAAGAGTGCAAGAGAACTGGCCCCACCACTCATCTGCTGTGAGGTGGCATGGGTGTGGAGTTGCTGCTCCCCACCCACAATCGGGAGAGCTGATCCTGGAGTTGTAAGAGTGGGTGGTCTGGCTCTGCCCCTTGCCAGCTGCAGCACTTGGGAGAGCCAGTGGGCCTTGCACCTTGCCTGTGCAGCACAGTAGAGCTGGCCCTGGTAAAGGCAGCACAGGTGAGCAGATCCCCCAAGGGCAAGAGCACAACTGGCCCTGACCACTTGTCTGTTGTGAGGTGGTGTGGGAAGGGGATGATGCTCTTCCCCCTACCCCCTTGCCCGCCATTTGTAGTAGTTAGGAGAGTCCTGTCTACTCACTATAGCGTTTGGGAGAGTGGGCTCTGTACTTCACCTGTGGAGAAACACTGTGGAGCTGGCTTTAATGGCAAAGGCACAGGTGATCTAGCCCCAAGGATGTGTGAGCAGGAGCCCTTCCCAGCCTGTGGCAGTCGGGAGAGTGGGCCAGGTGTCTCGACTGGGCAGCACAGTAGAGCTGCCTTTGGAGGGGTGGGTGCCGGTGAACTGGCCTGAGGGCATGAGAGCAGATCTGACTGGTTCCTGCTGATAGCAGCATTGGGTAGTCTAGCCAGAGCAGTGCTGGAGAGCTCACCCTGTGTCTTAGTTAGGGTTTTACTGTTGTGAACAGACACCATGACCAAGGCAACTCTTATAAGGACAACATTTCATTTGGGCTGGCTTACAGGTTCAGAGGTTCAGTCCAATAACATCAAGGCAGCAGCATGACAGCATTCAGGCTGGCATGGTGCAGGCCGAGATGAGAATTCTACATCTTCATCTGAAGGCTGCTAGCAGAATACTGACTTCCAGGCAGTTAGGGTAAGGGTCTTAAGCCCACGTCCACAGTGACACACCTACTCTAACAAAGTCTCACCTCCTAATAGTGCCACTCCCTGGGCCAAGCATATACAAACCATCACACCCTGATAATTCAGATAAGGGAGAACCAGTGGGCGGACCAGCTCTGAAACCACCCAGGCCCAGATCCAGGGCTCTGAGATGGCCCACCTCAAAATCTCTGTCATCTGCAAATGATTGAGATGTATGAAAGGGGCAGTCTTGCTGATTCAAAGCTACAGGATCTCCATGACACAGGGCAACAACAGGATAACTGGGAGGAGTCCCGATGAGGATCCAGTATTGATGGTGAAGCAGAAGCCAGACATGTTGAACCAGACCAGTGACTCATTGCAATAAGCATTTGAAAGTGAAGATGTGTGGACAGAGGGATATACCGTGGGACACACTGGGACACACGACAGCTTCCGATGAGATGTTTTCCATGCCTTTTTCTTTTGCTATTGTTTGTGGTTTTTATTTGGGGGCTGCATGGGCAAAGAGGAGATATGAGGAAATGGGGAGACAAGCAGGACAGGAGTGCATGATGTGAAGCTCACAAAGAATCAGTAAACTGTTTTATTTTATTTTTTATTGGATATTTTATTTATTTACATTTCAAATGTTATCCTCTTTCCCCATTTCCCCTCTGGAAACCCCCTATCCCATCCTCCCTTCCCCTGCTTCTGTGAGGGTGATTACCTACCTGCCCATGTACTCCCACCTCCCCATCCTGGCATTTCCCTACACTGGGGCATCAAGCCTTCCCAGGACCAAGGGCTTTTCCTCCCATTGACGTCCAACAAGGCCATCCTCTGCTACATATGTGGCTGGAGCCTTGGGACCCTCCATATGTACTCTTCTGTTGGTGGTTTCATTCCTGGGAGCTCTGGAGGGTTTGGTTGGTTGATATTGTTGTTCTTCCTATGGGTCACAAACCCCTTCAGCTCCTTCCATCCTTTCTCTAACTCCTCCATTGGAGACCCTGTGTTCAGTCCAATGGTTGGCTGCAACCATGCGCTTCTGTATTTGCCAGGCTCTGAAAGAGTCTCTCAGGAGACAGCTATATCAGGCTCCTGTCAGCAAGTACTTCTTGGCATCTGTAATAGTGTCTGGGTTTGGTGTCTGTATATGGGATGGCTCCCCAGGTGGGGAAGTCTCTGGATGTCCTTTCCTTCAGTCTCTGCTCCACACTTTGTCTCTTTATTTCCTCCTGTGAGTATTTTGTTCCCCTTTCTAAGAAGGACTGAAGCATCCACATTTTGGTCTTCCTTCTTCTTGAGCTTCATGTGGTCAATGAATTTTATCTTGGGTATTTTGAGCTTTTAGACTAATATCTACTTATCAATGAGTGCATACCATGTGTGTTCTTTTGTGACTGGGTTACCTTGCTCAGGATGATATTTTCTAGTTCCATTCATTTGCCTAAGAATTTCATGAAGTCATTGTTTTTAATAGCTGAGTAGTATGCCATTGTGTAAATGTACCACATTTTCTGTATCCATTCCTCTGTTGAAGGACATCTGAGTTGTTTCCAGCTTCTGGCTATTATAAATAAGGTAGCTATGAACATAGTGGAGCATGTGTCTTTGTTACATGTTGGAGCATCTTCTGAGTATATGCCCAGGAGTGATATAGCTGAGTCCTGAGGTAGTATTATGTTCATTTTTCTGAGGGTCCACCAAACTGATTTCCAGAGTGGTTGTACCAGTCTGCAATCCCACCAACAATGGAGGAGTGTTCCTCTTTCTCCACATCCACACCAGCATCTGCTGTCACCTGAGTTTTTGAACTTAGCCATTCTAATTGGTGTGAGGTGGAATCTTGGGGTTGTTTTGAACAGAACTGAAGACCTAGAAATGAGCCCACACATCTATGGTCACTTGTTCTTTGACAAAGGAGCTAAAACCATTCAATGGAAAAGAGACAGCATTTTCAACAAATGGTGCTGGTTCAACTGGCAGTCAGCATATAAAAGAATGCAAATAAATCCATTCTTATCTCCTTGTACAAAGTTCAAGTCCAAGTGGATCAAGGACCTCTACTTAAAACCAGATACACTGAATCTAATAGAAGAGGAAGTGGGGAAGAGTCTTGAACACATGGGCACGGGAAACTTTTCTGAAAGAACACCAATGGCTTACGCTCTAAGATGAAGAATCGACAAATGGGAGCTCATAAAATTGTAAAGCTTCTGTAAGGCAAAGGACACTGTCAATAGGACAAAACGGCAACCAACAGAGTGGGAAAAGATCTTTACCAACCCTACATCTGATAGAGGGCTAATATCCAATGTATACAAAGAACTCAAGAAGTTAGACTCCAGAAAACCAAATAACCCCATTAAAAAACAGGGTACAGAGCTAAACAGAGAATTGTCAACGGAGGAATACCTGATAGCTGAGAAGCACTTAAAGAAATGTTCAACATCCTTAGTCATCAGGGAAATAAACAGTTTTTAAAACACTCTCTCCACCTATAGTCTCCCTGTAAGATGCTGGGGCTTTGACTCTGATCCATGAGCTTGGGAGACCATGTTTGAGCCTGTCAGCACACTTCATTTGCATCCGGTAGCACATCCCCACTGGACTCTGTTGTTCTTCAAACACACACAGAAAACGAGTCTACTCTGCCTGCAGTGTTCCCGACTCACAGAAACTAGTCCACTGTACCTGGAATCTCCCAACTACCTTCTTAGCAGACCAGCAATTTTTTTTTTATTTCCCAAGACCTGATGTAAAAACAACGTAGGGAGTGTTTCTTTTTGTTGTTAATTTCTCAAATTTCAAAAGGAATTCATCTCTTCTCCTAAGTTCCCAGTATAGTTTGCTTCTATCTGTGTCAGAGAAACATATTTTATTTCCTTCTGTACCTCCATAAGTCTTGGGCAGGATATAGAACATAGTAGGAATTCAGGCAATAATGCCCTTGAGTTCTATTGCATGCTAATCAATTAGGCCTATGCTTTTCCACTGTCAGAAATACATTCATCTCATCAGCAATGGGGTACCACTAAGGAACTTACCAAAGATGGGCAAATTGATTTGATATTTCCTCTTGTACATTTATATGTGTATGTATGTATGTATGTATATATATATATATATATATATATATATATATATATATATATATATATATACACACACATACATACACACACACACACACATACTTATATATGGATATGTTTGAGACAGCATGTATCAGTATGAGTATTAATTGGTTTTTATAATTTATAGAAACACTTTGAATAATAGCAGCTATTCTACTCAGGAAGTTCAGAATGGCAATGACCTAAGCTGTTCATGTAGGAGGAAAACTAATGCAGAGACGAAGTCTACTGAGAAAGTGCATACACACAGAGAGAAAAAAACAGAGCTGTGTAATGTAGGAAGTGTGTGTTTTCGTATTTTAAAAAGATTATTTTTATGTTATGTATATGGGCTTTTGGCCTGCACTTATGTCTCTGCACCATATGTAGGAAGTGCTCACAGAGGCCAGAAAGGGTGTCAGATCCTCTGGAACTGGAGTTATAGCTAGTTCTTAGCTGTCCTGTCAGTGTGGGAATTGAACCCAGGTCTTCTGCAAGAGCTGCCAGTGTTTTTAACCAGAGCCAGACCCCACATACATATTATTTATCCTGATCATTTTATTTCCTGAGTATATCTGCTATCAGAGCACAAATCCACAAATAGCAATGTCTAGTTATCCTTGCTTCAGGACCCATTCTATGTCGCATTATATGCAAACTATGTAAGAAGTATGTTTCATACGCTTCACTTGTGCATGCTAGGTGCACATGCAAAACTAGAAAACACTAAGCCAGCAGGGGGTGGTATTCTGCTACCGGCCCAGTAAGGGAGGATCGGTATCAGCATGCCAGCTAGAAAGTTATGTATCCTTCTGTCTTTATTGCCTCTCTCTCCCTCTCTGTCTCTGTCTCTGTCTCTGTCTCTCTCGTGTGTGTGTGTGTGTGTGTGTGTGTGTGTGTGTGTGTGTGTGTCTGTGTGTGTCTATGCCTGCGCGTGCACATCTACATATATGGTGGCCAGAAGTCAATCTCCTGCATTGTTTCTCGGGTGCTTTCCATCTAGGATTTATTTTTGAGATCAGCCTGTAACTTACCATCCTGGAACTCATTGATTAGGCTAGACTGGATGGCCAGTGGACTCCAGGAATCCACCTGTCTCCGCCTCTTTAGCACTGGGATTATGAGCATGGCCACCATGCCTGGCATTTTCTTTAGGATGTGATGGTTTGTATATGCTTGGCCCAGGGAGTAGCATTATTAGAAGGTGTGGCCCTGCTGGAGTAGGTGTATCACTGTAGGTGTGGGCTTTAAGACTCTCATCCTTGCTGCCTTCAGATGAAGATGCAGAACTCTCCTCCTGCACCATGCCTGCTTGGATGCTACCATGTTCCTGCCTTGATGATAATGGACTGAACCTCTGAACCTGTAAGCCAGCAGCCCCAATTAAATGTTGTCCTTATAAGAGTTGCCTTAGACATGGTGTCTATTCACAGCAGTAAAACCCTAACTAAGACACAGCGGTTCTAGGAATCGAACCAACATTTTTATGCTTGCACAGAAAGTATTGTAGTCATTGAGCTATCTCTTCAGCCCCAATTTCATGTCTCCTCACCCACATCACTGAACCAGAAGCCTGTTATTTTGGCTAGGCTGTCTATCCAGCAAGCTCCTGGATCTCTCTCTCTCTCTCTCTCTCTCTCTCTCTCTCTCTCTCTCTCTCTCTCTCTCTCTCTTTCTCTCTCTCTCTCTCTGCCTATCTTCTACACTCCCCAATTCCAGAGTTCCAGGCACATCCAGCTATGGCTGGATTGCTGTGACTGTTTGACACTTGAACTCATGCCTTCATGTACAGAGCAAGCATATCTCCCTAGCCCCTGCTCCTATTTTCAGAACCAAATCAAAAGTCCAAACCTAAAGATAAAACCCCTAAAACCTGTAGTAAATGCATCACTTGTCAAAGAAGTTATTTTGTTCCTTATATAAGGTACCAGTTCATCAAAAGGCTTGTGAATGGGTAAGCGAATGAACTGAAAACAGACCTTCCCTAGGTTATTCCAGGGGCGTGAACAAGCTGAAAAGAGACCTTGGCTGGCAAACCTCTGTGTAAAGCATTCAAGGGTAGTTCGTTTCCTCTCCCATCTCTTTCCTTTTGTATGCTTTCCCCATCCATCCCACTCAAGCAGCAGCAGCAGACACTAAGCACTGCTAACACGTTGTCCTCTCTTTCTTCCCACCCACCTCCTGCCAAGAGCCACAGCAAATTTTCTCACTTCTGGGACCCTTGCTCATCTCCTTTTTCCCCACCCTATACAACTTTCTTTCAGCCAGGCAGCCCCACAGACTTGTAACAGCTTAGGTTTGGCTGAGTGCTGCAGAGTTTCAAAGGAACTGTGGCTTATCATACAGAGAGACACGTGTCTCTCTGGACGTAATGATCCAGGCCTCTTGCTCCTCAGGAGCTCAGTCTCCTGATGCATTGCTTCAGCATGCTCAGTTGTGTCTCTCATCCTTATGGTCAAAACTGGCTCGTGATCATGCCTGTCAGAAAGAGGGGAGAGATAAGCAATGAGGTGCACTCCTGTTTCCGGTAAGCATGTAACTCAGATACTTCACAGGTAATTCGAACATTCATTCCAGTAGGCAATGTTCGTCATACAGCCCCACTTCAATGCGAGGGTGGCTGGCACAAAGGGGCTAGCTCACCTCAGTAAGAGTATCCTGCATTACACAGCCTTGGATCCAGGTCATAATTTTGTAACAACGAAAAAGACCTTGAATGGAGGTGCCATGCACGGGTGGATAATTGCAGTCCCAGAAGTCATGAGTTATTAAACTCAAATCCAAATGCCAGGTGTGTGACACATCCCTAGAAGCTGATGGTCAGGAAGGCCTCCAGAAACTTCTCAAACTATGTGTGTTATGACTATTGCTATTGGTTGCCCACGAGAACTTGGTGGTAAGACCCTATTGCTGCAGACACGACTCACAGTTTAGTTGTATAAGGCCAGGAAAACATTGCTGGATGTGAACTGGAAGCTCCCTCCATGTTTGCTACCCTTCACAGTGCTGGAGTTGCTATGCAGGCAGGTGAAGGAGACCCATCGTCAAAGCTCACCCCAGCTTTACAATACCCATTTGCCAGGTTTTGGGGCTTACTGGTACAATGGTGCCATGACCTTTTATGGGGAAACCAACTGATTTCTGATGGGATCCGAGGTCCTCTCTTCTCCACAGGAATGAGTTCATGCCTGGTGTTATGGACCTGGTCAAAGGCCATAGCTGGGGAAGTCATAAACACTAGTGGTGAACCTACTACTTTTGTTTTGCTAAACAAACATATTGTCAAATGGTTAACTCACTCATGGTTAAGGTCCCAAGAGAAAGGGACTACTGAGTGTTTACCATTAATCAGAATACCCATATCACCTTTGTAAATCCTCAGGGAACATTGTGGAAGAGAGGCCGGAAGAGTGTCAGAGCAGAATGTTAGGGCAGAGGACTTGACATGGCGGTGACACCGATGAGCTCACAACCTCTGCAGTTATGTGATGAAGGTCTGTACAAGATGGAGCCAATTAGACAGGCATAGGCAGAGGAGGGGCCATGCTGCATCCAGGGGAGCTAATGGCAGCCAAGGACAGCTGGGGAAAGGGAAGTCAGTGTCTTCAGTGCTGTAGCCATTGGTGAGCAGCTCACACTCCAGTGGACAGCTTCAGACCTATACTCATACAGGTAACCTTGCCTAAACCTAGTGGGTCAGAAAGCAAAACTAGAAATGGACCCCAAAAGTGGGATGGGAAGAAGTGGGGGGAAGGATGGTGGGTGGGAGGAGGTCAAGAGGGCAGATAGATGAGTGTGTCCACAATCTATTATACATATTCACGAACCTGTCAAATAGTAAATTAATAAAGTTTTCATCTCTACGGAAGAACAAAATGATGTTTGTGGATGGCCTGAAGTCGCGTCTTCTGCTCATGTCCCGGCTTCTGGTTTCATCAGTTTGCCCCCTTTTACTCAGTGCAAACCAAAGACAATCTAACCATGCTTCTCACTGCTCAAAAGCATTGAAAACGACAGCAGAAAACCTCCCTGTAAAACATGAGCTGAGCAGTCCTCACATTCGGATGGTTCAAGCTCCTAGGCGCTTATCTCTGGTGTCTGTCTCCTTTGTGCCTTCTGGCTTCTGTGACTTTCCATATGTAGTTCATGTTTGAAGGGGTCAGCTTCCACCTGACATACGTGTGGACAGCTTTAAAGCAAGCTCAGAAGTCGTTTCTACAGGAAATGCTTGTCGGCTTTCCCTCAGTCAGCCTTAACCAAGGGTTAACAGTTGCTCCTTTACACCTCATATGACACGGTTCCGCTCGTGACTTTAATGTAGCATGTGGCGATTCACCTGTTCACATGTTGTGCTCAGCCCTGCTCTTGGCCCTGACCAGATCTGCTCCTGAATCTCAATTGCATGGATAGAAGATCGAATGCGCACGCGTCAGTATGGTGGCATTACAGTCTCTTTATGTTTCATACTTTAAGCGTTTTACACAGAATCTTCTCTTTATAAGAAATGTTAACGAGCACTTCCATTGATGCACACTTACTTTGATTGTATTAGGTTATTATCATAATTGTCTGATTCAATCTTAGCAATCTTGGGAGACATGTTTTCATTTACATATGGAATAGGAGGCATAGAACGCTAAATAATGCATCGCGTTTCCTTTTTTTTTTTTTTTAGTTTTCTTTATTATAGGGAAAGTGGGTGGTGGAAGACAGGAGAGTTTTGTATGTTGTCATGCGTTTGGAAGTGTACTGGCCTGGCCATTGCTGAGCTTATATGCAGTGCTGGGTGACTAGGGACATGCTCCTGTGCAGGCTTCGGTTTTCTTATCCACAGTAGAAGGAGGTTGTTTAACAATCGAAGTCTTACCCAGATCTCGAAGGCGGTGCTTTTCTTCCCTTTACAGCGACTTGCAATGTGGCTCTCCTCCACACCAATATGCTATCATCACACAGCTGCGACTTTTCTAAAAATGGACACTCTATAAATGCTAAAACAGTGCCTGTTAGAAAATAGTCAGTTTTGATCCAAAAAGGGAAAACCCCATTCTGCTAAGAGATAAACATCACAGCCTTGGCTGCCACTCGGAATCCAACCGCTTCAGAACAGAAGCTACCCAGAGGCACTGTTTGCAGGACTGTATCTACATATATTTAGCAACCAAATAAGATTCAAGCTTGGATATTAGCTGAATGAGCACACAGATGCAACTTGGATCTTCTCTGTGACACTGCTTCGTAAAGGATTGCGGGTAGTTCTGGGCAACTCTCGTGGGGGTTGAGGTATTCCATGAAGATTCCCTTTCTGAGTTACACAGAGAACTTTGAGGGGTCTCGATAATGTCATCCGTTTTTCTTCATGTGGGTTCTGAAACAGTTGAAAAGAGGGCAAAGTTGTCCAGCAGATAGAGATAAACATACTATCTTGGTTGGTGGCAAAGATGGTATTGGATAGTATGGTTTACAGCTGTAGCTAAGGAAGTGTTCTAGTACTGAGAGCTAGAAGCAGTCAGCCCCACCCAGTCCCACTAGATTGGGGTCAGCTTGTTCCCTAGCAAGCATACTAATTAAGCATGTTCAGTATCTCTACATAAACACACTGTGGCAGAGACTGCAAATTATCAATTCAAACGTTGTATCCTCTTTTGCTTTCACGGTTATCAGGGCATAGTGGCTCTCCAGAATACAGACTTTGTCTCCATGCCTCCTTTGCAGCTACAGTGTGATTTTGTTACAGGGACAAGGATGAGAACTGCTCTCGGCTTTGAGAACAAAGGAAAAGGAAGTCTGAGGTTTTGGTCCTCATTTTCTCCCCCATTCTGGCAAGAAGAATGAAGGGGATGGAGTGCCCATTTAGGATCATGAAGTGGAATTCTTAATTTTAGTGATCGCAAATAATCTGTGAGACCATCGCTCTATCCTTGAACCGCTGACTTTAGATTTTTCTTATTGGGAGAGACAACTTTTAGCTTGTTGAAGTCTCTATAATGTGGGACGATCTGTCACTTAAGACTCATTTTAACTCATCACACAAATTGTTGCTTGCCCACAAGGAATAGGTTCGAAACAGAGTGATTTAGAGGCAGTTCATGTTTAACAACATAGGAATGTTGATTTAATTTGATCATGGTACACCATAAACATATATAACATTATTGAATTTTTCCATGTACCTTAATAAATTTAAAAAATAATATTACGAGGAAGGATAGCACATTGGGCTGGAAATTCTAATTTGTGCTTCTGGCTCAAGGAGAGAACAGACCCAAAGCACCTCTTTTTTTTCCACTTTTAAAATTCTCTTCATTTTTATTACAGGTGTATATAAATGGATTAATTACAGCATTGCATCATGATACACTTTCATATTAGTTACTGGGGGTTTTTGAGATTTATTTTTTATTTTATTTATTATTTATTTTATGGGTTTTTTGACTGCATGTGTGCATGCAGTTCCCATGGTGGTCAAAAGAGGAAGTGTATCCACTGGAACTGGAGGTACAGACTGTTAGCCCTCATGGGTGCTGTGGATAGAGCCCAGATGTGACTTAACAGGTCTCAAAGTTTAAACTATAGTGTTTGACCCAGCAATGAAAGCTCCCGCAGCTGGTTGACTTGCTTCCTTGAAGCTGTGGAATTCATAGAAGCAAGGGAGTGCAGGAATCTCTGTTTTAAGTCTGGCCCCTCAGCCTTCTTTAAGAGCCTAGTTGGTATGCTGAGGCCATCCTGGGAAAGTCTTTCTTTTATTTCAAATCTATTGTTAAGGATTTTAATCCCTTGAAAACAAATTTGACTTATTATTTTAAATTTTCTCTCTCTCTCTCTCTCTCTCTCTCTCTCTCTCTCTCTCTCTCTCTCTCTTTCTCTCTCTCTCCCTGCCTGTGGGTGTGTGCACATAGGTGCAAGTACCCATGGAGGCCAGAAGCAGTGAATCCCTCTGTACCTGGAGTTCCAGGTGGTTGTGAACTCCTGATGTAGGTGTTAGGAAAAGAACTCAGGTCTTCTATAAGAGCAGGAAGTGCCCTTAACCACTGAACCATCTCGCCAACCCTCCATCCCCCCACCCCCAGCAGTTAAAAAACTCCATATCTTTGCCATAATATATAACATCAACGTAAGTTTGACAGCCCACCCACTTTGTTGTATTAGGTAGAATCAAGGCCCCACCCTTCAGGTGACGGGATCGTATGAGTGGGGGCCACGGAGGCTCATTTTAGAAGTCTGCCTGCCAGTCCATCCTCATGAAATTCTTCCAATAACCAAAGCAACCTCTCTCTTCCTCCCAAATATCTCTCCTCTCATTTTCCCATTATCTGTAAGTGTATTTATCTTGATATTTCCCTTCTGGTCAGTGTGTGTGTGTGTGTGTGTGTGTGTGTGTGTGTGTGTGTGTGTGTGTGTGTGTGTGTATGTGTTTAGTATTTGTCTATACTGATATGTGCTTTACAACCTGTTAACTTTAATTGCCATTTGAGAGTTCACTGAATGCATGTTTATAAGATATACTTATCCAGTCTCATATTAATAGATGCTTGCGTTCCTTCTAGTCTTTTTTTTTTTTTTTTTTTTTGCTATTGTAAAAAATGCTGATATGGACACTTTTATATATCTCTCCAATAGATAGGTAAGATTTATTTTGAGAATATATGTAGGAATGAAATTTTCAGGTCATAGAATATATGAATTGAACTTAAGAATGTCAAACATTTTCAAATTCACATTTCCATCAGCAGCAGATAGATCCTGTCTCTATTTTATCTCTAACACCTGGCATAGATATATTTTTACCTTTTTTCGCCTATAAAAAGCATGAAAATTGGTACCCTATTCTGGCCTTAATTTGCATTTCTCTGTCATTTTAGTGAAAAATTTAAACTTGTCTTCCTAGGTTTGCTAGCCAAGCACTTCTGTGACAGATCCTGTTTGTAGCTTTGCCCATGCTTAACTGAGTTGTCATTTTAATACTTATTCGTAGCATTTGTTTATATGCATGGTCTTCCTTTAGTTATAAATACAAGGAAGTTGGAAATGAATGCTCAGTCGCTTTATCTCTGAATTGGACTGATAAGTGGTGCTATTCTTACTTCTGAGAGCTGATAAGAGATGGGAGATGGGAGACTGTATGGAAAGGCTCTGCACACTGAAAAGCCACTGGTGCTTTGCTTTAGGAGTAAAATGAGGTTGAAAATTAGGTAAATATAAAAATATTCTTCTCAATTGGGAGGCACCGCAGCACAGTTGATTGGTTGAATGCACAGATGTTTACGTTGGATTGATGAGCCCCAAACTGTACTTTGACCATTGCTAATTCCAGAACTTTAAGTGATTTACACAACCCTTATGCCTCAGTTTCCTAGTCTTTCAAATGGGAAGAGTGATAGCACATATTCCATTTGGATTTTAAAAATAAGTGAATTAATACTAAGCGCATTGTTCAGCACATAATAAGCACTGTCTTAGTATTTGATGAGGGTATTACTTGACCAGGATTTCTACCTCCTGCTGGACGCCAGGCCAGTGTCCTTGTGATGAAATGGAAGAGAACTCCTACCACATACTCTTATGTGTGTGCCTTTTCTAACATTGAGTCATTTCTAACAAAGCAAAAATAGATTTTTTTTTTTGTGAATATCTCTGAGTTAGAAATCAACAGCTGGTGGAAATCTGAACCTAGGTCACTGACTTATGCATATAACAAAACGATACAAAGGTATGCCGTATGATCTATAATGCTGGCTGGAAGCTCTCTTTCGGCTTTCCTTAATAGCCCGTGCTTCTGTGAGGAATGTTGAATCACTCCAGGCTGCTCAAGAAAGTGTGACGGTAACACAGGATACAACTTAAATTGAACTGCTTTGTGAGTCTGAGATCACATTGTAAGGCGATAGTCATTATCCAAGTAAAATGGACTGCCAATTATTGGAACAAAGAAAAGCAGTATTGTCCTGTATTGGCTATCTTTCCCTAACTAATAAATTGTATTCATTCCCATTTTCTGCCTTTCTCCTTTGTTCTGCAGAGACTTTCTCTAGGGTGCTGAATCTGTAGATACTCTTATCCACCCCTGACAGACAGAGTACGACTCTTCTAGTGGATATATTTTTAGCAGCTATTAAAGCTTATGTATCCCGCTCTTCCGGGCAAGCATCTGTATTCAGAACCACCTGTGTTCAGCCTTCAGGGGAATTGGATGGTTTTGCCTGTGGTTGAGCTGGGAACTAGAGGCATAAACATCACACTCTGTGAGTAAGCTTGTGAAGGCAGCTAATTATGCTACTCCGAGTATTAATAATGCATGATGTTTAAAAACAAAAACACTTCCCAATTTCAGGGCACATGGTTCCATTTCTTCTTCCCAGCCTCTTACTCTGAACTCTGAACTTGATATAACACAGTTTGTTAGGCTAAATCTTTAACATAGGGTTAATATGATGATTGGCAAGCCTTCTGGCTACCCACTGCTGTATAACAATGCCCTAAAAGCACATTGGCTTAAAAAATGCACTATCAGCATCACTATCATCCTCAGCCTCATCATCATCAGACTCCTCCTCCTCCTCCTCCTCATCGTCATCCTCGTCCTCCTCGTCCTCCTCCTCATCTGTCCTGGCTCTCTGGGGATTGAGGCTTAGGTTAGCAATTTCTGATAAGATCTCCCACACAATTACAGTTAGACAGCTGCAGAGCTGAGGTCATAAGAAAGCTCACCTGTACTGAACACCCAAGGTGGCCCCATCTCTCAAGGATCAGCTCCATCAGGTCTCCTCCATGTAGCAACATTCTGCTACATCTTGTTCTTCAAGGAAGTCTAAGGCCGATCTAAAATTTTCCAAAATAATGAAGTAGCATATGGGTACAAAGAGGAAAGGGAATGGTGGAAAGATCTCCAAGGAAAAGCTATTGTGCCTCTTCTGCCCTTTAAGAAGTCTTTGGGAAACCCGCTGTAAGAAACACGGGGGCTTACGGTAAGTAGTTGCCAGTTAGCACTTTTTGTGTTTTACATCTTGGCTGAAGCATCACATTCCTTGGGTCACCTTTGAAACAGCCTGCCATTAGATTAAGTTCCTTTGTATTATTCTTTCATAGCATTTGTAATTTACATCTCTATGACTACTGACTTAATGTGTCACCGAGACCACATTGAATCCCACAAAGGCAGGTACTCCTGTTTGCATGCATGTTCTGTGTTGATTCTCTGAACTTCCCTCCCTTTCCATCCTCTCATTTTAAAACACACAGATTTCAAAACAACTGCTGGCTTATGCCGTAGCATGAACCAGAATTATACTTTTATGTGTGGCCATACTATTTTAAGTTTATTTACGATGACTAGAGGATGAACGTCTTTGATGAAAAGTCCAACAGCACTATCACATTTTATGTGTTAAAATAACGAAAGGCCTATAGTTTGGATCAGCAGAGCCAGATCTACAAAGGGCTGGAAAGGTCATGAAACTCAGCGTCAGAGGCTGAGGATTCTAACTGTGCACCATACAATCAATAGCTTGAGTTCTGGGTGTAGTCAACTCGAGCATTCATCTACATGTGAACAGAAACAGAGCACTTTCAAAGTTTCCCAGCAGTAATAACATTAATTTCAGGTCAGTTGTCTATCATTTTCTGAGACTTAGAGATCAGGGGTTAAAAACCATGTTCTCGATATGAGATTGTTAGGTGATTTTGAGTGAATGGGAAACATGACTGTATTCATACTTAAAAGAAATATTCCAGATGGTAGGTGGAGTCTACAGTATAGTTTATGGTGGTGTGAGCACACCAATCAAAAAGCTGCTAGAAATGGCCAAGCTGTGACTAGAAGATCAGCCAAGAATGGAGGCCAGACTCTAGAACAACAGCAAAAAATGATTTAAAGTTATGTCATCCATGTAGTTTAAAATTCCAGGTTGTACTTATGTTTTGGCTGAGAATGTGGGCGTTGCCTTTAAATCTATGACAGGCTGTTGCAGAAAAGATGGATTAAAATTATTCTGAGTCCCAAATGTCAGGAACATGAGGGGAAACTACAGACCATGAGGTCTATGCTCAGAGCAGGAAAGTGTATGTTTCTGAGCTGTGTAGACAGAAGGAATTTCCTGGGGGATGTCAGTCAGCTCCCATCCCTGACTGTCTTCCAGTGGAGGACAGAGGAGCTGCTAGGAGATCTGTGGAGTCTCAGAGGGTCTGGATAACATCAGGGTCTTTGGGGAGCAGAACAGCAACAGAGGCAATCCATTGGAACTTTTTACAAAAGAACTCAGTGTTTGTCATGTACCGGACCATAACTAGAACTAGGGGACAGCACTTGCTGACTTCTTTAGCAGAGGCACATGAAATGATGTCTTACTTTTCAGTGGCCTGTGTCTGAACAGTTTTCTTCAATCCTGTTCAGGGGAAGCGTTTTTAGCTGATTTAGGAAAATGTAGCTTCACCAGGTAGTGATGGCACATACCTTTAAACCTAGCACTCAGGAGGCAGAGGCAGGCAGATGGATTTCTGTTAGTTTAAGGCCAGCCTGATCTACAGAGCATGTTCCAGGACAGTCAGGGCTACACAGAGAAACCCTGTCTCAAAAAAAAAAAAAAGAAAAAAAGAAAAAAAGAAAAGAAAAGAAAAGAAAAGAAAAGAAAAGAAAAGAAAGAGAAAAATATAAGAAAAAAGAAAGACAAAGGAAAAATCTAACTTGAAATTCTCTCTGTATATTTGTGAAATGTATGCATTTTGGCATATTTTCTGGTTACCATTCACTTTTTATTTATTGAATAGGGCAACATTACCTGTTTTTGCTTTGTTTTTACAGCTTTTGTAAGAAATAATCTTTCAAAAGTTCCCAAAAGTTATAGAATTTTAATACATGGGGACAATGCCTGAAATAAAATCACACACACACACACACACACACACACACACACACACACACCCATATCCCCCCACATACACAGAGAAAGAGATAGATAGATAGATAGATAGATAGATAGATAGATAGATAGATATGTAGATAGATAGGGAGATAACATCTGTCACCATTGGAGGTCTTCTTCAGTTGTAGTCTACTTTTTTTATTTTGACTCCAGAGCTCACTGATTTGGCTAGACTGGCAGCCAAGCACACTTCAGGGTTTTACCTGTCTCAGCATGTTCAATCCTGGATTACAGACATGTGTCACCTCCCACTTTTACACGGGTACTGGGTATGTCAACGTAAGTCTTCATGTTTGCACTTCCTGTGTTCTTAAAGCAAATAGTACGTGCTTATATGGGGAAACGGGATGGCAGGAAGCACAGTAACTGAAGAGTTAACAACTAAGAGGAAATGCTTCCTGATTGAGCTAATGCCATCCTGTCTCCAGGATATTATTCACTTTCCCCCTTTAATTTGATGCATCTTTAAAGATAACCATTTGCATAAGTTTCTAAACACTGTGAGAAATTAGCCATAATTCCGAGGAGGTGATGGATGGTGCTTCCCTCTTTCTCCAGGCGTGCTGGAAAGTGGGAGGAGATAATTGATTCTCTTGGATCGGTACCGTCTTCCTATGGATGCTGGATGGGGGTGATATTGGTCTCCAAATAAACATGACTCATCGTCTATTGGAAAAACTGAAGAGCTCCCCTGAAAATGCACTAGAAGTCTATTATGCTGCAGTTATTAGCTTTGCAATCTGTTCCTAATGAATGCAATAACAAAGCCACTTAGGAAAGAGTATGATTGGAGATTGTGTTTGCTTGCAGTTAACCTTTAGATGCCTCAGTGGTGCTCAGTAAAGGATTCCTCCCAAACTCTTTGGATTCTGTTGGCTTCTAGCATCTGTCACAGTGCCCAGAATTGGGGGTCTTTGTTAGTCTTTGCTGACATCTCATTATGCAATCTGCCTTGTATGTTTGCCCGCCTGATGCAGTGTCTCAGAAACTGGCTATAGTTGTTTTTATGTGTCCTCTGAAACCAGTAGCCTGTTTCTTAGCTGGTGTCACCTGACACACATCATCAACATCCTACTTGAAGTGAAAATGTTACTAGAATTGAGCCATTTAGAATAAATCTTCTCAAGAGGGTTTCACACATGATAAAGAGACCCACTGTAGAATTTCCACGGGAAAGAAAACAAGTCTTTTACCAATTGCTCTAATCTCTCTAGTCCAGGTAGTGGGCCAATCAAACGGGAAGAAAGTAAAGAAAATTCATGGTCAGCGTCCGAAGCAAGGCCCAAGGAGGACCAGGAGGGGAAGTGGGCAATTGAGGCAGCAATGGAGTTGAAGGAAAGGAAAACATCTTTCCTATCAGAAATGAGGGTCAGGTTTTGTTTGAGATTGGAAAAAATAAAGTAGCCAAAAAAGGAGGGAAACTGTTCCTGGAGAACACCAGGGCTAGAAAACCAGTGGATCCGTTTGGACTGTCGGGGCTAGAGGACCAGTGGATCCGTCTGGACTGTCGGGGCTAGAGGACCAGTGGATCCGTCTGGACTGTCGGGGCTAGAGGACCAGTGGATCCGTCTGGACTGTCGGGGCTAGAGGACCAGTGGATCCGTCTGGACTGTCATCAAAGGGTGGAGAAGGCCATCCAGCATAATCTACTAGAAGAAGTACATTATTCCCGTTTGTGTTTGTGCTGAACGCAGACTTTATTAATGAACATTGCGGATGTCACTGAAGACTTCATAAATGCGCAGATCCCTGTCCCAACCACATCATCAGGAGTCTTTCCTTTCCCAATCTTCCCTAAGGCAGTGGCGTCTTCCCTAAGGCAGTGGCGTGGCGGTCTAACTTTATCATGGTGCTTGTTCATCCTGTTCTCTCTGGATGGAAACCTGCATGTCCCTCTGCAGACTCTGCTTCAGCAACCCCCCCCCTTAGTAATATAGGACATCCTTGCACACTCTCTCTAGGTTTCTTTTTTCCAAGAAATAAGATCTGCAGGTGAGTCAATAGGTGGACCTTCCTCTTATTTGAAACACTTTTATTTAGGTTAAAAGAAAGTGGGAATTGTGCTCAGAAAAGAACGCAAAGGCAGGGAGGTAAGGGAATCCTGGATTCAAACAAAAACATCAGTGGGGCACCTTGGCTATTAGACATGAAAACCACATGATGACTTTTGCTTTTTATATCTTCTTTGCAAGCTTCCAGAGAAGTCCCTATTAGGACACATTGTATCCACTCGATTGAATATTGCAGAGCTCCTGTCTTATTACACAGAGAATTTTCCAACATTGTTTCATGTTCTCATTTGCTTCCAGTCAGTGAGCTCACCCAGAAAAGGAAAAACACAATATTTACAGATGAAAGTGGTAATGGAAGAGATTTGACTGGGCTCAGCTAAAAGAATCCTTTGTAATGACCTTCCATGGTGAGACTGTGGTAGATTTAATAATTCTAAACTCTGATGGCCTTTTTGATGGCCACTATTCCAGCAGCCTGTTCAAGTGTGCAATCTTTGAAGGCAGGGACCATGGTTATAGCTCTAAACCATATTTCCAATCTACCCATATTTCCACTCCCAGAGTCTTGGAGCCTCCTTGTTATCTTTGCTTTTAATCTGTGCCTTTGATTCGTTGCTGATGCAGTAAGTGATGTGGTAGCAAACCACATGTGTGCATGCCTCTGTGTGTGTGTGTGTGTGTGTGTGTGTGTGTGTGTGTGTGTGTGTGTGCCCATTCCTTTGAGGCAGGGTCTTTCTCTGAACCTGGAGCTCACATTTTCTATGCTAGACCAGAAGCCAGCAAAACTCAGCAATGCATCTGTCTGTCTCCATCATAGCTGGGGTTATAGGTGTGTGCACACTGGATGCACCCTGGATGCACCCTGGATGCACAGATCGTTATGCGGATCTTGGGTTCTGAATTCCGGTCCTTGTGATTCTACAGCAGGAAATCTGAACTTCTGAGGCTCTCTCCATCCTCTTGTGCATGTGTTTAAGCCAAGTGTTTGCTGCTCACTTTTGAGAGTTCTTTGTGTGGTCTTTTACAGAGTAGAAGTTTTTAATTGCCATGACATCTGGAGAGTCAGTTATTTCCTTCACGAGTCATCACTTTGGTGTTGTATATAAAAAAAATTGTTTCTACGCCCCTGATACGCTAGACCTTCTAGTAAGTTAATTTAGGCTTCTGGTTACATTGCCTTAACAGTCAGGAAGCAGAGAGCAGACAGGAAGTAGAGCTAGGCTGTCAGACTTCAAGACTGATCCTTCCCACCCCAACTCTGTCTTCCAGTAAGACGCCACTTCCTAAAGTTTCCACCGCCTTCCAAAACATCACTACCATATTGGGGCAACCTGGTCAAACCCGTGAGCCTGTAAGGACATTTTACATCCAAACTAGAATACCAAGTTATCACAGGCACCCAGTGGTGATGATGGTGACACACCATCAAATAGATGATGGTGCGTATCCTGACCTCTCTCTCTATAAAGCTCCCAGGATTCAGTCACAGCCTCCGTCCTGATTACCTAACTCTTCATCCCAACCACCTTCCTCTAACTCCATTTTTAAAGACCAGAGTCAGTTTAAATTTCTATCTTTGTAATACTCACAATGAGAACAAAATTCAACGTGAGCCTTCATAGGGATCAGTCATATTAAAACCAGCACTGTGCTTAGATTTAGGTTTTTGTACATGGATATTCAAATTTACTAACACTACTTGTTCAAAATTCGGTTTTTGTGTCTCTTTTGTTGCATTTGCTCTTGTCTAAAGATGACTTGACTCTATTTGGGCCTATTTTTCTTTTATCTTTTTTGTTCAATTGTTTCATTAAGATTTCTTTAATATCACACACAGTTTGGTAAGTTGAGAAAGTATGTACAGCCTAGTTTTGTTCTTTTTCATTGGTTATTTGTATTCTCATATGTTTAGAATAACTTTATTGATAGTCATAAGGCAAATAGTTGAGGTTTTAATTATTACTAGTGGGATTTACACATCAAATTAGGGAAAAAATGAGACATTGACAGTATTAAGTGTTCCTTTCATTGAACATAGAATTGATCTTCATTTATTTATTTAGTTAATATTTAGTTAAGTTTTTCAGCAAAATTTAACCATTTGTCCTCACAGAGATCTTGTATGTTTTTAAAAAGACTTATTTTGATGTTTAATTTTGTGTATGTGCGTCTAAGTGTAGGAATGTACGTATGTGCATTGTCCATAGGCCAGAGGAGGTCATTAGATCTCCTGGAGCTGGAGTTAAAGGTAGCTGTGAACTGCCATGTAAATACTGGGAACCAAATTAAGGCTCTTTATTAATTAAGGCTCCAATTCTTATATGTTTTTGTTAGATTTGCATCTATATATTCCAGTTTTTAGATATCAGCATGAATATGTTCTATGAATGTTCTAGTCTTAATATTTAATTTTTGCTTACTCACTGTTGGCCTAACTGAAGTTGCCAACTTTCGTCTAAAAAATGCTTTAATTTTGAAGTCTTGCTACAGTTGCTCATTAATTCCTCAAGGCACTTTATGTCAATTCATTTTCTCTATGTGGTTAATCCTCTCACCTTTGAGTAAAGAGTTATGTGTCTGGTCTGGAGAGATGGCTCAGTGGTAAAAGATCCTCACTGCTCTTGCAGAGGACCAGAGTTTGGTTCCCAGCACCTGTGTCAGGCAGTTCATAACTTTGTGTGACTCCAGTCCTAGGAAATTTGATCCCCTCTTCTGGTTTCCATGAGCACCTACTTGCACACATGCTCACACGCACACACACATACACACACACACACACACACACACACACGCACACACACTAAAATCAACTTTAAAAGAGGGGTTGTTGAGGATACAAGGTCCTTGTATTCACAGGTAAGCACTAGGAAAGCCAGGAATGTTAAACATCCGTGGGTGTCTCCTCAATGGATGAAATTAAAAACCCACATTCCGGCCAGAAAGTGGGATGTGGATGGTGTTAATGACCTTGTGACCTTTTGCTATCTGTAAAAGCAGACAGACTTCAACCAATTCTGCCAGAATGTCTACCCTAGACTCTCTCTCTCTCTCCCCCTAGGCTTTTATCTTTAGATCCCAGGGGATAGAACGTATCCTTAGGGGAGATAGCCTGCTGACCTCTCTGCCATCTCCGTTAGAGACCACACGAGATTTTATGCCTTTAAGCTATAGAAGCTATCTTCATGGCCACATGTGCTTTGCAGAGGACTTTCTATGCAGTCACACCTGAGCTTTATAGTGTACCCGGAATTGAAGTTATTCTTGCCTGGAAACTTTTTCCCAAATTGTACTGTGTTTGAATATGCTGGGCATCAGATCCCAGAAGTTTGATCCAGTCTAAGTCAAAGCGAACTGAGATTTTCTTCTCACCTCTTCCTGGAGAGTTTAGTTATCAGCAGTGCTCCCTGCAAGGATCCCATCACGCTGTGATTCCTTCCCCACTTTATCTAACATTTCCTTCTCATCACAGCCTCTAGGTTCCTGGGTTGATTTTGAAAGTCATTATGTGCCTTGATCATACTTTTGCCAGGAAAGCTTTGAGCATTTCACCCCAGTGATCGTGCTGGCTGTATGCTATTGTGTGTATTTTACCGAGGTGAAAGGTTTCCCTCTGATCCCAGCTTGGTGAGAGTCTTCAGGATGAGCACGTGGTGGGTTCTATCAAGTGGTTTTTCTGTATCTATTGATATCTCACTTTGCTTCTTTAGTCAGATGGTGTGATTGA
This sequence comes from Uromys caudimaculatus, assembly GCA_028551405.1. Classification (NCBI taxonomy): domain Eukaryota; kingdom Metazoa; phylum Chordata; class Mammalia; order Rodentia; family Muridae; genus Uromys; species Uromys caudimaculatus. The sequence goes on along the minus strand of CM052705.1, from coordinate 100,061,675 downwards.
TCAGATTAGTTCATTTTCAAATGTTGAATCTGTCTAGCAGTCTCGGAATAAGTTTCACTTGGTAGTGGTGTATAATCCTTTTCAATCTTTTAAAATGCAATTTGTTGACATATTGTTATGATTTTTACATTTCTGTTCATAAGATAAATCACTCTGTTAGCTCACTATAATATCTTTGGTTTTGGTATTAGGTTAACATGGACCTTTTGCTTCCATATTTTGGAGGAGACTGTAGGCAATCAGTGTAACTTCTTCCTTAAATACTTGATATAGATCACTAGTGAACTCTATCTCTGGTGCCTTCTGCTGGAGTAAATGAAGTATTGATTACATTTTTTGAGAGGCATAGCCCTATCCAGACTGAGGATTTCTTTTAATAATACTATACCCTTTCATAGATAATGCAATTGATTTATCATAGCAGTAATCCATTGTACATTCTTTTGTCCTGTCCCTTGCATCTTTGCTGTCACTAATGTCACTTACACACACACACACACACACACACACACACACACACACACACACACACACACAAACACAAACACACACACAGTCATTTATACATATACAACTATATATAGCCAAATAATATCACTATTTTATTTTGAATGAATAAATCTGTTGTATCAATTAAGAATAAGAAGCAGGAGAGTGTTGATTTTACTTTAACTTACTCCTTCTCTGGTGTTCTTTTTCTAAATGGAGTTTAGTCGTAATCTGAGTTTTTGACGTATGTCAGTTTCAATTCTCTCCAAGAACCATTGTCATGACAAGCAGTCCTGCTGGGGGTGGCTTCTCTAAACATTCCTTTGAGGAAGTCTGTGTTTATCTTTCACTTTTGAAGGATAATTTAATGTGGAATAGAATTCTAGATTGGTGTTTTTACTAACCTAAGATTTTCTCTCACTGTTTAAAATATTTTACTCTACCTTTCTTGCTGGCTTGGCTTTTTAGAAGAAGTTTGATGTAATCGTTGTTCCATTCCTTTAGAGTGAAGCTGATTTATCCTCTGAAAAATTTCAAGATATATTCTTAGTCCTTGATTTTATCAAGTGTGAAGATATAATGCTGTAGTGTTAATTTGTTTGGTTTACTTTGGTGCATTTTAGTGTTTCCTACGTGGATTTTGTCTTGTTTTACATTCGTGTTTATTTTATTCTCTGACTGCATGTCTGTTTTTGTGTCTGACATTAGATTGGAGAGTTTCTCAGTTATTATTGCTTTGAACATTGTATGTGTGCCTTCCTCTTTTCTCCTCCTGACATTGCCACTGTGTGTCACCCTTTCTAACCCTGCTATATATGCTCTGAGGTATTGTGACATTGTATCTTTTCTTTTAAAAAATCTACTGCCTTTTATCCATGAATGAAGATACAAAGTTTGGGGTTGGGTTAATATCTACCTGAAGTAAATATGAGAAGAAATAGATAGCACATTTTAGTGAGACAGACATTTTAGTCACTTCCACAAGTTGTGAGCTTCATTTTTCTTCAACTTTCAAATATATTTTATAAGCATCATTAATCCCCCATCATAGTTACATCTACAGCTAAAATCATAAAACAGAACCACCATTATCTGTCATCACTAGTCACTGAAATCCATCATCAAAGACTGGCCAATCATCTCTAATTACACTGCCTTATGAATTACTGTCAGGAAAGCTTACAAAAAAAAAGTTCAAGAGAAAGGATTTAAGCCAGAGATACTGTCTATCAAAGCCAGAAATTTGCCAATGCATCTAGCTAATCTTAAAGCAGTATCTCTCACCAATTGTTGATGTGGGAAACGATGTCTTCCAATGTTGACAAGCCTTGAACTACTGAAGGCTTTCCTCCAACTTATACTAAAACCCCTGGGCATTCTCTCCAAACAGACATGGGGAGGACTACAAAGAGAAGAGGAAAGAAGCTCTATTATGTTCTTTCCTTGTCACTAGTCTCTGATGCAGGAAGGCTTTCCGGTCTTGATATTAGAGCTATGGAAAACACTGCCTTGTTTCCCAGATGAGGGTGCTAGGCCAGGGATTAAGTGCTTAATTAAGGTCATTAGGAATACATTACAATCCTGATCTAATACTTTTTAGTTCTTTGAGTTTAGAGCAGGAATAATGTCCCAAGGAAAGACATCTGAGCCACCAGTTGTCTCTCAGCTTGTCTGAGACACCAGTGAGACACAGTCAACAGCTAGTCCCAGACAACAGTTGAGTCTTGAGGTCTACCCAGCTGATCACCATTGTCCATTGACCTTTTTTTTTTTTTTGGCTGAGACTTCTTTTTTTTTCCACCAACAAATATTTATTGAGTGCCTGCTATGTGCCAGGCCTCCCCCCAACTCAAGATAAGAAAACAAAACGAAACAGAGGCAGCAAAAAGAAACGGGAGGGCAAAGGGCAGTTGGAGAAAGCTGAGGGAACTAAGCAGCCTGAGGTGATGCAGCGCTTTCTTCTTCTGCCTCCTCTCCGAAATCCTATACCTCTTCCGCAGTGGCATCCTGGTACTGCTGGTATTCAGAGACGAGGTCGTTCATGTTGCTCTCGACTTCGGTGAACTAACTCCATCTCGTCCATGCCCTCACCTGTGTACCAGTGGAGGAAAGCCTTCCCGCAGAACATCACCGTAAACTGCTCGGAGATGTGCTTGAAGAGCTCCTGGATGGCCGTGCTGTTTCCAATGAATGTGACTGCCATCTTGAGGCCACGTGGCTGAGAGTTCTTAAGGAAGCAAGTTAACCCAGTCCTCAAAATGTCCAAGCATAAATATGAGCTTAATCTGATCAGTGGTCCTAACATCTGCAGAGAGAACAGAGGTGCCTTGGAAACCAGCTCAACAGTCTGACTCCCCTTCTTCCCCTGGCTTCACCATCCTGTAACCATGACAGAACTGAGCTGTTTAGGGGAGGTCTGGGAAGACTCTGATGGTCTTTGCATGCAGACCCCTACTCCATCACAGTAAGAAAAAGACTCCTGTCTGTCCCTGTGGTATTTTATCTTAAGGATGCATACCCTAATGCGTATGTCACAATCAGAATTAGAATTATTACTTTGATCTAGGCAAACCTATGTGCATACATGTGTGTGTGTGTGTGTGTGTGTGTGTGTGTGTGTGTATGTGTGTGTGTGTGTGTGTGGTGTATGCTCGCTCACATGCACATATTTGTGTTACCCAAAGGAGAAAGCAACTCAAGTGTTAAGATGAAGATCTCAGATTTTGGTAACTTGGTTGGGAACCTGAAAGACCACTTGTGGACCTCAAGATAAACATATGGGCTATTTTCTGGTCTGGATATGGTAGGTGCCACGTTTGCACATTTTTTTCTGATGTTTAGAATCACTGGACATGTCACCTTATATGGCAGATGAATTTGCATATGAGATTTAGTCGAAGATATTGAGACAAGGAGATTGTTGTGGTTTATTGGTTTTGTTCATTAAATCTTTTCCCCCATTTTTCATTTATTTAAGCAGTTTTTATTGGTTTTTTTCTTCCAGTAATTTATTTTTTATTCACTTTATATCCTGATCACAGCCCCTCCCCCTTTCTTCCCAGTTCCACCCTTACCCCCATTGCTCCCTCCCTTCTCAGAGAATCAGAGGTCCCCTTGGGTACCACCCCACCCTGAGACATCTAGTCCCATCAGGACTAGGCACATCCTCTCCCACTGAGGCCCAACCAAGCAGTCCAGGTGGAGGGAAGGGGACCCAATGGCAGGTAACAGAGACCAAAACAGCCCCTGCTCTACTTGTTAGGGGACCTGCATGAAGACCAATTTGCACATTTGCCACAAATGTGTAGGGGGTCTAGGTTCAGCTCCTGAATGCCCCTTGTTGCCCAGGCTCTGTGAGTCCCAATGGTCCCAGGTTAGTTGACTCCATAGTTCTTCTTGTGGTGGTCTTGACCCCTCTGGCTTGCTCCCTTCTACCCCCCACTCTTCCACAAGACTCCCCAAGCTCCACCTGGTATTGGCTGTGAGTTCCCGCATCCACCTCCATCTGCTGCTGGGTGAAGCCTCTCAGGAGGTCTGATTGCTTTCTCCCTTGTTGATAATGCCTTGCTTTCCTCTTCCGAGATACTTTCTTTGTATTTAGTCTTCAAAAATTGGACTGTAATGTATCCTGGTGTGGATCTCTCTAGATTTATCCTGTTTGGGGTTCATTTGGTTTCTCAAGTCTTCTGTCCAGTTTGCCACACTTTAGAAAAATTCCATCTGTCATTCTTTGACTTTCTTTTGTCATTCTTTGTCATTCTTTTCCAGGACCCACTTTCTTTTCCTCTCTTTTGAGAGTCAATAGAATCCCTTGTGCCTTTAAGGTTCCCGTTAATTTCCTTTATTTTCTCTCTGTATCTTAAAGTCCCCCCTCCTCTCTGTTTTCTCCATTATTTTAAGCCACATATTGTATTTTCATATTGGGTTTCTTGTATTTTCTATTCCTTTTGGTTTTGAATGCTCTGATTTATCCCCTCAATATCCTCATCTTTTTGATGAGACATTCTTTTTCCTTTTTTGTATGCATTTTCATTTACCTGAAATGTTTTTTATGATGGCTGAATTATAATCTCTATCAGGCTTATCTGTGGCATGTTGATACTGTCATCTGTTTATAGTCTTTTCTCATTCAGCTCAGGGAATTCCTACTTATTGGTGTATGTCAGACTATGGCCAGTATTGCACCAGTGCACACATCTTGGCTTACACGGTGCATTGTAGTTGATGGCATTCACATCTGGGTTAGGCCATTCATGCCAGGCTCCTCCAGCGGTCCATACTGCACCTTCCAATACTATAAAAGTGAGCCAGCAATAAGGGGGCATCCAGCTTGGTTCTAATTGATTTCTCTTCAAGTTGTGTGGTATTCCAGCAATGGATTCTTATCATCTAAATTGCACGAGACTGTATTGTTTTGGGGACATCTGAGCTTCTCTGACCAGAAACTCATAGGAAGCAACCCACACCCAGCACTAGGATTTTTTAAAAATTAAACAATAGCTTCTAGGAGCAGTGTTATCCAGCCATGGCATGTATCTCCCTTTTAATTCCTCTTAAATTGTATATTGTAAATTATATATATATATACATATATATATATCTTATAGAGTAGTATGTTTTCATATATTGTTTATTTTGACTAACCGTTCTTTTTAAACCCTCCCAACTCCAGTTTTTTCTATATACACTAATGCCTTCACCATCAAATGTCCCACCTTGTGACTCTATTGTAGTTTCCTAGCTTTTCAGGTGTTCCAGGTTAAACACACAAATTTAAAGACTCAAAGTTTGGATCCATGAGAGAAAACATGGAGTATTTGTTTGCTGGACCTAGGTTAACATATTCAGTATATTTTCCCCCAGTTCTATCTAATCATCTAAAATTTTTGTTTATCCTTACAGCCAAATAAAATTCCTTTGTGTCTATGTACCACCTTTTCATTATGTGTTCATCTGTTGATGGTCATCAGGCTGATTCCAATTCTTAGATACTGTGAATTGAGCACACCCTAACATGTAAATTCTTACCTTTGGGTTTTTGGTTTTCTTGATGATAGCCATTCTAAATGGGGTGGTGAGGAATCTCACAGCATCATAGTGTTTGGTCCATGGACTTGGGAAGAACATAGTAGTTTAAGAATTTATGTCTCATCACAGACAGTACTTGAATAAAAAAAAAAAAAAAAGGGAATCATAGCCAGATATAATCTTCAAAAGTGTTCTTCCCTTGACCCAGTTCCTCCAGCTAGACATCACGTCATGTTTCCACCACTTCCTAAAATAGTGCCACCAGCTGGGGTCCAAGTGTTCAATGCTTGACTGTGTAGACAGCATTTATACCAAAACCATAGCATGTAAGAGTTAATAGAACTTCAAGAGGCAGATAAATTTGCTTCCCAAATGGGCAAACTATCCTTTCTTATCACTTGCTATAGGTAACAGTCTAACCTTAACAAACTTCATTTAAAAATCCATAGAAATATTGTGATAGCTTTTGTTACTGTTTTTAAGGGGAAGTAGGAGGTGAATTTTTTTTTTTTTTTTAAATGGGATTTGACCACTTTAGAAAGTATAAGGCCCCCAGAAGCTTTGGGGGATGTCTACTTGGTGACTCCAAAACATGTACGTAGAAGCCCTCTAGTGGAAGATTTCAGAATCACTCATGTAATGACTACGAATGAGAGAGTTTCTAGGAAAGGCAAATTTGTTGTGTACAGAATGCAGTCGAGCTTTTAAGAACAAGTTGGATCAAATATCTTTATTAGTAGTACTTACCTGTGATATAACTTGTGCTATCACTTCCTTATGTTTTCGTCAGTTGACCTGAAACAGCCATTTCTATTCTCCATACATCTCAGGTGGATCAAGAATGATGTGATCTTTGGTACAGATATTGTCTTAATTTCTATCAATCTAGAACCACCTTTGATCAATCACTACATTGGCTGGATTTAGTACATCCAGTCGCTGGATGGCACAGAATATTTTTAACTTTATGACTGAGGGTGAATCCTGACTGTTTCTGGAAAAGAACACTTTTTTAAAAAGCCTGTTTTCACATTCGGGCAGGAGGCTATTGTCAATGACTGTAATGGATGAAGCCAGTTTTCAGAATAGATTTTTCAGAGGTCACTTGTAGAAAGACATCTAATCCTTATGTTCAGAAATTGTCTTTGGGTCAATTTCTCTCTCCTGATTTCAGCCATTTTGAAGCTTAGTTGCTTGCTCTACATAGAAAGAATATCAATCAATTACGTTAGACTTGGTTATGGCATCTGAAGCACCTCCACTTCGGTTAGTGGGAATTTCCTGAAACCATAATAATTAGCATTCCCATTACTAAAGTTCCTTATTTTCCTAGATTCCTGCCACCTCCATCCCCACTCATCTGGTCATGTCTGGCCACAAGAGAAGTTCTCAGACATCCCTCTTCTCTCCAAACCTTTCCCCCTTCTGTAGCTTTCTCTAGTTTGTTTGTTAATGGTGAGCTCCCTGCTCTTGATCTAGAGACCTCCCACTTGTTCCTTCTTCTTCTTGTATTGAACCTGTTCTGCTGCTGAGGTTGCTCTTCTCCTTATCTGTCTTTTCTTTAGCCAACTTGTACACTGGAATGGAACTCAAAACACTTTCTCACAGCTTCTTAACTTCCCAACTTCTCAGTTTTCTTCCTGAAACTTCTACTTTCATCCATCTCCTGGTCAATTAGTCTTGTGTTTAGATGCCTGTACACTTGTCTTTCAAAACCCAGAGATTAAACTCTTTCCAAATAACCAAACAGCAACTGTTCCTCATTTTGATTCATTCGGCTCCTTGGTCTCACCTTACTCTAAGAGATTTCTCAACCTACTCCCCATCTTTGGGGGCCTGGGTAGCTCTTCCACCCTTGGTATAAGCATATCTGACATTACTTTCTCAATCCCCTTTTTCCGACAGTCTCCTCAGGCTCTTTCAGAGGTTGTAGGAGAAATATCACCTCAGTCACAACCTTCCAAACCCAAACAGACTTGCTCGCAGGTGTCCCTTTCCAAAACAACAAAGTTCTGGCCCACATTGCTGCTGAGAAAAGAGGTGTCCATCCTTTTCTATAGGATGGTACTATGTAAACCAGTCCAGATCAGTTTAAGATGCAGCAAGGAAAATCAATGACCCAACATCTGAACTCCCCTGATATTCTGCCTCTTGAGGACAATGGCCTGACCAGCTCCCTTCCTGAGACTTCTTCACCCTCCAGAGCTTAGCGTTCTGTCTTCTCGGCTGCTTAAACAGTTCGTATCACTGAGAGCTCCTTTACACAAGACCCTCCATCAAAGACACATTGACAACCTCTTTCTCCAAATTTCTGATACCAGAGCCTATGCCAAGACCCTCCTCATCCACCATGCCCTTGTCCATCAGGAAAGTGTTATGAAAATGACCACATTCCCCTTTTATCCTATCTAATACAGACAAAAGTCAGGAGGGATAGCCATGTCTGTGCCCTCTTGTAAAGCTCCCCTCTTTTGGTTGAACAGTAATTTGGTCAGAATCCACAGTAATTTGGTCCCCAGAAGCAAAGAAACTTATTTATCTAGATTCTTGACTTTGAGACACACCGTAAGGGTCACCAGGAGAGAAGTATACTGGTCACATGGCATTATTTGACAGGATACTTACTAGATATTCCTATTAACAGACTAGTAGACAGACTAAGAGTGGGAAGCATTCCATTCCTCCCCTCTCTTCTTCCACCGAAGCCTAGGAGATAGGGCCTCCCACTCTGCCATGTGGGCCTGCTATCTCCTCGAAGTCCCCTCTACACTGCTGCCTTTCTGACAATCTCTGGTATTAATAATATAGATAAATCTCTTACCTAGAAATACATACTGTCACAGTGTCCCCTCGAGTCTCATATCTGAAAGCTTTTCCACTATGACCTTTGTTTATATTGTGTGTGCTGGTTCTCCACATTGGTAGTTAAGTGCTACTGTGCAAGATTTCAACCTCTTTGGTGCAAAGTTTCCTTCCACACAAAGAGACTAATAATATAACTTTCCTCTTAGTGTTGATACAAGAGGTAAAAGTGAAAATACCTTAGCTTTGCTCAAGGAAGAACCAGTTGTTTAAAATATCAGTTATTGTGATGACAGCAAATAGCACAGAGGAATATAATATCTCTAAAGTTCAGTTTCCTACAGCCTAAGTGCTAACAAAGTGACTCCATTTTCTTAATGTTACTGAAGTCAGTAAGAAGGGTATGGACTGGTGGACTTAACTTGGATATATCAGTGGATTGATTTACAAGATCAAAACTTAGTTTTCTGAGTGATTCAACATCAGCATAAACTATGACATATAAAATATCTAAGTGTGGATTATGAAGATAATTATCAGACACATTACATTTCAGATGCTCATTAAATATGCTCACTTTGAACTGTCTAAGCTGTCTTTTTTTTTTTTCCTGCTAGCAGTTCAGCTTTTACCAGAGCTTCCCTTTCCCACAACCACTCTGGTTGAAACCAAGTCCTACATCTGTTTAAATCACAGAGAATATTCTGGCATAAGCAGAAATCTATGCTTTGCTCTATTTTAGATCATGTCTCATGTCTTCTTGTTCCTTAAAACTGTTGTCTCAGGGCTGGATTTCCTGTGAACTTGTTTGAACAGACAATAGTTTTCTGCTCCCATTAACGACAGTGCTTCATTATTCTGAAGAATTAAAATCATGCAGTTCCAGCTTGAGAAATAAAAGCTATGGTGAGAAGACTGGTCTGGTAGACAGATGAAGCTCTCTAGGTAGCCAATGGCAGCTCACTATCTCTGAGCCCATTTTCTCAACTATAAAATGAACACAGTTTTCATTACTAGAAACATGTAAAGAACTCAATAAACTCTCCTAGTTTGTAGAAATAGCTCAACATCATGAAGTTCACGCTCTGATGCCAGAAACTGTGTGTGTGTGTGTGTGTGTGTGTGTGTGTGTGTGTGTGTGTGTGTGTGTGTGTATGTGTGTGAGACAGGAGTCTGGGAGGCTGAAGAGACTGCAAGGAGCAATGGGCAAATAGGACACACTTTATTCCCTTCAAGTGAAGGCCATGAGGCAGGTCTATGGTGGCAAGTACCCAGACACATACAGGCTGCACGCAGGTGGACACAGGCACAAACACAGATCAGCACATAGGCCACAGGAAGATTGGCACAGAAGCCTATTGACAGATACACACATGAAGGCTGGCAAAGGTTCAGACTAAGGCCTCTGACCTCAAGGCTTTGTTTATACAAGACCCATATAAAAGGACATTACACAAAGAGTTGTAATATAGCAGATTACACCAATGATTTCAGGTTCCTGAGACATCCAGTGTCAGTCATTTTGTGCTGACTCCCAGCCCTTTGATTGATGTCCAGCACCAGGCATCTTGGCCCATGCCACATAGCTGTATCAGCTCCATATTGTCTAAACACAAATTGACCCATTTAGCCCTCTGCTCTCTACAAACATATGTTGCCTGTAATTATTAGGATTATAATTATGCTTCTAATTATTGTAATCTGTCAAGGTCAGGGAGACTCCATGGCACTAAAATAATGCATACATGGAGAGTATTCCAGTACTCAGCTGCAAAGTAAGCAAGAAGTTACAGATGTTAATATTCTAACAATTTGCTTCGTAGAGGGAATCCATGGAAGCAGCGATGTAGTGTGTTAATAGTAGCTCTCTCAGGATTTTGAACCAGCTCTGTCTCAGCTGTTTGCAAGAAGACAATGACGATTATGGTGATGACAAAGATAACGACATTTACTGAATGCTTATTCTAAATCAGATATGGTTCTGGTACACTATCTCACCCTGTTCTCTTATCAATCTTGTGAGATTTGTGTTAGAATTACCCTTGCTTCTTAGTTTAGGGCTCTCCCAAATACCTCAAGACAAAAGATCAGGTTGAGGGAGTTTATGATGTATAAGAGACCAGGAAATGACCCAGGGGAAGGAAGACAGGAAGTATGAGGGAGTGAGCCCTTGTCTGAGACCTGAGACTGGGCAGCACAGACTTCCCAGTTGAGTATTGGATATTGCATTATCAGCCACTGAGTGTTAAAGAATCGGTGTGTGGTAAGCAAGCCCAACCCTAGCTCTTTTCCTTACTGCATAAATCTGTGTATTCTAGGGATGTGATGCCATTCAATGGCCATTGATTTAGAGTAGCATGTCATATCCTAGAGGATGACACTCATTCCTTCAGAGTGTCAGATCCAATCCGGTACTTCAGCATTTAAAGGGCTACCCCACTAGTCTGATGGCATGTTCTGGGGTAAGACCAGCAGATCTTAACTCAGTACTCACTGCTGTATATTTTCTGCTGTGTAGTTGTATCCTTTGTTTGAAGAAAGACCATTTCTCTAATAAAGTATGCCTGATTTCCAGTACAGAGACCTCACATCTTACTTGTGCATTTTCTGTTGTCACATGATATAAGTGACTGTGGGATATTAGGAATCAGTTGCTTGGGGGCTCCTGGTGTGAAGGAAAAATGCAAGTGTTGCATATGGCAGAAGGTGCAGCACAAGAGGCTGGCTGGTGGATGCTGCGGTGGGAATAATGGGTCCAAAGGAGGAACAGTAGTTGTAAAGAATAGATCCTAATACCAGAAATCCAATTAAAATAATCCTCACACTCAGCACTATTCTTGAACCAAAAATTTAAGAAAGACAAGAGAGAGAGAGAGAGAGAGAGAGAGAGAGAGAGAGAGAGAGAGAGAGGAGGGGAGGGGGATGGAAGGAGAGGGAGAGGGAGAGAGAGGGGAGAGGAGGAGGGAATGGGGATGGAGAGAGAGGGAGAGAGGGAAAGAGAGAGAGAGAGGAAGGGGAGGCGGAGGGAGAACCCTCCATCATCTATCTAAGAATCTTATAGCATGATCTTCTGGTGTAGGACCCTGAAAGGCAGCCTGGTTCCTGGTTGAGCAAAGGCTAGAAACCTCAGTAACCTTGAAGAGACAGAAGGCATTTTGCCCCGCTCCTGGGCACCCGGCTCCTGCCATGTAGTTACAGTCCCTGCAGCCCTCCATAGATTTGTGGTCATCAGCCATGTAAGGGCAATGCCCCAATCCCCTCCACATGTAGAGGATGTGACCACAGGTCACTAGGCTCAAGACAGAACTCCATTTTAAGGAGGTACCTAAAGGCCCGGAGGGCTTAACCAATTAAGCTTTCCTTCCCAGACACTCCTCCCTGCAAAGGGTATTTAACCTCAGGCCTGCCCTGAGAAGTGGGGTACTGTTTTACTCATCCACTTTTCACCATGACAATAAATACCATGGACTGTCTATTTTCATCAGAATCTGCTGTGGCGAGCCATGGAGAAGGCCTTTGCTTAAAGAGCTACTGTCTAATCTTGTAACAGGCCTCTCTGTGCTCCCCCCCTTTCCCCTTCAGCCCTGGGTAGATCCAGCCTGAGGGTCCCCATGCTGTTCTCAGCTCTTCAAAGGCTCCCAACAGAGCCTAGGTACCCAAGAGCCTGAGAGCCAGAGGACCCTGGCCTCCTTGCAGGCCCAGGGACCCCTGAGGTGTGCTGCCCCAAACCTCAGACTGTGCTCCCCCACCTCGGGAGCAGTGCCCCGTGGCTTCCCCATAGCCTGACACCTGCCTGGCGTGGGCATGGGGTAAGTGCAGTCAAAACTCCTGCATCCTGCCTCCCGAGTGGCAGAGCCCTGTGGTGGGGCAGATAAGGGACCACTAACCCTACATTCTGGTATAATCATCATTTAATTTAATGAAAGATTCCATCTGTCCTCAGTTCTAATCCCCTTCATGAAGATTTTGCCCTTGCAATCTATTTACTTCTTTCAGGAACATTCTTCCCTCGACAAGCTAACTTCTATTCAGTTTTCAAATTTTAGGTTAAGTGGTACCTGCTTCAGGAAGTATCCCTTGATGTCGCAAGTTCAAACAAGGGATCTATGTGCTCCTAAAATATCTCCAAATATATCATTTACATATATATATATGATATATGTATATATATGATATATGTATATATATGATATATGTATATAGGATATATATATGATATATACACATATATACATATATGCTATTTATCTGTCTCCTCTACTAGGCAAAAAGCCTTCTGTGGATTGGAAGCATGTCTGCCTATCTACTTGAAAATTACAACTCTAAAGTCTGGTTCATAGACTGAAGCCCTGTGGGCATTCAGTAAAACCTAGTCAAGTGAAGAACAGTGACAAGCATAAAAGAGTGGGTATACAGTTGTCACCATTGTTCATGAATGCTAGAGGTCACTGGTTACTTTATGGGAACACTTTCAGTGGACTACCAGTAACAGAAGCTGGTAGTGAGGAAGTAGAGGTGGAAAGTCTGCTGGCTAACTACATCCTTCCTAATTGTTGTTAGCCAGATAGCTTGACCAGGTCAGAGGTTAGAACGAAGGAAATAAGGCATTTGCATGTAAAAAATGGAGTCCCCAAAGGGGCAGATGTTCTAAGTCACAAACTTTAGGGAAACCTTTTCTAGTAGGCAGAGGGGTACAGTGCCCAGAACCCCTACACACAATGTTTTAACTTTCATGTTTTTTTTTTAAATAAGAACAAGAGGATAAGAGATGATAATGAGGGTAGGAGAAAAAACAAGAGACAGCACATTATATATTTGGAAATTTGAAAGAATGAATTAACCTTTTAAAAGAATAAAACATGACTCTAGGCATAAGAAATCTATTATAATGAATTCAATCAGGATTGTTTTTATAGCAAGCCCTCATGAAATATAGTTTTATTTTAACTATTTTAACTATATGCTTTTAGATTATAATATACTGCATCATTTCCTTTCTTTTCTTCCTCTGCCCCCTGCCTTGTACCTCCTGCTTTTATTAAATTCATGATCTCATATATTTCTAAACATATAAATACAACCTGCTCAGTCCATAGGATGTTACTTGTAGGTAACTTGTAGACCATTTTGTGTGCTCTTCCTTGGATAAGACCATTTCTCCTGCTCTCAGCATTACTTAATTGCCTGTAGTTCTTTTATCGAGAGTTGAGGATTCACGAGCTTTCCCTTTCCACATTAGTTTGTCTATTGGTGTCTTCCTTGTTCAGGCTATGTTTAGGCAGCCATGTTCGTTAGACCTCATGGGTTTAGCTTCCCTGACATTTTCTAGGAAACACATCCACATCCCTGGCTCTCACAATTTTTCCAACCTCTCTTCTACAATGATCCCTGAGGTGCAGGCACAAAGTTCTGTTGTAGATGAATCTGTTGAGAGTGAGTTCTACAACTCTGTATTTTGATCAGTTGTGGTTTTCTGTAATGATCTCAGTGTGTTGCACAGAGTTTCCTTCATAAGGGGTGAAGACTATACTTACCTGTAGGTTTAAGGATAAATGTTTAGTTATGGGTTGTGCTGGTTTGGTAAAGTGTTGGTTGTAGGTTCTACTCCAAAATCCATGGCTCCACTAGCTCCAGGTAGTTGGTTTGGTTTCTAGTACCAGGCAAAATTTTCCTCTTGTTGAATGGGCCTTAAATCCAATAGAAAAGCTATTGGTTACTGCCAAGGTATGTGTGCCACTACTACATGCTTAGAGTTATAGTGTCATGCTGTCATTATGTGGTTCACAGGTATCATTGTTAGATAGGACTATTGATTCTTCTCTCCTTTGGAACTGTGTTGGCATATTCTGGTACCATGAAAGTTAGTCATCATGGAGACAGCTTTTAGGTCAGACCCAATGCATGCTGGAGAGCATGTGGGGAAAGGGAAACTTCCATTCAGTGTTAGAGGGATTGCTCACTGAATATAAGTGTGGAGAATCCTCAAAGGGCTAAAAATAAATCAACCCTGTGACCCAGATATATTACTCCTTCCATTCCATTCCACAGAGACTTGCTCAGCTGTGTTCATTGCTGCTCCATTCACAATAGCTAAAAATGGAAACTAAATATTCTTCGAACTAATGAATGGATAATATGGTACATATACATGATGGAATACTCTTGAGCTATAAAGAAAAATGAAATCTTGAAATTTGTAGGTAAATGGATAGAACTAGAGAAGGTCATATTGAGTGAAGTGACCCAGATGCAGAAGAAAAGTATCACATGCTCTTCACATGATCTTTCTCATCTGAGGTTTTTCAGATGTGAGTATATAACCTGGAGTAACTATAGAAACAGGAAAGTAAAAAGAAGACCATTGTGTGTGTAGGGTGGAACAATAGAGAGGGATGAATAATAGGATGCAGGTGATCTTAAGAGGAAAATGAAAGGGCAGGGGGCTTAAATTATGGAGGGAAGAAGGAAATATATACAGAAGGAGGGAACAGTAACAGTAAGGATGTTTGAAAAAGTCATACAAAAACACTATCTACATAAATAAATAAGTAAAATATAATAAAATATATAAGATATAAATATATAAAATATAAAATAATATGTATTTTTATATATTATAATAAAAAGCTATTATATATAATAGGTATTTTTAGGTAGATAGTATATATGTGTGTATGTATATAAGTATTTATATATCTTATATATATGAATTTTGCCATCTGCGCTGACAATGACCCATCAAGGCCATACATTATCTTACAAAAACTCCAACACTGGGCATGAATAGCCCTCTTTTGAGTTCATCAGAGTTATCCAAGTAACTCTCAAAACATTATACGCTATTGTTTTTGTCATTGGTTGTGCCCTAGCCCTTAGAGCAGGGCTACACTTTGGCATACACTTCAGATTCATGACATAGAGGAACTGAGAATATAATAATTTTTAATTAATTAATTAACTAATTAATTAATTAACATCCTGACTGCTGCTTCCCTCCTGGTTCCTCCCTCACAGAGTCCCTCCCCCCACACTCCCTCTCCCCTTCTCTCCTGAAAGGGTATCCCCCAATATCCCCCAGCCTGGCATATCAAATCTCTGCCAAATTAGGCACATCCTCTCCTACTGCCAGTCAAAGCAGCCATGAAGACTGGGTTGCCTGTCTGCTACATATGTGCCAGGGTCTTATTCCAGGTCATGTATGTTGGTGGCTCAGACTCTGAGAGCTCTCAGGAGTTCAGGTTTGTTGACTCTGTTGGTCTTCCTGTGGAGTTTCCATCCTCTTCAGGGCCTTCAATACTTCCCCCAACTCTTCTGTAAGTGTCTCCAATTTATATCTAATGTTTGGCCGTGGATATCTGCATCTGTTTCAGTTGGCTGTTGGTAGAGTCTCCCAGAGGACAATTATGCTAGGCTCCTGTCTGCAAGCATAATGGAGTATCATTAACAGTGTCAGGGACTAGTGTTTGTCCATGGGATGGATTTTGAAAGTTGGACCAGATTGGTTGGCCTTTCCTTCAGTCTCTGCTTCATCCTTGCATTTCTTTTAGACAGGACAAATTTTGGGTCAAAAGTTTTGTGGGTGGATTGATGTCCTTATCCTTCCACTGAAGCTCCTGCCTGGCTTTGGGAGGTGGCCTCTTCAAGTTCCATGTCCCCATTATCAGGCATCTCAGTTAAGGTCATCCACATTGACTCCTAGGAGTCTCCACTATCCCAGGTCTCTGGGACATCCTGAAGTTTGTCCCCTTCCCCAAGCCCCTGCGGCTATAGATTTCCGCTTATTCTCCTGGCCGTCTGGGTCTCTCTTCTGTGTCTCCCTAGTACTCCTCATTCCCCAACCTTTCCTCCTCCTATCCAGTTCCCTCCAAAAAATGTGGTTCCTACACAATGGAATACTCTGCAGCTATTAAAAACAAGGCCATCATGGATTTCACAGGCAAATGGACGGAACTAGAAAATAACATCCTGAGTGAGGTAACCCAGTCCCCAAAAGACAAGTGTGGTATGTACTCCCTGATGAGTGGATATTAGCCACAAAGTATAGAATACCCATGGTACAGCCCACAGAACCAAAGAGAATATAATTTTTTTAAATGTGGAGAAAGAGGGACATGAAGAGTAACCATGGCAGAACAGTGTCACAGATCTATGAGTAGCTTTGCTGATGTTGTAACTCTGTCCTGTCTATGAGAGTCCTTTATTATAAACTAGGCCCCTGCAGACCTATGCTCAACATTTTACATGCCCTGTGTTGACCTGGGCTGGCAACCATGTCCTCTGATAATTAAGAAGATGACTATGGTCTGGAAAGTTCTTGCCAGAGTCTCCAGATAAAGCTAAGGATGTGGCGTTTCATTATTAGCAGAAAGGCATTGGGGCCAGCCTTTGGGCATGTATATTTCTGCCTCTGCTCAGTGTAAACAAGGTCTCAGAGTGAGGATACCATCTTTCTGGAACTTCTGAGAGAGAGCAGACCTGACAAAATTCTGCTAGTGCAGCACAGCATAATATGTTCCAAGTTCTGAGTCGACACACTGAGGCAGTTAGAAACCACCCTCTAGATGGACAGACTAACCCCAGGAAAATAAAAGGGAGATTGGGTCAATGGTTATTTCCTGTCTGGTTTTCTAAAAAAACTGAGAGGAGCCCCCATCCCATGAAAGCATGTGGACCCTTTACAGAAAACATTTCATCTTGCAGACTCATTTCTCAATAAGACATCATTGCTTGGAACAGATGTCTGATTTGCTTTAGATAATGGAAAGTATCAAACTCTTCAGGGTGTGGGCATATGTATGTGCACGCATGGGTGTGTGCTCCTAGTTTTACAATAGTTCCGACATTTTAGAGTGCAGAAATCAAAACAAGGATCTATTTCCCTTGCTCAGATGTCTTTAGCCACCACAGCATAAGGCAACCATTTTTTTTTGGAGATTGAGCTAAGATATACACACCCACATGCCACCCCATCGCTACAGCTACAGAGCAAGAGTTTCCGCTGATTAATCTTAGGGTTCCTGTGTTCATCAGTCCCTTCATCTCATTAAGCTTTACATGCTGCCGATGCAGATATGAACAGAGCATCATCCCAAAGTCATAAGGCTTTGCAAAGTCATCTGGTAGAGATGAGCAGCCATAGATATGAAAAGTTACTAAGGGAAATTAATTTCCTGGATGCATGTGATGCCGTACTGAAAACTCATTTTGGGGCCCTCAAAATGCCTCCTTATCTTTTGAGCATTTCTTTCTAAATTTGGGAGAACCAAATACCCTAAGCCACTTAGCTAACTTTTTTTTCCCAGAATCTGGTTAATATGAATTAGTAAAGTAAGAGAATATATGACAGCAGAGTTGGGGGACTGTGATCTATGCTGTCTGATGTCTTGCAGGTAGAAGCTTTAACCTTTTTGTTTAGAATGAAGACCATCCAGCTGGGTGGTGGGTGGAAGTGGGCAGGGGGAAAGGAACTAGGAACATTAGTATTTGAAATTAATTTTATATTAACCAAATATAATATCCATTGTGGATGTCTGGGAATGGGCTTAGAGCCTTGGTGCAAATCATATGGGAAACATGACTAAAGTCACCTAAGCTAAACTTTGTGTCTTAAATCTCTGGTTTAAATCCACCATGACTCAGTAAGTATCTGGGCCCAGTATAGGTCAAGAAATTGTTTTCTCAAAAGAAAGATGAGTTTCTCCTAGTTTCTACAAAGTAGTTAGAATGTGTCTGATGGATAAGATGATGCCCAGGAGCCATCTTAAATAAGCGAGAGAATGAGTTACAGGAAAACGAGGCAGAGAGTCTTTTCAGCAGGTAGAGCTGATGGATGAGGAGTGAGCCATGCCATCCACAATGGAAAGAATGTGATGAAAAGTGGGCAGAGATGAGACTTGAGGAAGAGGAGAAGGACAGAGGATGGACACACAGAACCATCTACTTGGGATAGGAACACAATAGGAACAGCAAGAAGAAGGAAAAGAGGGCTCTGAGTGTGATGGTTTGCATATGCTTGGTCCAGGGAGTGGCACTATTAGAAGGTGTGGCCCTGTTGGAGTAGGTGTGGCCTTGTTGGAGTAGGTGTGTCCCTATGGGTGTGGGCTTTAAGACCCTCATCCTAGCTGCCTGGAAGACAGTATTTTGCTAGCAGTCTTCAGATGAAGATGTAGAACTCTCAGCTCCTCCAGCACCATGTCTGCCTGGATGCTGCCATGTTCCCACCTTGATGATAATGGACTGAACCTCTGAACCTGCAAGCCAGCCCCAATGAAATGTTGCTCTCTTAAGAGCTGCTTTGGTCATGGTGTCTGTTCACAGCAGTAAAGCCCTAAATAAGGCACTGAGAACAGAGAACAAGGTATTTAAGTGCTCAGATTAAAAATTGTAAATAAAAGACTCATTGATATAAATAAACCATTTACACATAAAAATTAATGAATAAAAACTGTTCTAATTTAGAAACAAAAGAATCAAGGGGTCCCTCTGGCTGATGCTTTGGGGGTAATAGCAAAGTAGGGACAAGTTAAAATGCCTTTTGGCTTCTGCAAAGTTCATTAGCTCTAGTGCAGCCCAACTGACAGTGTCTGTACACCATAGACAGGTGGAAGCTGTGCTTTACGAAGGGCCCTGGGACTTAAAGCCTTTCCAACTCAATACTCACACAAATGCAGACAGAAAAAAGTTGACCCAAGAAGTCACCTTGGTGATGGAGAACAGAATGGGAGGAAATGCAGTTGAACAGCAATGAAAGGTCCCTCTAATCTATCTATCTATCTATCTATCTATCTATCTATCTATCTATCTATCTTTTAAGGGAGGCTCTAGAAATCCAAAGTGACTATACTGAGCTGCAAGAAGTGTGAAGAAGCATCACCTGCATCTGGGGACCAGATATCCCAAAGAAAACTTATTCTCATGTGAAAGAAGGAAATTAGGAGTTTGGGAAGGGATGAGTAGTTTGGACCACAGGACAATGAGATGAGAGACCATGATGATGAAGGCGGTGAGAGGTGTTAAGATTCTGGATATAGCATGATGCCAATGAACCAGGATGTTCTGATGCACTGGCTGTAGGGCTTTATAAAGGGAGGGGGGAGGTAGTGAAGCCTAATGGGTGTTGGCGCTTAAGTAATTAAAGTGAGCCACTTGTATTGAGCTGGCTTGACAATCAGTGGTTTCATCTTTGAGAATGCCAATTTTGAAATAACTACTAGACATCCGAGTGGGGATGTCAAAGAGGTAGTTGGCTGGCAAGCCTGAAGTGAACAGAGATGCTTGGCTTAGAAACAGAAACTTGGGCTCCATCTGTACTGACATTTGTATAAAGCTATGAACTCTGACAAAATCTAGAGAATGAATTTGGTTTTCAAAGTACAACTATGAAGGACAAGGTCTGGAGCACTCCAACATTTTAAAGGTCACTTTATGACAGGAAGGAATGATTTGTACAAAGGGCAGAAAACTAAGATAGAGGTCTGTAAGAGAACAGAGAATAAAATATCACAGGATAGAGTGAGTAATACACTATAGTAAGGGAGGCTGATGAGATGAATGAGGGAGGAATAAATACTTGGCCATCTGGATTTGATAATGTGATCTTGATCCTAGCTGCCTCAGTAATATCATGAGGAGGTGCCTGGGGGTAGGCTCAAGAAAGATTAAGATTACGGAAAGGAAGATAAAAGAATATACCTAAAAAAAAAAAAAAAAATCCAGCAAATGGATGGAAGTTGGGGGACTAATATATATTTGAGTGAATGTTTTTTACTCTTTATTTTTAAGCAGGATATGTTGCGAGGTGTTCTGTGCCATGATGAGAAATCTCTGTCATAGAGAGAAATTGTGATGGTGTAGGAGAGAGGGGACAGAGCACTTGGAGAAAGCGCCTTAGTAGATGTGAGGAAATGGTGCCCAGTGCACATATGGAGGTTTTGGCTTCAGAAGGGAGCACAGGCAATTCACCCAGGAGGGGAGGTGAACTGCACAGGAACAGGTGCAGGTGGGCAGCGCAGGAGGTAGAGAAAGCTAATGGAAATTCTCCCCTGATCCGGTCTATTTTCTTATTTAAGTGGAATTTAAACTCATCAGCAGAGGGGGAGGAGGAGGGGAAGGAGGAGGGAGGGGAGGAGGAGGAGAAGGGAGGGGAGGAGTTGGAGAGTCTTGAGAGAAGAGAAAGGATGAAATAGTCGTGTTAGAGACTAGGCAAATGGATGCACTATGAAACTGCGGTGTGGTTCCTGGGGTTGTACTATGATCTTATTTTATATCAGCAGACTTGAATTGAAACTGGAAGCTTAGCCATAGGAGTCTGCATGTGTGGGAGGAAGCAGAACTGGATGAAACCAGAGCTGGAGTTTTGTCAGGGGAGTACAACGGAGGGGCAAGAGAGAAGAGAGCAAAGAAAGGAGCAAGGAGTGGGAGAATAAAAACTAAGATTGTGTTTATTAAAGACTCATAAGAAGGGACTGTGCAATCAAACCCGGACAACAGGGATGCTATCCAGAACACTCTAGAGATCTTGAATTCTGTGCATCAACTCTGATCTTTATTGAAAAGGTTAGATACTACTACAAAGCCAGACTTTGTTACCTTTTAATATGATACATTAGAATATGCAAAACTGAAGTTAAAAATCTCAAATTTCTGAGAAGAAGTCATTATGAGAAGATCTGGACTGACGGGATTCTTCTTTCTTCCATGGTCCTTCCTCTAAGGGCTCAGGAAGTAATGATGCTCTCTCCAACATCTATCATCTAGTGGATTCAAGGTCTTACAACTTCAGTCAGCCACTAAGGACACATTGGGGAAAATGTGAGAGGCTTTCATGGGTCAAGTGTAAATTGGCATGTGATCATATTCTATTGATGAAAACGTAGTCATTTTCCCACATGGGAAGCTGAGAAATAAAATTTGTGTCTCTAAAGAAAAATAATGGATATTTGGTGGACAGCTAGCATATCACGGATGGTTCTTATGACCATCATTCCCTACCTCAAACATTCACAAATTCCTCAGGGATAAAAAAAAAAAATCAACGTGCCCTTCTTCATTATTGTATGATCTCAAAATCTTGGGTCTCTATATGTTACTTAAAACTTTTCATAAGGTCCAAATATGGTTCTTCAAGGTCTAACATATTTTGAACTGAAAGATAAGTTATCAGGGTTTATCCACTAAAGAAATAGATGAGATACCACAATAGATTCTGAAAATAGTCCCTACTCCACAGTGAAGTCTGTTGGTGACATGTGTCGGTTAGGTTTTGTCAACTTGACACAGACTAGAAATACCTGGGAAGAGAGAATCTCAATTAAATCTCAATCTCAATTAAATAATTGCTTTCATTAGTCTGGCTTATGGCAACATCTCTGAGGCATTTTCTTAATTTCTAATTGATTCAGGAGATCCTAGTCCACTGTGGGTGGTGACATCCCCTAGGCAGGTGAACCTGACCTGGATTAGGAAGACAGAGTAATCCAGAGAGAGAAATCCAGTGAGCAGCATTCCTCCATGGCTGTTTCAGCTCCTGCCTCCAGCCTCCCGCCTTGAGCTCCTTCTGCTTTTCCCTCAATGATGGACTGTAAGCTATAAGCCAAATAAACAAGTTACTTCTCCAAGTTGTTTTTGGTTAGGGTTTTAGCCCAACAACACAGAAGCAAAATTAGGACAAGTGATAGTAAAGAACTCCAAGCTCTAGACCAGTGGTTCTAAACCTTCCTAATGATGTGACCCTTTAATTCAGTTCCTCAGGTTGGGATGACCCCCAATCATGAAATTATTTTTGTTGCTACTTCGTTACTTGTCAAAAAAGTCAAAGGCCATCTTTGACATCACAGGGTAAACAGAGGCAGACAGTAAGGTATGGCATTGGCAGTCGGGGTCAATGCTGATAGCAGCTGACAGGGGTCAATGCTGATAGCAAAAGGCAATGGCTGCTGCTAATGGCAGTCAACAATTAGAGAAATCATTCAGCAGACTGTTCTCTAAGAGAGCAAAACTTGATTCATTGGTGCTGGCACTTCCTGTGGCCAGTAAGACAGTCTGCACTCTTCTAACTCTTTAGGGGCTGGTGAGAAAGAAAAAGAAAGAAAGAAAATTCATATTTACACAGATACACACACACTGAGTAGATGAAACAAAAGCAGGGTCCAATAACTTCATACATACACATACATGCATACATACATACATACTAAACCTACAGATAGACAGACAGATAGACATATACATATTCACACATTGAATGGATGGAGCAAAGTTCCAACAAGCAGGCTCCAAGTATTTCAAACACAGACATGACTACAATATACTTATATACATATACACATGTACATTTGTACACATGTATATATATATATATGTGAACACATATACATATATTCACATGTACATATATATGTGAACATATATACATATATTCACATGTACATATATATACACATATATGCTTGTATACATATATGCATATGCATGTATACACATGTAAACATATATACATATATACAGATGTACACATATATTCACATATATGCCTGTATACATATATGCATAAACACATATATACATACACACACATATATATACATATATACACATGTATGTGCACATATACATATATATGCATATACACATGTATGCATATACATGCATATACGAACATACACACATATATATACACATATGCACATAGACACACAGACATACACACATGCACACATGCACATATGCATATATACACACAGCTGGTGGATGGAGCAAGCTCCAACACACACTTGATTTGTTTTCTTCCATAGTTTAGATATCCCAGCAAAATCTTTCAAGCAGTATAGAATTACAATGTGAGTACATTCCATTTTTCTTTTAGTGAATGATTTTATATATATATATACATATATATATACATATATATATATGTATATATATATGTATATATGTATACATATATATATATATATATATATATATATTATGTCTCCCAATATCTTCACGTGAAAAAACATTACATAGTATAGGTAAAGAAAACAAATTATTCCCAAGAACACATGTACATTCATAACTAAGCAACTTGTTCTAGATTAACAAAGTGTGAGCAAGCAAGGTAGTTTTCTCCGCCAATCTCTCTTACTGGCAGGCAGCAATTACTAGTTACAAAGAAAATGTCAATTATTTTATTATTTATCTTAAAGACTAGTCTTATAAGAATCTTAAAAGAACCACAAATCTAAACTTTTATATAAAAATCAGTCATGTCTACCTTACATCCTCAGAATGTACATCTACTCCTCAGCAATTTTTATTAAATCATATCATGAAGCTGAGGGCAAAATGGGTACAAGAAGTCAGTCATCACCAGTCTAGCCTCAGTAAGCATCAGGTCAGCCAGTGTTGCTATTGTTCTTGTTCCCTGACCTTAAAAAGTCCCTAGGTTAACTATTAAGAGTGTGCCTGTGTGAACTCCTTAAGATTTTCTACATCAAAGCCAGTAGCAAAAGCACCTCAACCTAGCTTCACTAACAATTTTACTTTTTCAAATGCTTTCTAAAGTTGGTGGTCATTGCTGACAATCTACATTTCTAAGTTCTTTCCTAGGCTGGTGACGAGTCATTAATCTGCTCCAGCAGCAATGCCTGAAAGAGATCAAGCACTATTATTGGGAGTGCCAGTGATACTGCCCAGTGAGGGGCTGGAAGTTCCTGTTTCGACACACTTAGATGAAGAGAGATGTGAGGGCAGCAAGCAGAGCAGAACTCCGTAACAGCGAGAAGACCTCAGGTCACTCTGTTCTTGGGCCAGGCCTGTCAAAGACACACCCATTGTGACTGTGCTAACGGGTGTTCTGCATTCCATGTGTTCTAAACCTGGTTGTCCTTGCTCCTGCGTGGCCCTCAACAATAACGGTGCTTTTACAACTGTTATATGGATTGTAATGTAAATATCTGTTTTCCAATGGTCTTAGGCAACCAGTGTGAAAGGCTGGTTTGAACCCCCCCTGAAAGGGGTTGCAACCCAAAGGTTAAGAACCACTGTACTATGGTCTATGGGGGGTGGGTATCAGGGAGTCTGTTATAACGTGTTGGCATTTTTCAGAACCTGCTTTCTGCTGTATGCAGGCAATTTTACATAGTCAGTCTTGTGGTTTCTTGGGCACTATGGTTTTCTTAAAATCTTCATTGGCTGCTGACCTACTTTCCCAATTTCACACACTGCTAAATAAACCACAAATTATGTTCTAGGCTTTCTGTAGGCTGTGCTTCCTTGGTCTAACTAACTCACCATCATTCCCATTGATGTGCTGAGACAAACTCTAACAAAGCCAACACCCTTGATGTTATCTGTGCCTTGGGGCTGGATTTCCTTTCATTTTTGGCCCAAATATCTTATCTTTAGTTATTTTATGTACAGAAATCATTAGTTTCCTTGATCCTGAGAAGACTTGAAAGTTTTTTTTTTAATTTTAATTTAATTTTATTTCATTTTGCCTCTCCTGACTTTTTTATACTTTAAATGATAATATAACCCATGTAGCCAGTTCTTATCTGAGTCAATTTCTTTCTTGTAACAGCTGGCTAAGAGTAACAGATAAGAACCAGCATACGTTAGTATGTTTATTTCTTGTAATTGATTAGACTAGAGTCATGGAATCTGGGAGTTCATAGTGTGTTTTCAGAGAGGGGAGGGGGAAGGGAGGGAGGTGGGAGGGAGGGAGGGAGGGAGAGAGGGAGAGAGAGAGAGAGAGAGAGAGAGAGAGAGAGAGGGAATTTTCCTCCATGGTTAACACAGGGCATCTACATTTCTAGTTTTTGATGGTCAGCTCCTCCCCACTTTAGTGTAAGGATCAAACTGTGCCATATATTCGGATATTTGTTACAGTGCCCGCTTTTATCTGTCTATCCTTGCTGATTATGGACAATGTTAAACAAAGAGACTCCTAAAAATCAGTGGCTTAAATAAAAATACATTCTTCTGGCAAGGATGGTTTCCAGATCATCTGCCATAGTGTCTCTCAGTTTTTTACAAATTCAGGTCTGATGGTGAATTGACATTTGTTCCCATAGAGCCATCATCCCAAGCCAACCCTAGAGAGGAAGAAGCTGGGTACAATGTGTTATGGATGAGTCTTAAATGTGGACCATAGTATTTCTGTTCATGTTCATTAGTGGGAATGTTAGCATCTGCGAGGGACAGTGGGGAAATGTATTCCTCATAGGTCCAGGGTGAGGAAAGTCTGGCTGTGGTCAGCTTGCGGTTTTTTTCATAGACAACAAGAAAGGATAGCAACAAACAAAGGGTGTATAGTGTGGAGATTAGATCTAAGTGTCAGTGTTATATTAGAGATAGAAGAGATTATAAGATTAGTGAACAGAGCCCATGAGCAAATCAAAAGAGTTTTTTAAACATCAATGATGGGGTTGGTTACAACAAGAACACAACAAAGAGAGCACTTAGGAACTGATCAAAGTTGTCATAGTGAGAGGAGATGGGAAGAACCATCTTTAGAGGGTTGTTGGATAATGGTTTTTGTTTCTAAATGTTGATATTTCCTTTATTCTGAGCCTTTGTTTGCCCAAGATTTGAGGGGAGATCAGTTATGACAGAGAACAATTTTTAAAGAGACCCAGTGTACCACACGTCAGAGTAAAACGACCACGCTCTGTGATGGGAGGGTAACCTTAACCTGAACACTCACTCAAACAGTTAAATAAGTGATTTCCCTAAATACGTTCTTGGGCTCAAAGGGTGGGATGTCCCACATGCTGATGTCTCCATGGGATGACTCAGACTTGGAGTAAATAGTCAGCTACCAGGATTTGATAACATGGGGGTTACTTGGAACCCTGATATTGGCTTTTCCAGTGAAATCACAAGGAGAGAGGCTTGTTGAGGTGGACTCAAGAAAGAATAAGATTAGAGATTAGAGGAAGGAAGAGAGGAGCCTTTGTGACCTTTCTTTTCTGGGGCCTTGAGGCTAAATTACACTTTTTAAGTGGATATGCACATTTTCAGTGCAGGGAATGGATAATCTCAATGCCAATAATTTTAGGGCAGGAGCAAAACATAGTCTTCATATGCAAGAATGGAGCAGACAAAATAGGAAGATGAAGTGATAAGAAGGGTTATTTACCTTGTATGATTTGAGCTAGTTTTCCCTCCTAGAGCACAGTAGGAGCCTGTAAACACTTTTCTGTTGCTATGATAAAATGCCATGACCAAGGCAATTTACATAAGAGTTTATTTTGGATTCAGAGGAATAGAGGTATAGCAGTGAGTGGCAGGTAGAGCAGGAACCTGAGAGCTCACACATCTAATAGCACACAGGAAGCAGGGACTGAAGCAGAGACCATGGAGGAACGCTGCTCACCATCTGAGGCTCATGTTCAGCCAGGGTTCTCATAGAATCCAGATCCATTTGCCTGGGGTTGTGTTACCCACAGTGGACTGGACTTCCTACATCAACCAACATTCAAGAAACGGCCCTACATACATACCAAAAAGTCCAATCAAATGGACCCAATTTGTCAACTGAGGCTCCTTCTTTCCAGATTTGTGACTTTCCAGGTAACTTTAGGTTTTGTGTCAAGTTGACAGCAGAATCCAATTGTGACACATGAACAGTTAGAATTATGACAAACATATATATATATATATATATATATATATATATATTATATATATATATTATATATATTTAATTGCCTCCTTTTGGTAATGGGAAGCATTCTCAGGTTGATTGATTTTGGCATGATACTTTAGTTAAGACAAAACGTTCTAGAATTATCTCATGTGGTTTTTTTTGTCCTTGTACAAAACTTAGTCATACCTCTGAGAAGCCTACATTTTAAAAAATATTCTGGATGCTGGGAATGTTTGTCATTGGCTTTATACTTTGCAATTCCAAAATTTTCAGTGAACATATGGAGAATGAACCTGGACATATCTCTAACATAGATTATGATCTTAAAATGAGGGGTACTTAAATACCCACAAGCACATGCATACTTATACATAGATATAATGGAATGATAGACACATTGAATTTAACTTCAAAGCAGCTGTTTCACGAAAACCTTCTCAAGCTTAATTGCTTCTTTTTTTCTGTTATACTAAAGATTATGGATCTCGAGATGGTGGTTAACTACAGAATAAGTCATGACTACTTACTGCTTTATTCTCTGCTACATATACAGTGGTCACCTCCTCATACTGCCACCAATACTGATTGCCCCATCAAACTGCTGAGAAAATTGTTAAAACCTTTGTGTATGCCCAATGAGCTCTCATCCCATCTGTGTTGATTTGGATTGGAATGCCTCTCCTGGTCATGATACACATTTGGTTACTTGGTCCCTACTTGGTGATGCTGTTTGCATACGTTTAGAAAGTATGACCTTGTTGGAAGAAGTATATCACTTCCATGACTACCCTGAGGGTGGGGGCAGGCTTAGGGAGCTTAGACTCCACTCGTAGTTCACTCTGTCTGCTTGGTGCTGATGTTTAAAGATATGAACCCTTAGCTTCTGCCCATGAGCCATGTTTGACACTCTTGTCTCTCTGCTCCACCATCGTGGACTCCAACCCCTGCCCCTTCCCATGTGCATAAGCCCCAATAAGTCGCCTTGGTCTTAATCTTTTATCACCACAATAGAAAGGCAACTAACACAGTATCTTTAATCATAGTTATAATAACACAGAGCACACAACAAACACATATTATAATTTTTATTATAAACTTGATAAATTGATCCTAAAATTCTACTAAGTGCAGAGAGCCAAGAATAACAAGAACAATTTTTATGAAGGAAAGCTAATAAGACCCAAGGGGGGACACAGCTAATCGGCGCCGGGACAAAGATCCCTCTCAGCAGATCGCA
>CM052705.1:99943615-100027582 GCA_028551405.1 Uromys caudimaculatus | reverse complement strand
GTCTCTCCCCCCCCCCCCCCCCCGCCTCTGTAGTGACCTCTAGTAACCTTCCTGCCCCTGCCCCTTCCCTTCCTAAGTGCTTATATACCGACTTGGAATAAAGGCTGATGGGGGCTTGATTGGGACACCATCTTGCTCTCAGGTATTTCTTGTCTCCTGTGTTCTTTCCCCTTGGCCGGCAGTTTCTCTCCTCAGGTGCAGACCCATGGTCGATAGCTTCCTGGGAGGGTCCCCTGGGAGGAACGGGACAGTTAGCTCTTTGCAACTCATGGCCCTGACTATTATGTGACATCATAATAATTATAATTTAGACTTCGTACTGGCTGATAAATAGTCAAAGCTGTTTACCAACTTGGATATTAAAATGGGGCTTAAGTGCGATATTTACAGCCCTCTTTTCAATAAAGCACCATTTATTTGCAGTAGCATATGTGTGCATGGGATCTCTTTAACTTACAAGAACAAAAATTCTGGACCTTAATTGAAATCTACATCTTTAAATAGTCAGCTGTCTGTTAAAAAAAAAAAAAGACAAATCCTGCTGAAATGAAGTGGTAAAAGATGGGTATACAATACCTGGGTAGAATTTCAGCCTTTCAACTCAGGAATGTGGGGTCCAGCTTTCATCCTGTTGTAAATCTCTCTAAGCTGCAGTCTCTTCATATACAGTAGAAGAAAAACACCATCAACTTCTAGAGGCTGGCAGAGCAATTAAACACACTATAAGATGTGGGATGCTAGGCTTGACACCTATCACTGAGTGATTCCTTAAAAACCTAAGACAAGGAGGAGGACATCTCATTATAAGACCTTAGGAGCCTAGAAGTTCAGGGAATGGTGGGGACCAAGGAACCCGGGAGAGATGAGAGGGGGGTGGATATGTATGACCCTTTTTCAGTGTACTTTTTTCATTAAGCTCTTGCTTCCAAACTGGGGTTCAGAACTCTAGGGTAGGAGCCAATAAAGCAGGAATAAATTATGATATACCCAGTTTTATAATGAAAAACATTCACAGGAAACTGCAGGGGTGAACCAGCAAGGAGATCTAGGGCTGATGCCCTGCTCTTAGTAAGCATTCATAAGTCACTGGATGCACAGGGCTGCTCAGTGCTCTTGCTTCCTCATAAACAGATAATGAGCACACTGGTTTGCTTGTCACACAGAAAACTTGATTGCTTTAGTTTTCTTCTAACAATAAACAGAATCATAGTAAATCATTTCCTTAATGCAATACTGGGATAAACTGGAGGGTGATTTGCAGTTCATTTCCCATACTGAAAAACACTGCTTTTGTGGAATGAGTCAAGAGTGGTCCGTTGAATTTTCCTTGATATAAGAATTTAAAACAAATCAAAACTCATAAAAGGATTTTTGTTGAAATCTTGTGAGACTAAAAAGCTTCTCTCTCTCTCTCTCTCTCTCTCTCTCTCTCTCT
This sequence comes from Uromys caudimaculatus, assembly GCA_028551405.1. NCBI lineage: Eukaryota > Metazoa > Chordata > Mammalia > Rodentia > Muridae > Uromys > Uromys caudimaculatus. Next base: position 100,026,147 of record CM052705.1, on the reverse strand, counting down.
CTCTCTCTCTCTCACACACACACACACACACACACACACACACACACAGAGAGAGAGAGAGAGAGAGAGAGAGAGAGAGAGAGAGACCAAAAAACATTGAGTGGAGAGTCAGCCTACAGAATTGGAAAAGATTTACCAGATATGCATCTGACAGATACATGATGCAGATGTTGGTGTCCAGAATACGCAAAGAACTACAACAAACAAGCAAACAAAACTAAATACCCAAAAAGAAAATAGCTCAACCAAAAATTGGGGCATGGAGCTAAACAGAGAGTTCTCAAAAAGAAGAAATACAAATGGCCAATAATTTTTTTTTAAATGGTTGATACCTATAGCCATAGGAAAATGCAAGTTAAAACTACTTTGAGATTGCATCTTATTCCAATCAGAATGGCTGAAATCAACCAGGAAATGGAAATAATGTATAAGTTCATCAACTAACGAATGGATAATAAAAATGAAGTACATTTATACAATAGAATATTACTCAGCTGTTAAGAAAAATAAAGTTATGAAATTAGTAGGTAAATGGATGGAACAGGAAACAGTCATTACGAATAATGTGACCCAAACTCACAAAGATAAATGCCATGCTATTTTCCCATCTGTGGTGTTAGCTTTGAATATTCATATGTGTATGCTTTGTTTGAAATATACATAGAGATCAGAAAATCAGTAAAAGACCACAGGGGTTGGGGGTGGGATTTCAGGGGAGTTGATATATAATACTGTGGTATAAAAAGTTAAAGGAAGTAATGTAATAAGCAGGGTTAAATTGGGGTAGTTTAGGGAGGACAGAGTAGAGGAGGAAACAGACCTGTGGCTCTCAACCTTCTTAATGCTGCTACCTTTTCATACAGTTCCTTATGTTGTGGTGACCCCCCAACCATGACATTATTCTGTTGCTACTTCATAACTGTAGTGTGCTACTGTTATAAATGGTATTATAACTATCTGTCATGCAGGATATCTGATATGTGATCCCTGTGAGGTTGAGAACCCCTGGGATAAATGGACGGAATCACTAACACTAGACACTTTTCTAGAAAGGTAATTTATTACTGTAGACACTTCCTAAAACCACATACACATGCACATTTAAAGAGAATTTAATGGAGTTACCCTATAATGGGTTACAAAGAACCTACTAGACACCACAGCCTAACAAATAAAAAGTTCCCTGCTATCTCTCCCTGTTATCTCTCTTGAAGTTGTTGGTCAGTGAGGTTCCATAGACCCCCCCCCCCAAACATTACAGATTATTGCCACTGTTCTTAGTAACCTTTCAGAATCTGATGCTAAAACTCTGTTGCTGTAGACGACACATTTGCTGAAGACGACACATTTTAAAGTCACAGAATGTAGAGAAATCAAGCTGGTACCTACCTGGAAGCTTCATTCCTACTGGCCAGCTTTCATAGTGCTGCAAGGTGCTGTGAAAGTTACTGGAGAATACTAAGTCTTACCCAACAGTTAACCCTAAGGGCTACAATAATGACCTGACCTGGAAAAACAGCCTCATTGGTGCAATACTAGCTTGAAGTAGCTGGTTATCTTACATCTTCATTCAGAAGAGAGTGATGAGCACCTTCATGTTTGAGCTCGGCTCACTTTCCTGACTCATACAGACCTAGGAAATGGTCACCTCATATATAAATGAATGAACGGTGGTTCTCAGCATCTCAGATCACAAACAGAAGCCCCCAAACAATGGATGGATCTTGAAGACTCTTATGGAAGAATGGGAGGAAGGATTGTAGGTTCCGAAGGAGATAGGAACTCCACAGGAAGACCAATAGAGTTACTAACCTGGACCTTTGGGGAACTAGGAGACTGAACCACCAACCAAAGAGCATACACAGGCTGGATCTAGGCCAGATGTGCATCTTGGTCTTCATGTGGGTTCTAAACAACTGGCACAGAAGCTATCCTAAAAGCTGTTGCCTGTCTATGGGATATGCTCTTCTAGCCGGGCTGCCTTGTCTGGCCTCAGTGGAAGAGGATTCATCTAGTCTACCAAACACTTGATGTACCAGGGTGGGGGGGATACCCAGATGGGTGCCCACTTGTTCAGAGGAGAAGGGAGGTGATAGGGGTAAGGATTGTGTGGGAGGTGACCTGGATGGGGGCAATGAGCAGGATATAAAGTGAATAAAAAAATATTAAAACATTTAAAAAGTAAGGAATAGACACACACACAAGAAGAAAACAAAGGCACGTAATATTTTGATTTTTTTTAACCTAAAAATGTCATAACTGAAAAGTCTTGGAAGACATTGTCTGATGACCAATGTGTTGTTATCTTCTCATTGACGTAAGTTATAGAGAGCATCTTAGAGTTTCCATTGCTACTATGAAGTCATCATCACCAAAAAAAAAAAAAAAACAAGTTGGGAAGAAAAGGTTTATTTGGCTTACACTTCCACTATTCATGCTATTCATTATTGAAGGAAGTCAAAACAGGAACTCACACAGGTCAGAACCCAGAGGCAGGAGCTGAAACAGAGGTCATAGAGGGTGCTGCTTACTGGCTTGCTCACATGGATTACTCAGTCTGCCTTCTTATAGAACCCAAGACTTTCTTATGTAGCCCAGGGATGGCACCACCCACCCCACAATGGGCTGGACCCTTCCCCACTGATCATGCATTAAGAAAATGTCTTACAGCTGGATTTTTATGGAAGCATCTTCTCAGTTGAGGGTCCTTCCCCTCTGATGATCCCAGCTTACGTCAAGTTGGCATAAACCCAGCCAGGACAGAGAGGGATGTTTTATTTTGGTTCACGGTTTCAGAGAAATCTGTCTTTCATGATAGATTCCATGGTAGTGGGTGTGTGAGATGGAGGGTCCTTCATTGTGATGGACCAGGCATAGTGCATTCATGCCTAAACCTAGGGCAGATTTTGTTGGGGTTCAGGAGTTGCCTCAGAAACCACACAAACACCAATCTCAGTCAGACAGGGATAGTTTATTGAGCACAGACCTCAGGACTGATCCATCGGGGCCATGGTTCCGACTCAGGGGCTGAACTGTGACAGTGAATTAAGATCATACGGGTTTTTTAAGCCTAAAGTCTACAAATATCTGTGTTAAACTATTCCACCAATCAGAATTTAGGGATAGGAGATCTCCTTGGGTACATGTCTTTGTTGTACACTTATCCTGCTCCCATTGGTTGGGTTATTCAACTGTGGCAGGGGACTTACCTTGTTTAACGTTCATGTCTTAACTTGTTAACTAGGATGTCAGTTACTCACATACATGTCTCTTTCTGCCAAGTAGGGCATCAGTTTCCAGGTCTTGGGAACTTAAACTCTATGCGACCCCTACTCAAAGTGGAAGTCTTATTTCAAATAGTTTCTTATGTTGGTGCAGATGTCTTTCCTATGTTGTGGTTCATCCCAGGGTCAGCTTACAAAAGAGAATATCATAAAAGCTTATACAAAGGTACAGGAAGTGCTGCTGGGTTGTTGGTTTGGGTCCAAGTTTATTGTGGGTATCTATAGAAAGACAATTCTATTGACTTCTATTGAGATTGGTTTCCAAGGGCATAGAACATAACAGAATATGTAATCAACTTTGGCATGAGAGAGTTTCCTTGTAACAGCAGAAGCAACAGATGAGGAAATTTCCTTACAATATCAGTAACAGAACAAAATGGCAGGCTAGCCAGGTAACAGTTACCTAGGCCATGACATTTTACCTAGGCCTTAACATTTTACCTAGGCCTTAATATTTTACGTAGGCCTTAACAGATATAACCTTCAAGGATTTATTCTAGTGATATACTTCAATAGGTGGGCTTTATATCCTAAAGGTCCCACAAACTACCAAAACGAGAGCCATCAGCTGAGGACCTTATATCCCAATGGTTCCACAAACTGCCAAAGTAACACCACCACCATGCTAAAACACCTGAGCCTGTGGGAGATGTTTCACATTCAAACTGTAATATCCAGGATATCCAAGGCAAATGTTTAGTAAGGGCTCTTGCTATGTCTTAGTAAGGGCTGCTAATTTTATGAGCTAGAGGTGTTCTTGTTTCCCTTTCATTTGGACCTCACCTGCCCTGCTTATTCGTCAGTGAGACACTATAACATCATCTCACTTCCATGTTCCAATTTCCACTAGGGATTTTTAGGGTACAAGTAAAAAAAAATCTGACTTAGAGTGGGTTAAATGAAGAGTTCTATTCGGTTCATACAACTGTTCTGTGGTGAGACTCACCACATCACTAGGATTCAGTGCCAGGTTTCGAGTTCTTTAAGCTTTCTTTTCTTGTTGCTACTTCCTGATAACAAAATGGCCATAAATATTTCAGGCATCTTAGTGGCATATCGCATTATCACCAGGAGGCAAAGAAAGAGCCTTTCAAAGATGTAAGCAACTCAAATCGCATGCCTACCACTGAAACACTCATTGCAGCCAGGAGACTAAATGGACTAATTTAGGTACTAACTACATATTCCATCCCTCGAGCTAAAAGCATGCTTGTGGCAGTTAGTCATCCCCCAAAAAGCCATGTCTGGAGGACAACTTGTTTGGAAAGCACATCTACATGGTTCACAGGAGTGTGTCTGTTCCCTGGCTCCTTCCCAGTTTTGCCAATGAGCCCCTTGCCATGATATTCTGGGAGAAAGGAAGTATCAGTGATATTTACAGGATCACTGAAAACTAAAAATCATCGTCATGGTGATAGTACAGGAGGAAACAAATCAAACACCACTTCTTCATTTTTATTTAGCATCTTGTAAATCTCGCTTACTCTGGTATAAACCCCAAAGAGGAAGAACAGTTCAGTAATGACTGAAGTGGAATTTCCCATAGGTCAGCATGTGGTCTGGGAGCTATAGCTGACAAAGATAATGCAATTGTGTGTGTGTGTGTGTGTGTGTGTGTGTGTGTGTGTGTGTGCGTGCGTGTGCGCACGTGCGCACGCGAGTGCTACCAACAGAGATTTCTGCCACCGTGTAAATTACAATGAATTTGGTGGGCCTGTGAGTTATTAAAAATTGGGAGGAGTGTCAGAAGAATGATTCACAGATTTACAAGCACTGGCTTCTCTTCCAGAGGGTTCATTTCTCAGCTCACAAGCATCTGTAAGTCTAGTTCTGGGGGATCTGACTTTATTCAGGCACCAGGCCCACATGTCATGCACAGACATACATGTGTAGTCAAAGGAAAAATAATCTTTATGAGTCTGGCTTGGTGAGGGAACCACGCTGAAAACATTTTTCATGAATCAGACTGCTGGCTGGGAATCCACACTGAGCACACCCACTACTATCAAAGCAAGAGTGAGTCAGTCATCAGGTACATATGTCTACTGCTTCACTCCAACAGACAGTAAAGACACAGAGGTCTTCTAAAGGGAACATTATTTTAAACGTATTTTCCTTGTGATCTTTAAATCTTTCAGCTCAAGAAGGGTCCAAGCTGTAGGCTCGCTAGGGTCCTCATTCCTACGAAGCCGCCTTGATATAGGACATTGTAGACTTTCAGGGGCCCAGTGGCCTTCAAGGCAGAGGCCTGCCTCAGTGGGCCACAGATCTACTCAGGCTGAGTCACCCTCAGAGGAACCTGAGCTTTACTTGTAAGCAGAGAGCCCCAGCCCTCCCTCCTGCCAGGCTTCGTCCAGGAAAGAACCCTGTCTACTGCGAACAAAATTTCCATAGAGAAGGAGAAAAATGATTTTTCCTATAATCCGTAAAGCTTGTGAAAAAGCCACTATCATGATTTTTAAATCAAGTAGTGGGACATTTAAAAAGCAATAAAGATATTTTCATTAAAAAACCTTTAGGCTCAAATGCAAATATCCATAAGGGCTTTTGGAATCACTCCTCCCCCTCCCCCACAGCTACTGAAACTTTATCAGCCTTACCCCATTCCATTAATTAACATACTTGCTACAATAATTATAACAACTCACAAGAACATCCGGGTGAAGGTGGAAGCTAGTGTGAAATTTTCAGCCATGGCTTTCGGTTGCCATCAGCCATGTCTTAGTGTCAGCAAGTCTTGGAGGCAGGACCAGAAATTTTAGGAGGATTCTGAAATGAATTCTTTTAGAAGGATATTTGCAAGTTCAGTCAAATGTCCAAGAACGTTAAAATATTGAGATCTGGAAATATGTTCGTGGCGTGGTAAAGTTAGAAAAGTTTCTTGGTTGAGTTGGAAATAGCCCACAGTTCCTAATTAGTGAAGTGTATATTTTTATTTGAAAGCTGGAATTGAACAATATGGAGGCTCTAGTTCATTCATCAATTTCTAGTGTACATATGGTTTGCTAGTGTGTGTGTGTGAGAGAGAGAGAGAAGGAGATATTGTGTGGTGTATGTAAGAGTATGTGTCTGAGCACGTGTGCAAAGAAGCCAGAAGACACTGGGGGTTCTCGTCTATCACTTTCTGCTTTACCCCTTTGAAGCATGGTCTCCCTGCGCCTGGAGCCTGTGGGATTCAGCTAGTCTGGCATTCAGGAAGCCCAGTGGTCCATTTGTTTCCACACTTCCTGAAACACCAGCATTCCAGGCACATGTGAAACCACATCTGACATGTTACATGGGTGTTAGGATCCAAATTCAGGACCTCTGAGTTGCACAGCAGAGGCTGTTGATCTCCATGCCACCTGGTTTGCTTGTTGAACACCTAATTGCAACATTGTTTGAGGAGCTGTAACCTATTGTGAACGCGTAAATAGCTACTGGTGTTTTACAAAAGGCGTCTGAAAATTATAAGCAGAGGAAAAACAGATTACAGGCTATTATATGTCTAATTATATGCGAATGCTGTTAAATTAGAACATGAGGACATTACTGTTCTTTGTGGGAGGATGGATTTAAGCAACTCAAAATCACAGATGTCAATTTGTGTGCGCTGTGATCTAACAATAATTAAAAATTTAAAACTGCCAATATACGGAATTGCATCTTGAGTTCAGCATGGTAGTTTCATAATAGCAGGTTCATATGCAAACTGCCTACAGTTGAAGTATCTTATAAATACACACACACACACACACACACACACACACACACACACACACACACACACACTCAAAGGTGGCTAGCCCTATAATCTTAGATTTATTCACTTTATGTGTTATGAGTGGGTTTTTTGCTGCATTTATGTGTGCCTGGTACCCTGGGCGATCATATGTAGGCATAGGATTTTCTGGAACTGGAGTTATGGATACTTGGGAGCTACTGTGTGACTACCTGGAAACCGAACCCAGGTCCTTTGTAAGAGCTACAAGTGCTTTTAACCACTGAGCCAGCTCTTGAAATCTGTAACCCAGCTTCCCAGAGAGAGGAGGATAGAATATGGGCGTGTTTTCTCTTTTATTTCCAGGTTACAGAAGGTGTTTGCTGTTTGCTTGGGTAAGAAAACATCTTAGGTCACTTGGTGAGCTGTAGGCAACGGCAGGCTTGCAAAATTCTGTGCTAGAGCATGACTGACCCCTAGTGGTCACAAGCATGACTAGCCCTGCTCATCACCAAATGAAGGAGAAAAGAACAATCTTAACTGCCATGTCATTTCTACTTCACTCAGTATCTGACCTGCTTTTGTGATTTCTAATTCTTAAGATTGCATGCACTCAGCTAATGTAACCAATATGCAGCTTATCTCAGTGTGGTCCATCTTTAATATATTAGGAGGACCAAAAATAAAAAATAAAATAAAGAAGAGAAAAAGTATGGTGTTTGAATTTTTCTTCTTTTACTTGAGTTGAATTGAATTGGGTTTATGCTAGGAATAAATACTTTAAAAATACAGCTTGCTTTTGTATTCATGAAGCATCGATTTCCTCCTTCCTGGGGGGTCTACCTAGGAAGTATATATAAACAACTTACTTAGGACTACATTTTCTAGAATTGTACAAGGAAAAATAAGGATAGATGCTTTCTTAAGACAACACCTCCTCTGAGGGAGGAGAAAATGGGGAGGAGGGGGGAAGAAGGGAAGGTTGCTACCAGGGTATATTGTATGAGAGAAGAAAAAATAAAATAAAGAAGAAAAATAGAATGTGGTAAATGTACACATTGCAAAATATAATCTTGTATCTTGAGGGGGTAAAAATGCCTGTGGCTGAAAGCATCCTAATGTATACACTGTATTTATTTTGTTTACTATGCTGAATAGAGAATAAAATATTGGTGGGGGCTAGGAAATAAAACAAATACACCCTTATCAGCCACTTTCATGGAGCAAGAAAAGACAGAATAGGGAAGGAAAGGATTTGAAATGTTTCCCTCAGGTGCTGATTAATAAATGACAAAACCAAATGAACCCAAATAGTGCATTACTTCAGATGTTAAAGAGATGACATGTTTTGTTAGTTGGCATTAGACATTATACAAAACAGCACAAGTTCCTGTCAAAAGGTTACAAGGATCGGTTTCTTTTTTTGTGAGAAAGAGCAAGTTTGTTGGTTGTGTCTATTCCTTTTTCTGTTTCAAGGATTCTTTTGATTTCATAAAGGGTTCCGAGCATAGATAAATCTACTTATCACAAAGCCTTCTTGGGTCAGCATCGCTACAGTAGCAACTGTTACCATAGCAACTGGGAATGGGTTTAGCTAGGAGAGAACAGGGCCCCATGCATGCGCAAGAGAATGATGAAGCTAGGATTTGAAAACCAGGCCCCCAGAATCATAGAGTTGATCAAGACAAAGAGATCCTTATGTACTCTGTATCACGGATTCCAGTTCAAAATCAAACTCACCTAACTAAAAATAAATAAATCAGCGAAACAAAGTCAACAGAGGTAACTGGAAAGCAGTGACTTATTCAATCATTAAAGAATAGACACCAGTGTCCGTGGAAGCCTTCTGTTAGCTTGGTAGTTGAGAGAAGGAGAAGAAATACATCACTTTGTACAAAAATGATTTGCTACAGATGTTCTTAGGGAGATGATATATAATTTGGATAACACAAGGAGTTAATATTTTATATATCTTTTCACCCAGAAAAATTCCCTAAATAAGGCAGGGAAAGTAGAGGTGAAAATCAAACAGCAATAAAATACAAAAACGAAACAAAGAAAAGAAATGCCACCTGCATGTAGTCTTTTCTCTGGCTATCCAAAAAATGTACTTTTAAAAAAATCAGTCTGAATAAGAAAACAAAAGTCACATGTGCCAATTAAAATGAATATCTACCTGTATGTGGATACATTTAGTGTATCTTCTCTGAGTGGGGAATGCTCAGGAGCCGGCAGTATTAATTTCTCACAGATCCAGAAAACATGAAGAACTTTGAATCTCCTTAAATGCCAGTGTTTGACCATCTGGAGAGTATAACTGTAACAGTCGAGTCCTAGAGCCAGTTCCAACTGGTTCCCCTTGCTACAATCTACTCCTGGGGTACTTCTGGAGGCATTCTGCTTTTTCGGTAGCTGTCCACAGTCCTGACCAAGACAGGTGTAACTACTAGGCATAAATACAGCTCACAGCTGTGCACATTGTTCTCCTATTTGTTAAAAGCAGATGCTATCACAGAGCACAGACATACCTGCAGGCAAAACATCCATGCACAGAAGATAAAAATAATAAACCTTGAGAGCAGGAGCTACCACTGTTTCTGCATTTTGTAAGAAGCAAGCATTGGGGAAATCATTGCAAATTTTCAAACAATGGGTAAGTGAAGGAACTGCCCTTCCAGTTTAGGTGCTTTATCAAAAAAACACTGGGTAAGATCACCTAGAAGTTCTTTTACCTTCCTGAAAGACTTTCAGTTTAATGGGAGAATCTTAATGAGGAACTCCGGAAGTCTTTAAAGATCCAAGGGCTAGCTTCAATGCTGATTGAGTTCAGTCCTATCAAGAGTACTCATTATAAGAGTAACCTTCTGACTTTCCCATTACTGCCCCTGCCTTGAGACAAATGCAGGTTGCTAGAAGACTCTGGCAGCCTGGCTTTAGGGAAATTAATTCTATAATATTTTCAACCAACATTTTAGTGTTGATTATCTAATTATAATGTTTTTGTCAATGGCTGTGAAAGTTTGTGCTTGTCACGTCTCTTTCAGTAACTAAAGAAAAATTCTAAGCAAGTCTTTATAATAGATCAGTATAATCAGTATCTATATTATTTCTATTTCTAGAGGTATAAATTAGTGATACAGCTCTCATTCCCACTAAACCCCACAACTACATTAATTTTTCATGCCTAAAGAAAGAAAGAAAAAATTTAAAGTATTTTAAAAATGCCATAAAAGACAAAAGTCAAGTGTGGAAATCAAGTCAGGGTTCTGGGTTCAAGGGCTGAATCCATGTGACTCTCAAGTTACTCACTCTACATCTGAGTTTTTATATGTGGGCAAAAATATTTCTGGGATTTTTTTTAAATCTTTACATGCATTCTTACAGGCTACCGATAACATCAAAAATTAATCAAATGATCTTAGCTACTCTTTACTTTTAATATTTTATGTTTAGTCTTTAAGCATATATGTCTCTGAGTGCACACAGGATGTGTTAACTGAATGAAAGCATTTTGACTGGAAAATGCAGTGCATGGATATACAGCACTGGGGCAAGGTAGCCTTCTACAGTGTGTACACGTCATCATGGAAGACCAATGGAAAAGTACCGGCACAAATGCACACACACACACATCCTGCTGCAGACATATCAGTCCCTGTGGTTATCAAGCTTTTGTTTCACAATGAAAGGACCAAAGCCACATCAAGACACTTGCTAGCTGATTATTTTTGCATAAGGAGAAAGAATATATAGGGGAGAGAAGAAAGAAGTAAAGGAGATAGCAGAGTAGAAAACTCTTCAAATATTCTTTAGTCAAAAGAAATGTCTACCCAGTGCCTACCTAAGACTAGTCAGGGTCAATTCCACAATGAAGACTTGAAAGATATATCAAGGTTGTTGTTGTTGTTGTTTTTTTTTTAAATAAAAAGAAGGCCTATGAGTGTGAGATTGCCTGTACATATCTATTTGTCTGGATGGAAACTTCCATCAGTTTCAATGAGATCGTATATTCAGCTATAAATGTAAAGAAATCAAGACCAAAATACAAAATCCATTTACTTTTACTTTATGTGACTCAGTGACTAGATCCCCAAATGTATGTAAACTTCATGAAAGTTCATGAGAATATTTCTTTTCTAACCCCAATAAATACTGAATGGAAAATTCCAGTACATGGAATGGCTTCAAATACTTGTTGATGAATGTGATTAGGAGTATTTGGTAGTTACATTTGTTGAAGACAGGTTTATACAGATGAGAAAACTGGTACAAACAGCCTGAGAATCCGAAGACAGAACAACAACAAAAAATTGTAACTGTCAGATGGAATGGCCACTGATTTAAAGACTAACAGTCCTCCATGACTCTTAGGGGTTATAGCATAGAAACAAAGAGAATTGGTACTAAAACAATGATGCCTAGTCATTAGAATACATACAAACTAATACATTTCCATACCTTACTTAATAAAGTCAACATAGGAGTTGTACAATGTACCTTCAGAATATTTCCACTGGGGTAGACTAAAGCATTCACACTTGGTCCTCCTATGCCAGATTTCTTTTCCAAAATATAATTTTTATTATATAATACCATGTAAGTTAACCCACCTCCACCTTTTATTCAATAATCTCTAATTCTATAGTATCTCTTGTGGACACAGAAAGTATGTCCTTTTTTTGTCTTTGATATCTATTGTGTTTCCTAGTACACAATTTTAACATGTTCCACATATCAGCTCTCCCTGTTTCAGTCACAAAACAGTACAGAATTGGATCGGCGACACAGTTGAGACTCGTCAGGGCCACTGTGATCCTGTACACCGTGAATGTCTGCTTTCCAGACTTGTCATTGAAGTTCATATTGCGCTCTAAAATGCAGCGGATGAGCACCATCACATGGAAGGGGGTAAAGCATAAGACGAAGGTCAGCGTGATGCTAGCAAGCAACTTTATGATCCTCCTCTTCTCGCTGGTTTCCGTGGCTTGGTTGTGCTGCACGGCTCGGTAGACTTTATGGTTGCAGATCATGATGGTGATCAAGGGTATTGCGTAGCCCATGCACGTCCTGAACAGGTTGAGGTTTATCTGCCATTTCTCCAGAGGGTATTTGTCATAGCAGAGAGTGAAATTAGATTTGTCCTCATCACAATATTCAACACTTGTTTCATCTTTCCACAGAAGGATAGAGTTAAAGATGGATTCCAATATCCAGATAGACAGGCTGGTAATAAATGCAAATCGTCTTGTTCTCAGAAAAGGAAACTTCAGAGGGTAGACGACTGCTAAATAGCGGTCCAGGGCAATGCAAGTGAGGAATGCCGTGCTGCTGTAAAAGTTCATGTAGGTGAAGAAAACGCTTCCTTTGCACAAGGCGGGAGAGAAAGTCCAGTTGTCTTTATTCCAAGTGTAATTTATCCAGAGAGGCAGAGTCAATGCATACAGCAGGTCTGACAGTGACAGACTGAAGAGGTAAATTCCTAGTTCATTTTCCTTCTTCGCTTGCAGAAAAGATACACACAAAGAGCCGATGTTGGCTGGAACGCTAACTATAAACACAAATATGTAGACCACTGGGAACAAATAGTGGTCCAGGTCATGCTGTTCTTCAACACACGTGCTGTTCATCGTCATTTTGTTTTACAGTGGTAATCGCATCGCTTCTTAGGCTGTAAACAGGAGAAGGAACCTTGCCTTGTAAGTTTTCAATGGTAAATTCTCTTTATTAGGATTCCATTCTCTTAGGGCTTCCTTGGTTTTGATGTTCTGATCAATTCATCCATACATTTAAAGAGTGGTAGTAGACTGATTTTTTACACAGACTATTACTGCTAGAAGTCAGGTCCAAGCTCCTGGGGGTGACCTAAAGCAGTTAATGGGATTTAACCATCAGAAGTCTTCATGTTCAATAGCATGGGATTTTAGCTTTCGTGAAAGGTCACCACTTCTCATTTGTCCTTTTGAATCTTACAGGAGATTATAGATTGGTGCAAATGTGAATACTCTGGTTTTATTTTCATACCGTTTGGTGTTCTTTTAAAAGTGTCATGTTTCTGTAATGAAAGATGAACTAGAATAGGTTAGCTATGTATAAGGTATATATATAACCTTATTCCAATCATGACTGTTCTTTCATTCATTGAAAATAACAAATATTTCAAATTACAAAACACTATTTAACTAAACCAATGAAGTTTAGCAAATAAAAGCAGACAGATTTTTTTCCTATTTCAAATAAGAATTGCTCAAAGGATGCTAGCTTATAGAGAGTGATATTTCCCACCAGACGATGCCTAAGAATGACAAACAAAGGTTTTTAAACCATTAAAGTATTTTTAAACCATTTAAATCATTTTGGTGGCTAAAACTAGAAAATGTAACTATTTGGTTGCGATGAGAAAATACTCCTTTATTCTGTTGCTTTGGAGTGTAAAGTGCATGGCTACAGAATTTATAAGTTTCAACTTAATATACAATAACAGTATAAGGCATTTCCAAAGTCACATTATTAAGAGAATATTTTCATAACACGATTTAGAAGAGTTTGGATATAATTTGTTGAGTGCTAATCCACAGGCAGCCCTCCCTCTTCTATTTGTCTTTTGTTTCTTATGAAATGTAGCTCACTGTGTCTCACTTATATTCCTTCAATGAGGAGACAGAACCATCTCAATTCTGTGAAAATGTGATTATCAACTTCCATCCTTAGAGCTGGTTATCTCTGAGGTTCATTCCTTTGTAAAGTGACACCGTCCTAGAGAAGGGCTCCCAATCCCTTTGCTGGTGGGATCTCCCAGGGGTTTTGATGGTTTACAGGATGGGACCTTTACAGTAAGCTGCCCACCAGTGTCATTCTCTTTCCAAGTGGAGATGAGTTCAGAGCACAAAAGGGTTTTCTATCACAAGGCAAGATTCTGGGACTGGAAAAAGTCACATGTGAGATGCATCTCACTCTTAAAGAGGAAAACTAAAACTCACCAACTGTCTGGTTTTCATCCCACTTAAAGATATGAATAAAATATGCAAAGCAGACTATTAAAGCCATAGCAAAATATTTGTGATGGAAAACAGAAATCAGAGCTGGGGAGAGGGAGGTGAGCAAGATCGACGTGGGTGGGAGGACAGCAGGGCTTCTGGATCACAGACACAGAAGGCACAGAGTCCACACAGGAGGCAGAAAGCGCTCTTCTACCACACACGCTCTGGGATCTAGGAGGCTCTAGCTTCTGGGAGAGGGCAAACTAGGAAAGCAAAGAGATTAACAAGTTCCAGAGACAACAGAGAAAAGCTGATAAGTTCCCTACTTTGGCCTGGTTTATACGAGGAGATAAATTAAAAAAAAACAAAAAAACCAAAAAACCTTCCCCTGAGTGTTCACAGAATCTAGCAGATGCTCACTTGGAAAGGATCTGAGGCTGCGCCATTAGTTTGGCTCATGTGACCTACTTACATGGTTCAATTTCATTAGCCACCATGGAAATGTGAATTGAAACCTCAATGAGATACCATAAACACACTCACCAGAATAAACCACATGGTGGAAAAATACCAAGTTTGGTGGTGATGTAGAATACCCGACCACATATATACACTAGGCTGGAAAACTTACATGTGTAACACATTTTGGTAATCTTGTTGCTAGATGAATACACACATATTTGCTAAGCAGCAGTCACTAAGATCAAAAGGTTTACAGTAACACTGTCTTCAATATACACCAACTAGAATGCCCATTAGCAGTAGAATACATGGCATATCATCAACACCATCATCGTCGTCGTCATCATCATCATCATCTCTATCTCTATGCTTTCATTTTGGTCTAAATGAAATAATAGAGTTAAAGCTTAATAACACAATGCTGATTGGAAGACAAACACAATAGAGGGCATATTATTGGATAAAAAGCCAGTCAGAGTTTATGCTGAGTCAGGACCGTGATTACCTTTGACAGGGTCAGGTAACACTGAAAGAAGGTGAGAGGGGGACTTCTGAGTACTTGAGAGTATTCTGTTTCTTAATATGGGTGCTGGTTGACTGAGCACATGCAATTTGTAAAATTATCAAGTCCTCCACTTGGTTTGAACGGGTCAGTTTGTAAAAGCTGGTTAATCTGTATGCTTCGGATGTTAAATGGTATAATCAACAGGCCATGGTGACTGAGGCTAGAGAGCATCTTGACAACATGTTTGACAGGTAGGCCTTCCTAAAAAATATAATTTGCTTCTTTTTTCTTACATGAAAATCAACAAAAATCAATAAAAAAATAATTTAAACCATCATGGAAAGATTCATAGAAGAAAAGGGTTTATTAAATGAAAAGTAAGTTTTAGGCACCTAGAAGAAATGAACATAGAATTTTCTCATAAATAAAGGCTTCCTCGGCCTGGGCTTCAAAGAGCTGCAGAGAGAAGATCCCCGACAAATATGATCACATCATGGATTTTGTAGGCAAATGGATGGAACTGGAAAATATCATCCTGAGTGAGGTAACCCAGACCCAGAAGGACATGCATGGTATGTACTCACTGCCAAGTGGATATTAGCCATAAAGTACAGAATACCCATGCTACAACTCACAGACTGTAGGAACCTTAACAAGAAGGAAGGCCCAAGTGTGGATACCCGAAACCCACTTAGAAGGAGAACAAAATAATCAGGGGAGGCAGAGGGAGGGAGGAAATTGGGTGGGAGAGGTTAGGGGGGAGGGGAAAAGGAGGGGCAGGATCAGGTATGGAAAGAGACAGGAGGGATGCAGCAGTAGGGGTTAGGGGGCAGGGGAAACTCTAGAAAGCCCCAGAGACCTGGGATGTGAGAAGTTACCAGGACTCACAACCCCAATTGAGGCAAAGCCCACCAACCCATCTTCAAAATTTTTAACCCAGAATTGTTCCTGTCTAAAGGAAATGCAGGGACAAAAATGGAGCAGAGACTGAAAGAAAGACCACCCAGTGACCAGCCCAACTTGGGATCCATCCCATGTGCATACATCAAATTCTGACACTATTGCTGAGGCCATATAGTGCATGAAGACAGGAGCCTGGCATGGCCGTCCTCAGAGAGGCTCTACCAGCAACAAACTGAGACAAATGCAGATACTTACAGCCAATCATTGGATTGAGGCTGGGGACCCATATGGAAGAGTTAGAGAAAGGACTGAAGTAGCTGAGGAGGATTGCAACCCCATAGGAAGAACAGTGTCAACTAACCAGGACCCCTCAGAGCTCCCAGAGACTAAGCCAAAAACCAAGGAACATACATGGGCTGATGCGTGGCCCCAGGCACATGTATCCAGAAGACTGCCTTGTGGGAAAGGATGAGTTTAATCCTGTGGAAATTAGATGCCCAGGAAAGAGGGATGCTGGTGGGGGGTGAGGTAGGAGTGAGTGGGCGAGTTGCAGAGCACCCTCTCAGAGGTGGGGGATGGGGGATGGGGTGAAGAACTCGGCAACTTTTGAAATATAAATAAATAAAATAATAAAGATAAAAAATGAGAGAGAGAGAGAGAGAGAGAAGGAGGAGGAGGAGGAGGAGGAGGAGGAGAACAGAGGCGGAGGACTCTAAGAGAACTAGGTGCACAAAAGCTTTAGAGATAAAGGAATACACATGTAACACAAATCATGTATTTTAAATTAGTTTAAAGAAACAAAAGATGGAATCAGAACACAGGATGAATGTGTGTGATAGCTCCTGCCTATAATCCCAGTGTTTGGGAAGCTGTGGCTTAGGGAATCATCATGAATTTACAAGCAGCTTGGGCTATAGAATAAAAGCATGTCTGGGAAAAAGGAGAGGAAGGTGTGAGAAGAGAGAGAGAACGTCAAAACTGAAAAGTCATATTTTTCTCTAAAAATTAGAGTAGACATTGTTGAATAAAATGCAATAGTAAAAATTCCTCAGAAGAGAACATTAATACAGGAAACTAAGGAAATCAGAAAAAATTATCAGTGTAAAGAAAAAGGGAAACAGGAAAGATACATGGAGAGTAAACCAAAAAGATCAGTATGTGTGTAGCTAGAGCCCCATAAGGGAAGAAAGGGGAGATCAGAGAAGTACACGTGTAGCTGGAGCCCCATAAGAGAAGAAAGGGAGATCAGAGAAGTACACGTGGAGCTGGAGCCCCATAGGGAAGAAAGGAAGATCAGTGAAGTACACGTGTAGCTGGAGCCCCATAAGGGAAGAAAGGGAGATCAGAGAAGTACACGAGTAGCTGGAGCCCCATAAGGGAAGAAAGGGAGATCAGGGAATGTGTGCAAACACAAAGGCTGACTGATTTCTAGAACTTATGAGGGACATGAAGCTCCCTGAATTCTGAAGCCTAGTGTCAGATGTTACAAAGTGTCTGTACTTAGTGATCAAACTGCAGAGACCAAAAACTAAGTGTGTGTGTGTGTGTGTGTGTGTGTGTGTGTGTGTGTGTGTAGGAAGAAGTGCCAAAGAAGAAAGATGGATTATGTACAAAGGACACATTTCAGATTGACAGAAGGCTTATCACGGCAACCACTGAAACCAGATGACAGACTGTTCGAGTTTCTGTATTCCAAGAAAATGGCTGTCATCCAATAATCATATTTCAAGAAACAGAGCAAAACCTAGCATTTACAGGTAACTATCACTCAGAAAGTGGACTCTTCATTTCTTGAAGAAAGCTTTGAAGGTTCTTGGTGAAGACAGAAAATGAAACTCTATGAATTGAACTACAAGAAGGGAAGGATCTGCATGAGCTGCTGAGCGGGGGGGGGGGGTCTCTGAAGAATGTCATTACATGCTTGGGTAGGCTTATGCACCCGAGGGAAAACACCTAAGCTATAAAGGTCTCCTCTCTTGAGACAGGACCAAGAATGGAAGGGCGGGCAGTGGTGTCTTCCTTTTCCAGTTACTAAGTGAGTATATGTTTGTTTCTACAAAAGCCAAGAAAGAGAAGATTGTTTTAGTGAGGTTTTAGAGTTCTCAACAGAATAAATTTCTTTAGCTATAAAAGCACTTCCTGTCTTGCTGAGAGCAGCCATCAGCTAGGGTGGCTTGATGAAGCAGATAGCATCTTGTCTGTTGAGCAACAGGGGTAGTATTCACTTGCGGTTGCTTTTGAAAGGTTCTCAAAGTTCTTGGGGGAATCTGTGGTTCTTCTAAGTTTGTTTTCTCCATGTAAGTTAGTGCTCAGGCCACAGACTTGCCACGAGAGTTAAATGAGATGCCCTGTGGGGCCAAGAGCCGAGCACGGGGAAAGCCTTCACCATATGTTAGCATCAGCAAGGTATTGCTTTCCCTTCTGCTGCCCCACGGCTTTCCGAAAAGGAAGCCATCCTTGACTGACGGGCAAGCGCATAGCCTAGGGACTTGGTACCTGTGATGCCAAGCCAGCATTGCACATTGCTCTAGTTAAGTCAATGAAAGTGCATCTAAAAAAAGATATACAGAACATATTATTTCTGTGTCTTTCCAAATATTATTTAGGACGCTTTAGTGAAATTTTGAGAATTTTTGCCATCCTCTGTGAAAATATGATCTAAGTTTAAATCTTATGAAGTGCTAAAAAGACAATCTATAGCTTAGCTCTAAAGTAATAGGAATAATTGATGACAATAGCTAAAAGCAAATTGCTTGCATGCAGCATTACAGAAATACTTTCACCTAAAGCATGCTTGCTGCCTTTCAGGTCTCCACATGTCTCTGACACTAAGACAGTTATTTATTAACAAAGAGTTACAACGGGTGCTTAATGATGCTGGAAACATAATTTTCTAACATCACATGATTTCCGATGGATGTAAAAGCTATTCTTAGACCCCTGCACTGGTGAGGAGATGATAGCAGGCAGCTCTCCTGCCCAGGATGGCAGAGATTCTTCCTAAAGCATCAGTTTGCCAGTGTACTGTATCCTGAGGAGAGAGCTGAACATACACGGTCCTCTTTGTTATACCTATATCATCACCTAACCAGTTCTAAGTTTGAGTTCTGACACTCCGTACCACTACTCACAGTAGAAGAAACCATGTGTCTTCCTCATTTGCATCTCTCTCCCAAAGCTTGGTCTTGTTACACTCACAAAGTCTAAACCAGATGAAATGTTACATTGTTGATCATTATGCTAAAAGTACACTATCTACTTTGAAATCTTGTTCTAGTTTTTAATCGCATACTCACCCGTTTCTGGAGTGATGCTTCTCTTGACTGAGGAGGCTGGCAAATCTGCTAGTATCAAGAAGAGAAACCAGTTGTGTGGGGACAGGAAATTGCGCTCGTATTTTGTCATAAGCCAATGAGAAAGCAGCCTTTTAATGAGCAGGCTTACTTTATCTGAGTTCAAACAAAAGGATTCTTCTGTACATTAAGTGATGTTTGGGTCATTTATTGTCCTGTGATTTTCATAACCCATTCTCTTTGTATCTTAATTATAAATGTATACTTATATGCTATGCCTTTTACATGCATATGTATGTGTCTGATGTATGTACATGTGTGTGCAGATGTGTCACCAGTATGCACACTTTGGGAAACCAGGAAAGTGTCCTGTTTGCCTTGCTCTGCCTTATTCCATTGCACGGGGTCTCTTACTGATCCTGGAACTGAACTGGTGGCTAGCAAGCTCCAGTGATCTTCCTGTCTCAACCTGCCCGCTGTGTCTGGGTTACGATCATGCACGTAGTTATGCATAGCTTTTTACCTGAGCACTAGGGTCCCAGCTCAGGTCCTTATACTGTGCAGCAAGCACTCTTACCCAGTGGATCATCTCTACATCCTCTGATTTTGATGCTTTTCTTAATGGGATATGTTGCAGCGATTTAATACTTTCACGTCTTCATCCTGTCACTGCATCTGTCATTAGATTGAATGTGCAGGCATCTACACAGGTCCTGACTATTCCGTGGAAACGAGCATACCCCCTGTAAGAGAGGGCCACTCGCTGACACCCTGGATACCACAGAAGCAGAGATAAACACTTCTAGAAGTGCATGAATGAGGTAGGTAGGATGAATAAACTGGGTGTGAGGAAGGAGAGGATACTGTGGACCAATTTGGGGTGAGTTGGTTCATGAAGGATATAGCAGAAGAGGTAGAATAAGTTTCGTGATTACTGTGGTTTGATAGCAAAAATAGGCAGGGATATGAGTAGGTCAAGAGAGCCACCTTTAGGAGAACTTTCCTTTTCTTCTGGGGGACTAATAGGATTAGATGTATAGTATTTGATTATAGAATCATTTTCTCTTCTAGTAATCTTCTGGGAATAGAAAACAGTGATTCCTAAAAGCAGCTGATGGGACTGGATCAGGCAAATAGACAATCATGAAATTTAAAAATGTGTTTGTGAGTGGTATAGATTATTATTTTAAAACGCTAATGCAGTACTTTAACAAGGTAAAACTATAAGTAGTAAGTGCAAACTGAAATTGGTTTCTAGGACATCCTACTTTTGAGAAAAGAAAAGTTAGACATCACTTTAAAACTGTATCCCAATAAACTTTGATTAGAAATTAAGGCAAGGATATTATTTTATAAGTATGAAATCAATTGAGAGTGGAAAATTCTAACTTAATTTTAGGCTCTATTCAGGATATGCCAAGTCTGTGTTTATAGATGAAAAAAATGATGTTATAGCAGAGACATTTCTTCCTGCAGTTAACTAAGGTGTATAAGGGGAATGTAAAGGCTTTTGAAATTTTCTTAGTATGTCTTCACGAATCATAAAAATATGCCTGGCTGTGGTGGCACACACCTTTAATCCCAGCATGTGGGAGGCAGGGGCAGTTGGATCTCTGAGTTCAAGGCCAGCCTGGTCTACCTGGTGAGTCCCAGGATAGTCAGGGTACACTCTGTCTCAAAACCAACCAACCAAACAAACAAATAACAAAAACAACAACAACAATAACAAAAAATTATAAAAATAATGAACTTGTAAAGTATTCAAGAATTTGTAAATAACATTAGTAACTGAAAACCTCAGGATATATTGTCATTGAGATGATGGAAAATTAAGGTAAAATGTAAAAATAATCATGACCTAAGGCTTCAGGGCTGGGGTGTGGGGGTTCGTTTAATACAATGTTTCCCTTGCAGCCATGGAGATCTGAGTCCCAGCCTCAGGAGCAAGGTCAAAAAAGCCAAGTGTGGTGGCCTATGATCGTGATCCCAGTACTGAGAAGGTAGAGGCAGGCAAACTCTGGGTTAGAGAAAGATTTGTCTTTAATTTAAAAGAAAGAAAAGAAGAAAATGATAAAGCCTGAGGAACAAATCCTAAGGTGGCCCTCAGTTGACACAAGAATCTGCACACATGCACACACATATGAATCTGCACACAGAATGCCCATACGCACATACAGAAACAAGGGCATTAAAATTTTGCCAAAATGAAATAATAATTTCTGTCTACTCATGACTATATGTCTTTTTTGCTTGGTTTTGCACATTTGCCTAACTGTTGTTTCTAGTTCATGGGTAGTTCACAATTTGCACAATAACTAATTTTACCATACTTCTGGTTTTAGAGAAAGTATTTTCATGTCTGTATCAAATATCTATGCACTTTACTCTCCAAATGCTAAAAGAAAAAGAAAAAAAAAAAAGAGGATGTAGTTAGAGACATGAGAAATATCAACTTTTACTTCTGCTTAAAGAAGGAAAAAAATGTTAGCAAAACTTGCTTACTTCACACAAGGAGACACCAACTCCTATGGATTCTGCGTCTTGTTTAGTTAAAACTGCACTGGCACTATAGTTTAACCACAGTGGCATTTAAATGAGTGGTCGGAGAAATGTCAGAGCCCAGAGACACGGAGGCATTTTGACAGTATAAAGGCCAAATCGATACACAGTTACTCAGAACACTGATTTGCTTTATGGGGTCAGAATTCTTGGCCAGTCAGTTCTGTGATCTTTTGAGATTACAGTGGGCACCCAACACCGGCCAGGTGCAGCACACTTAAAATGAGAAACGGGGCAAATGAATGTGGACTTTCTGGATTACACTTCTCCACGCAGCAGACAATGTGGGCAGCTATTCTGCTGACGAAGGGCATTTTCTCCCCTTTCTCCTTTTTAAGCCGCATCACTTGTCTGGTGCAATTTCCGCGATTAAAAGCAGTGAGCAAATAGGATGGGGTCAAGTTCTGACACCCTACTACGGATTCTCATTTTTATTTCTTTTTATACATTTAATTAGTCCTTAGTCCTGATGTGTTTGTGGCCTAATGAGAAAGGGTTCTTGGCAGAAAGTGAGAGTGGAAAAGGCTGAGTTTAGTTTCGAAAGAGGTGATTGAGAGGAATAGAAACACTGGGGTTCCAGACTCCTTGCTTGGGGAAATCCTGCTGATGTCCAAATTCAGAGGTGACAAATACATAAAGTAAGGGTTCTTAGAAAATTAAGTATGAAGAAAATAGTATAGATTTTTTATTAGTTAAATAATATGGTGAGGGTAATATCTGGGGTTAAGTCAAATAAACTATCAAGGTTAATGTTCTGTCTTAACATTAGTATGGCTAATAGAAAGGTTGAATGCTGTCTGTGTTTGGTGTTCTCTGTCGGGCAGCATGGTGCTGGATGTTGTAATAATCTCTGCTGAACTGTGTTGTTGTTTGACATGAAATGTTTTGCAGAACCTATGTGTGAACACTTGGTTCCCACTGGGTGCGGTTTGAGGGAAGTTGTGGAACCCATAAGGGCCAGTAAAAATGGGCCTTGGTTTTGTCATAGTCGGTCACCTTGTCATAGTCCGTCTTCACAAGGTGACCAGGCCCATGACACCCGATGACCTGTTATCCCTGTTGTGATGAATTATACCCTCTTCAGCTCTAAGACAAATAAACCTTTCTTCCTCAAGTTGCTTCTTGCCAGTTATTTAGTGTCAGTGACAGAAAAATAGAAAATAAGGATTAGTAACATAAAGTGGTTATTTTCTTCAGCCCTGGGAGCTAGGCAGACTCTAAAATTCCTCTCTGACAGTTGATATTGACAGTTGAAAGGGGACTAAGTGTTCTTCTGCTGCAGCACGGGACTGAAACCTCCTGGCTTTCTATTACTTGAACAAATCTTGCAGTAAGCATCACTGACAAACGAGCTACAGGTAGAGGAGGCAATTTTCACAGTGGGAGAATTCGCTGTTGTCGTGATCACGTTCGCCAAGGATTATATTCAGCCAACGTTCTTTGCTGCAAACAACAGAAACTCTGGTCACCTGGCACAAACAAGTGACTTGGAAAGTGGTCAGGATATGGTCCATGATCTATGCAGAGCCCTGAGGATGAGGCCTATAAAAATGGTTAGAGATAGAGAACAGAAAACCAGGTCACCCCACCTGGACATTCAGGTGAGGATGGCACTGCTGGCCCCACTGTGCTGGGCCCTGGAGGACACTTTAGCTGGAGTCTCTGTGGTACTCTGGGGTTCCAGTATGATAGATCCCTCAAATGTCTGCTCACTCTTTCAAGGTCAAAGCACAGCTTCAAAGAACTGACTGAAGGGTCTGGATAAGGTCAGAGCCTGCACCGAATCTTCTTCATTCTAGAAGGCAGTCTAATTCTGCCTCCCAACACACTTAGCACTGGGAAGCAGTGATAGGACTGGATTATTACAGAACCAAGAATCAGAGCAAAACATGGGCTAGAGAAATGCCTCAGTGGGTAAAGGTGCCCATCATCAAGTCTGCCAACCTAAGTTTAAACCCTGGGAGCCATGTAGTGGGAGAACCTCTGACCTCCATGTGTGTACAGTGTCCTGAGTGTGCAATCCAAACCAATACAAAAGTAGAAATCTATTTTCCCTGGATTTGCTGAGATGTGGGGAAAAAAGGTACACTCAAAACACACTGTTGTTAAACTTGTCAATCATTTATGTAGCATGTTGTAACGGCATGTGCTGATCACTTTTTTGAGTGCCGTGTGAATATTATCTTGACTGAATCTCCATTGATGCATTGCTAGCATCAGTTTGTAGAGGGAAAACTCAAGTCCCAAGGGGCCAAGTGCCTTATCCATAGTCTCTGCCTATTAGGTTTGAGGAGAGAGATTTGAGGCCAAGCTGTCTGGAGATAAGAGCCAAACCACAGTTAGTCATGGTTTTAAATGCATGTACTCTTAAGGAAAGCCCAGGAAAACAATGCACAATTTACTCTACATGGATTCTTTCCTCTGAATCGTTTTCGTTGCTATCTAAGGCTCTGAGTTAACAGAACTCCGTCATGTATTTTAAACTTTTATTTTATGTATATGGGTGCACGTATGTCCGTGTACCACTTTGCACGCCCATTCCCATAGAGGCCAGAAGAGGGTGTCAAATCCCTTGAGACTGGGGTTACAGATGGTTGTGCTCCACCACATGGGTACTGGGAATCAAATCTGGGTCATCTGGAAGAGTGGTCATTGCTCTTAATCCTTAGCTTCCTCTCTGATTCTCATTATGTGTGTCATATACACACACACATACACACACACACACGTCATATATATATATATATGACGTGTGTGTGTATGTGTGTGTGTATATAATTTATATTATATAACATTATATATATAATTCATGTGTATGAATGTGTCTGAGTGCATTCACACATGTGTGAGTCTTATATACACATATATATAATATATGTAATACATGTTTTATATTGCATGTTATGTAATGAGCATGAATGTGTCTGTGTGAGTGTGTGCACACACATATGTGTGAGTCTGTATGTTTGTAGATAGAGGCGGGGCAGCTAGACTAGGGTGTTGGCTAACTAGGTGCAGGAGGAATTAAAGATGTTTGCTGATGCCAGACTTGGAAGGTACTAGGATCCAAACCCTAGTGCTCCCACCTCTGTATGTAGTGCTTTTAACCCTGAGCCATACCACCAGCCCCATAATCGCATATTCTTTTGATGGAAGTTGATTTATAAGTTGCTGTGAGAAACAACTGCAATCAAGCAACTCTATCCAGAGTTGAAAGCTCAGACCTACAAGCAGATATTACAGGACGTCTGTAAAGAGACAAGCCTTCAGATCCTTTCACACTCTGGGGGTACCTCAAAGGAATGCTTCCAACTCTTTTAATGAGTAATTGCTTCATCTGATCTCCTCATGTGACCAGGGACTTTTTTTTTTAAGTTCAAGCATTGTATACTGAGCATGTGTATGAGTTGGACACTGCTTAGAAAACGTGTGTACATATACATCATGATAGAACAGATATGACAGGCTGTTATGAAATGACCTTAAACAACACTTTTGCTTTAAAGGCAAGATTGCTCATCTTTCTCAAAAGATTATGATTTTTCTCCTATTTTAACTCACAAAAGGGAGTTTAGAGGAACATAACTAGGTTACTCAGAAACGATTCTAATTTAAAACGGTTTAAAAGAACACATTTGAAATGTGAGGCATGGGACCTTCCTCTTCTAGTCTGATGTCATCGATCCTGAATCCACACATTTAAGGAGAAACTAAGAACAGGATTGCTTCTCTGATAACTGATTTCTTTTTATCTCACATACTGGTGAATTTTCCAGTCTGCATACATGACTTTGTTTAAACAGAAATATTTCTTGTTTGTTTCCTGAGTATAGGTTAGAAATCGGAAACAAGAGTTGTGTGCTTTGATATATGAACTATGGTGCTTCCAGGGTGGTCACCATTTTTGTTAATGGTTCTGTTTCCTATTCTGCATCATTCACACATTGCACAAAATCTGTAACCTGTCTGCCAATTAAAGGTGGACTGGCATGCTACAGGAAGGCATAGGCTGTATGTTGGCTTCAACTTCCTGTTTTCATGAGTGTGGTATGCGTTCCAGGTTTGGTGAGAGACCCTGCCTTAAAAAATAAGGTGGAAGAGTTGGGGAACTGACTCAGGAGGTAAGAACACACTGCTCAAGCATGAGGCACTTAACAGGCAGCAGGCAACTGTAGTCCCAGTGCTTTGGAGAGTAAAGGAGACAGGTAGGTTACTGGACCTTGCTGTTCAGTAAGAAATCCTCTCTCAAGGGAATGAGGCAGAAAGTGACAGAGCAAGACACCTGAGTACCTGCTCTGGCCTTTTCAAGGACTCACGTGTACATCCCTAAAAATGTTTGAATATAACACACACACACACAGTGAACACAAATTAAATAAGTGAAGAGATCGAGGAAGCCACTTGCTTTGAACAGCTGGTCTACACACACACACACACACACACACACACACACACACACACACACACACCCCTAAAGAAGCATGAACAAAGGTCCTGTATTGTTCAGAAAGACCCTAGAGATATCACAGGCTGATTACAGGATTTCCCAGTGGTTTGATTTTATCCCTTCATATAATTTCCCATAATTGTGTTTGTGGTGGTTAATCTTCATTATCAACTTGACTGAATTTACAACCACCACAAAACACACCTCTGGGTGTGTCTATGAAGGCTTATCTAAGGAGGGAAGAGGTCCTTTGCCCAGGACGGAACAATAAGAAGGAAGTAAGCTGAGTGCCAGCATTCACCTCTCTTGCCATTCCTGACTGAAGATGCAACACCACCAGGTGCCTTGGTACTTTTGGGAGACTCTCCTGCCAAGGATTGTGCCTTCCAACTGTAAGCCAAGATAAACCCCTCCGTCTTTAAGTCCTTCATCACATATTTTGTTACAGCAATGAGAAAAGTACTGGAGACAGCAGTCCTGAAACACAGATTCAGGTTTGTTTTTGAGGGACAGCACAATTTATTCCACAGATAATTATGCAAAGGCCTATGCTCCCTTAGGCCCCAGTTCCTGTGTCTTCTCCTTGGGTGGGAACTAAACTGATTTTCAGCTTTCCACTAAAGGAATTTTTTTGAGAGATGTGAGAGAAAGAAAGAGGGGGGAGGGATTTTTCTCTTCATCTTTTTTATTAGGGGAATCGAAATTCCCAGGACAGTGCACACTTTCCTAGCAATTTAGGGTTGTCTGGAATCAGTTGACTGACAGCAGAAGTTACTGATAGTTTTAAAGAAGCATAATTTCACCTTTGTCATCTTTGGGTCCTAAGACTTAAACTGCTGTGACAGACTAGATGGACGAAGCATACTAAGAAAATGAAGACACCCCCCCCCCCCCAAACAGGTTAATGACTTTTGTGCTGAATCTGATTAGGAACAGTTTAAGTTGTAAAATGTGCCAGCAGGCACGTCCAACCTTTTCATGTCATGACACTATGTTTCAACTATAGATTTCACACTCGAGGTCTGCACAATTGAGTTTTTTGTTTTTTTGTTTTTTAAATCATAATGTATAATTTTGGGGTGAGCTGCTTTCAACCTGCAAGGCACAGGCTGGATGTAGTTGCTAGGGTATTTAACTGGATAGAGAAGCGAGTAGGAAGGTAAGGGTGACTGAGAATGATCTACTAGGGTAGGACCACTCACAGCCCTCTTCTTTTGACAGTTGTTGACCATTCACTTCTCGTTCACTAAGATGATCCATCGGGTGAGGTAGGAAGAGTGGTCACTAAGTAATTACACGCAGAGACCGGTCCCGCCTCAGCCTCTTTGACACAGAAGTGAGAAGGCAAAGCTCGCTCAACCTCTCCCCGCTCAACACTACAGCGGCTGCGCGGACCGCCCGCAGACCTCACTTAAGATGGCGAAAGCTTCCTCAGCCGCCCGCTCTTCTTCCTCAGGAAGGCGATCGGGCCCGCCTCCCCGGGCGCCACAGTCGCGTGACCCGCACAATGGTTAACAGCCAACCTAAGGCTTCCCAGCAACGCCAAGCAAAAGTCATGACCGCCGCCGCGGGCTCGGCGAGCCGTGTCGCGGTGCCCTTGTTGCTGTGTGCGATGCTAGCGCCCAGCGGCGCCTACGTTCTAGACAACTCCGACGGGCTGGGCCAGGAGTTCGATGGCATCGGTGCAGTCAGCGGCGGCGGGGTGAGCGCGGGCCGGCGGGAGGCAGAATGCGGAGGAGCGCAGGGAATGCCGGGGCCGTCCCCTCCCACAAGGCCCCGCGGCGTTGCTGGGCGAGCAAACGCCGGTACTCGCGAGCCGATTTGAGCAGTACCTCGGCTGACAGTTAGATTGGAATGGGGAACCAGAGGTCTCGAGTGGACCGGTGTCTGCTGCAGTCAAGTGGCCAGAGCTCGAGGGAGCTCTCGTTCTGGATCGCCGACCGGGGCTGTCTTGCGGCGCTGGAAGAGTCGCCCCAGGAAAAGCCAGATAGGGACCGCGAAGCCTCAGCGAGGTGCTTTGGTGGTTCTCTTCCTTCCCAGGGAGTTAGTTCGTGGGGCAGTGAGTCAGAAGACATAGGCAGGGTTTGGGGACCCTTCTTGAACAGTGAATAGCACTCCCCCTTCCCCCCCAAGACCTCTTGGACTCTTTAGGGTTGGGTAAAGCCTGAAGCGATCTGGGATATTGTTTTAAAAGAGGGCCATCTTCATCCACAAACAGAAACTGCCAAGTGTGTGTGTGTGTGTGTGTGTGTGTGTTGGGGGTGGAGCGATTACTGGCTCTCTTATCTTAGGGCGCATAAGAATCATTAAGTTAAAATTAAAAAAAAAAAAAAAAAGTCTTCCTCTCCCATTCTGACTTTGTAATAAACACCAGTTAATTCTCAAAAGATGAGGTCCTGAGATTTCTTGTTGATTCAAAGATGTCAGGACTGGGAAGTGGTTTTGCTTTTAAACTGAAATCTTAATAGTAATTTTAGATCTACAGAAAAGCCAGGAATACAGTAAAATGTTCTTCTATACTCCAGCGTGTATGTGTACTAAAGAACTAATCTATTCTCTCTCTCTCTCTCTCTCTCTCTCTCTCTCTCTCTCTCTCTCTCTCTCTCTCTCTCTCTCTCTCTCTCTCTCTTTCTCTCTTTTTCCCCAAGACAGGGTTTCTCTGTGTAGCCCTGGCTGTCCTGGAACTCACTCTGTAGATCAGGCTGGCCTCGAACTCAGAAATCCACCTGCCTCTGCCTCCCAAGTGCTGGGATTAAAGGCCAGCGCCATCACTGCCCGGCTATCTATTCTCAGTACTGTTTATTTAAATTCGAAATAGCCAACATTTCATATACAACCTTAACTTCTTCTTTTGATATCTTTGTGATAGTAAATCTAAGTATATAAGCCTTTTTTTAAAAAAAAAATGAAATTTCTAGTTTTGTTTAATTTGATGTTTTAAATCATTAAAATAATTTCATAACCTGGTGTGATGGTGTAAACCTTATTTGTGTGTATGTATGTGTGTGTTGAGAATGTTTGTACATGTGAGTGCAGGTACTTATAGAGGCCAGAAGCAAGTCACTGTGAGTTGCCATCTCTCCAGCCTCCAGAGCAGGTAAATCTATAAAACAGTCAATTAGTTATGTCTCTATTCTGTGTTACGTGTTAGTCAGTTTAGGAGAACAATAACCAATGAAGATGGATAAACATTTTATTTACACACCAGTTTAAACCTGTGTGTGTGTAAAGCATGTTACCTAGCACAGCTGTGGTAGTACTTAGCATGCCCCCTCTTGACTTTCACATATTTAGGGAAAGCATTTTGCTTCAGTGGTTGACATGTGGGCTTCAGAGGTTGCTGGAGTCATTCTGGTACAGAACACTCACCTCCTGCTTTTGACAAGTTATTTCATTTCCCGTAAGTTTCTCTTTGGAGGGAACAAAGTGACTAGGGTAGCATTGTGAGGACAGGTGTGATTAGCCAGTTGTGATTCTTGTTACATCTAAGGACTATGGAGGAGGAAGTTGTTTGAAGATTTTGTGGCAGGATGTTGGAAAAATGTCCTGATACCCTTGTTTATAATACTTCAGAAATACTACAGCTTCAGCTTCAACAAGGCTTGTAACCACAAAAAGGGTAGAGACACAGTTACCAAGACATAAGTTGTTTATGGGTTCTTGTCCTATCTTGTCTTTACTGCTGCCAAACTAGAGACACAGCCCTGAAGGCACAGCTGTGGTTTTCCCTGGCAAACTTCCCTGGCAAGTAACACCTTGCCTACTCATTGATATGGCCTCCCAAAGTACAAGTCTTTGATTCACTATTGGTTTTATAATTTTGTTTCAGGCTGTCACTGTCATCTGGGTCTAGGTATGGCTAAATCTAGTTAGTGCTTGTACTATCTTTATTCTTTTAAGATAACACATGTTTATTTACTCAAAGTGTTAGGGGTCAGAAGCCTAGGTGAAAGCATTGGTAAGGATGTACTCGCTGCAAAGGTTCATGGGAGAATTTGTTCCTTGCCATTCTAGACTTTGGTTGCTTCTGATGCTCACTGAGTGCCTGTATGTAATACATATGTTTTTCTATCCGTTCTGTTACCTGTCTTATGTGAGGCTTTGCTCATACAGTATTGCCTTGGGGATCATTGTGAGGTAAATCTTAACAATAGCAGATCGAATTTATAAAGGTGAGGGGGCTACTATTTCCTCTCAGCATAGCTCTTATATAGCCGTAAGATATTAATGGCTGAAACTGTCTGAGATCCATCTTCTTTATCCTAGCCCCCAGATATTGATGAGTGCTCTTAGGATAGAATATTTCAATTTCAAGATAAATTTGAAATCATGTTTATATTAGCTATCTTTCTTGTTGATTGTGACAAAATACCCGAAAACAATTTAAGGGATTTATTTTGGCTCCCAGTTTGAGGGTTTGGTCCACCATGATAGGGAAGAAGGATGCAGCAGCTGGTCACCTCGCCTCTGCAGGTAGCACACAGATGATTGCCAGTGCTCTGGTAGCCTTCTTGATTTTGTCCAGTTTGAGGTGTCAGCCCATGACATGTTTCTACTCACATTCAGGGTGGGCCTTCCTACCTCAGTTAACTCTAGAAGCTCCGTCACAGACACACCTGGAAGATTGTCTCCCCAGTGATAGTCCATCCGGTCACGTTGATAACCTTAATTATCACCCTGTAATAGCTTTTATAAGGTTGTCTCTCCACCAACTCTCACGCCATCCTAAGAAAACCTCTTAGCTCTCAGAAAAACAATAGGCTTGTGTACCCAGTGATTGGATGCAGACCAAATAACATGGCAAATGGCCCTCCACAGTTCCATCTGCTCATGCTGGGGTGTGTGTGTGTGTGTGTGTACACTATAGACAAATACAAATGATCATACTTGGTTTTTTCATGTTCTTGAAAACTTTTTTCCCCCAGGCAACCTCCCGGCTTCTAGTCAATTATCCAGAGCCGTATCGTTCTGAAATACTGGATTATCTATTTAAGGTAAGGAAGAGTAATTACCTAATGGGCCTTCGATGTTTTGAAAGTATGTGGTGAAGTTCAGCCTTAGAATTTCTCAGCTTTCTGACAGAAGTTTGGCCCTTCTCCTACCCATACTGCCCAAGGCCTCTACGAGGTTTTACACGACAGAGCACGCTAACAACACTGTTACTCTTTCCACAGCCAAACTTTGGTGCCTCTTTACATATTCTAAAAGTGGAAATAGGTGGTGATGGACAAACAACAGGTAGGAGGCTTTGGGACACGGGGTTTCCCTGACATTTTACTTATACTTAAACATACGGGACAGAAGGAAGAGCGCCTCATTTGAGGAGCTTGCTCTTCAGCAGACTGGGCTTTACTTTTCTTCTTTTATATTTTCAGGTGTGTCCATGTGCGTACATTAGGCTGGGTGACATCACCTTGCTGGTCTGGCTTTTCCTAATTTTATCTTTAAGAATTATGTTAAATGTAAACGTTCCAAAATAGTATTGAGACTCTAAATTGCTCATTTAGTTGAAGTAGTCATTAGAGAAACAAATCCAGTTTTCTAAAAATCATGTGCATTTGGAATTTTATGGAAAAGTTATAAGAAAAATTTAATTGTGTATATAATATATAAGATATTATTAACTTTCAAAATGTATTGTAAAATACAACAAGTGGTTTTTAGAGACACAGATATAGCTTTTTAAAAAAACAAACATAATTTAAGTAAAGATACAACCTTCATAACCAAATTTTAAAGTACTTCTCTCAGTGATTAGATATACTTAATGCATATAGGCCAAGTCCATTAATATTACTTGAGAGTATTTTCTGTATATTTGTCTTCCTGCTAGTGATTTCAAGGTAATTTAAAAAAAATTTTTTTTATGTTACGAATATGAGTGTTTTGTCTGTATGGATATATGTGTACTGCGTGCTTAGTGCCTGCAGAGGCCAGAAGGGAGTGTTGGACTTCCTGAAACTAGACTTTTTTGATAGTTGTAAGCTATCGAATGCATGCTGGGAGCCAAGCCCACATTCTCTGGAAGAGCAGCCTTTTCTGCTGAGTCTCCTCTGAATTTGCACTCCTCCTGAAAGTCTGAATATGTACCCCTACTGGAGCTTTAGGACAAAAGCCCTGGCTTCCAGTGTAATAAACTAGGTTTGACCACTTATCAGGGACAAGGCAGTGGTCACAACAGGAAGGCTCTCTTATCATCTAGACAACACTGAGTGAAAAGAAAAAGGTCTACTGACTCTTGACTTTTCTTTGAGGGGCCACCAAGGACTTTGAGGCTTTAATCTGTGGTCTGGTTAGCTAGAGTTATGCATGGCTGGCAGAGCAGGTAACCTTGGTCAGGCTGCGGTCTGATTGTTCATTCTCAAGGCTGCTTCTGCAATGATCCTGAGAGGTCTTCTCCCTTGAGAGGGCAGCCTGATTCCCTTTCTAACCTGGGGAAGGCTCATGGCTCTTTTGGGGAGGTAGTTTTAATCTGTTGTGTCAAAGGTGTTTGTGGATCAGAACTGTTGTTCTTAGAATCCAAGGTAACTGCAGAAGGAAAACAGTTACAGAGGCAAAATGAAGTCAGAGAGGGAGAAACTGAAAGTGAGGTAGTCAGTTACTGGGCCCTGCTTCAGTATTCATGCTTCATTTATGCTGAAAGAAAAAAACTGAAAAGCAAAACTGGAGGGAACCTCCCTAACAGAAGCCTTTCTAAAAAAAAAAAAAAGTCTTATGTTAAAACCTTTTAGACAGGGAGCTAACAATGATGGGGTGCATTTGCTGAAGCTAAATTAGAGATCAAGAGACATAAGTGCAGTTCTTAGGAAAGAAGAAATTGGGCCAGGAGCGTCATCCTCATCAGGCCCCACTTAGCATAGACTTGTGTGTGAACCATGAGAGCACATGAGGACGTTGACCTCAGACCTCCCTCTGGCCTTAATGCTTCCTCAGCTGGCTTTGAGTGCTAGCACAGGGCTTTGATGTCATTGTAGTAGACAGGCATAGTCACCTTTTCTTAGAGCTTGCTGTGTCATGACTATATTGTGGAATGTAAGAATTGGGCTCAGGAGTACAGGGATTCACAGCTGAGGCTGGGAGGGAGAGCTGAGTTGATAAGGACTTGAGGTTGGGAAACCTCAGACTGAAAGCTCAGCAGAACTTAGTCCTGGGTTGTTCAGTAATAAAATGTGATAGCATTTGTCTTGGTACTGCTTTTAAACTAACATTGTGGCTTTATTATTTAAGAAGCTTACAGTGTTTAAGATAATGAAAAATATGAAATAAGATACTTTGCAAAGCCACCTTCTTACATAATTCTCATTTGCACAACTTCTGAACCAGAACTAGAATACAAGAAAAGTACCACATTAAAAAATTGTTTCAATGTGTGTTTGTATGCAAGTGTGTGTGTGTGTGTGTGTGTGTGTGTGAATATGAGTGTGTGTGTGTGTGTGTGTGTGTGTGAGAGAGAGAGAGAGAGAGAGAGAGAGAGAGAGAGAGAGAGAGAGAGGGAATGTGTGTGTACTTAAGAGGCTCTGGAAAGCACACCCTTGGGTCATGCCCTTCCTTTTGCTCTCCCTATTCAGATGGCACTGAACCTTCCCACATGCACTATGAACTAGATGAGAATTATTTCCGAGGCTATGAGTGGTGGCTAATGAAGGAAGCTAAGAAGAGGAACCCAAATATTATACTTATAGGTAAGATAAAGTGCTTAAGACTCTCTTTTCCTTTAACTCTTAAATTTGGAATCATGCTTGCGAAGTCTCTTTTAATACTAAAGTACTAATTTTCGGATATTACCCCATGCTACCAGCTAGGAAACATATACCAGGAATGAAATTTCATTGCCATTGTTTATTATGTTGTATCTCCATGCCTTGATTGATTGATTGATTTTTTTTTAGACAGAGTCTCCCTTTGTGACGTAGGGTCTCTCTGGACTTTGCTGTTAGCCCAGACTGACCTCTACCTCATTCTCCTGCTGTTTCTGAAGTGCTAGGTTTGTGGCTTCCCATCATGCCTGGCTCGTTATTTTTAAACCTTGGTGTCTTAGGGTTTCTACTGCTGTGATGAAACACCATGACAGAAAATGCAAGTTGGGGGAGTAAGGTTTGTTTTTGTTTTTGTTTTTGTTTTTTCCTGTCTCACACTTCTGTATCACTGTTTATCCTTGAAGGGAGTCAGGACAGGAACTCAAACAGGGCAGGAACCTGGAGGCAGGAGCTGATGCAGAGGTCATGGAAGGATGCTGCTTAGTAGCTTGCTCAACATGGCTTGCTCAGCCTCCTTTTGTATAGAACTCAGAACCACTAGCCCTGGGATGGTACAACCCACAATGGCTGGACCCTCCTCCATCAATCACTAATTAAGAAAATGCCCTCCAGGCTTACATACAGCCCCGAGGCTTTTTCTTGATTGATCTTCCCTCCTCTCTGATGACTCTAGCTTGTGTCAAGTTGACATAAAACTGTCCAGCACTCTTGGTGATGTTAAGATCACCAGAGACTGGGGATTCTAAACAAATTCTGTATCCAGTTTCTGCCCATCTTGGGCTTAGGTATTAGCATTGGACACAATGGATAGTTAGTTGCTCAAGTTGGCCTGTATTCATTTCACAATTCTGTAGCAGCCAGAGCATAGGGCTTTTATCACTTGAAGTAAATTTGCTATTTTGATTAGAAGACTGAGTTAAATAAAATTATGGCCTATTTTAAATACCTTAAGTTACTGAAAATTAGTTCTCTTGATAATTAAAGGAAAAGAGTATTATTTTCCAAGTTAAAAGAGCAAGGAAGAATGAATTCCTCCAAATGGTTTTTTATGAGAGATTCCAGAAGTGTTTGGAACAGTGTAAGTATCATTGACTTGAGCACATGCTCCCCATTTCCAAGGTGAGACCTCGTGTAAATGTAGACATTCAACATGCTAAATCACATCCCAGCAAAGACTCACACGGTGGACCTTCCCTGTGCTTTGCAGCTCATTATCTTTAAAGGTTCTCTTGTTTCAATGTCATACTTTTTATGTAGTAAATTTAGCTTAGGAAAAAATATTGTGTCAGGTTGATTTTGATTTTTGTTTTTTTAGCAGCAAACTAGATTGATAAAATATATTTAAGTGGAAATGAGCTGCTGAGCTTATTTTCAAATATTGTAGCTGAAGTAGGAGTTATAGCCAGTGCCTTTCAGTCTCCTTTCCTAACTTTAATTCACAGGTAAGAGTTACTGAGGTCATGCACATGGTGACCTTCTCTCATCTAGCAGCACTTTCCTGTTGACTCATTGACATCTATGTGTTTACTTAATGGCCGAGTTAGGTTTGCTGATCTTGGTTGCCTGACCTACTGACGATTAACCTTAGTTTGTAAGATGATATCGTTGTGAGAGAGAACTTTATGTTGCACTGATTATACGAGGGTTGTTTTGCACTAAGCCTTTCAGGGCTCTTCAGTTTGACCACAGAGAACAACAAGAGTGTAATATTGAACATCCCTATAGAGAACAGAGATGTTAAAACATGCATTTCTTTCTATTAGAAAATGCTGTGGGGGAGTTGTTTTTTATTTAAATTTCATTTTCTTGAAAGAACAGTTGGAAGTATAGGACATAGATGTGAGGCTCAGTAAGAAACCTTGGTTTCTATTGAATAGAAATGAGTTTTTGCATTTGCGGGTAGAATGTCTCCTTTCAGCCAGCCTTCCCTTGGCCTTTGTCTCGTGCGCTGTCTTCGCACCTGCCTCAGTGGTGCCAGCACTGTTTCACATGCTCCTCTTTTGCCTGTGTTCTCCCTCCAGGGCTGCCGTGGTCCTTCCCTGGCTGGCTGGGCAAAGGCTTCAGCTGGCCTTATGTAAACCGTCAGCTGACCGCCTACTACGTTGTAAGGTGGATTTTGGGTGCCAAGCATTATCATGACCTGGACATTGATTATATTGGGGTTAGTAACGTAGCTTAACATACTTCAGTTTTAATTTTATTTTTGTATATGTATGTATGATTTTAGAAAGTAATTAGATTTTAGATCCATTAGAAAGATTTACAGCCATACTTTAGATATAGAAATACCCTTTACATATTGCATGATACCATAACAGGGTATTTTGATATGGTTTTATATTTTAATTATTATTTATGTGTATGTGTGTTTTGCTTGCATGTATGTCTATGCACCATGTGCCTGTAGTGTCCTCGTAGGCCAATAGAGGACATTGGGTCTCCCAGAACTGGGAGTTACAGAGGTTGTGAACCTGATTGTGAGTGCTGGGAGTTGAACCAAAGTTCTCTGGAAGAGCAGCCAGTGGTCTCAAGTCCTGAGCCATCTCTCAGCCCCTTGTTACAGTTTTAAGAAGAAAAGAGGGAAATACTTTAGGTTACAAAACTCAGACCAGATTTTAATAAGCAGTTTTTCTAAATTGATCAG
This sequence comes from Uromys caudimaculatus, assembly GCA_028551405.1. Taxonomy (NCBI): domain Eukaryota; kingdom Metazoa; phylum Chordata; class Mammalia; order Rodentia; family Muridae; genus Uromys; species Uromys caudimaculatus. The sequence goes on along the minus strand of CM052705.1, from coordinate 99,989,616 downwards.
TAAGAAAAATGTGTTTAGGGACTAGTTTTATTTAATTCTTAGTCAATGGGGTTGAAAGGAAGCCCAAGTCTTCTATCATTGCCTCAAAACAAAACAAAACCCCCCAAAACCATGCTGCCTTTTTTAGGAAATGTATAAATGGTTCTGGTTATTTCAGTAAACAGAAAGTTGAGCTCATATATCTACCATGAGAAAAGCCAAACCAAACCAACTATGATGGAGTTGAAACTGAAAAAAAGACTCAATTCTTCCTCCTTCCTAAATGCTTGACCTTTGGCTCTTTATTGACTAACCCTTTTGTGTCATGAGACTGAGTTGTTATTTTGGTGTCTGATAATGTGACAAATGGACCACAGCTGACGTCTTATTGCTGTTCTTTGTCAATCTAAAATATTCTTACTTTTGAGGTTATAACATAATCACATGGGTCTGCTCTCTCTCTTTGCCTCCCTCCAAGCCCTCTCACACACCACCCCTGACTCCCCTTCACATTCATAGTCCTTTTTCTCCACTGATTGTCCTTGAAGCATATGTGCATACATATCTATTCCTACGTAGAGACTGTTCAGTCCATATAATTATTGCATGTATGTTTTCAGGGCTGAGCATTTGGCCTTAGACAACCAATTGGTGTGCTGGCCTCTGGGGAAGACCACCCCTCCCCCTCACAGCTTCCTCAGCTGCCTGTAGTTCTTTGAGGCCTCATGGCTTCCCCCTGTTCTTCAGCTCGTCTGCTGGTGGTGTCCTTCTTCAGCTTCCATTTGCACAGTCATGGTGGTAAGACTTTATGGGTGTCATTTGTGACATTCCTAGGAGTCATAATCTCACAGCAAACTCCCTGAGCCTCTAGCTCTGACAATCTTTCTGCCCTGTCTACTAGAATGTTGTTGGAATGTCAGTGCCTTTAATGTGTAGGAGAGTGTTTTATAGATTTATCCATTGGGGTGGGACTCCACAAATCAGCATTTTGATTGGCTGTGGTTAGGAATTTTTTTTTTTTTTTTTTTTTTTTTTTTATTGTACCAATCCAATTCAAATTCTCCTCAAAGCCTTTGTTGTTGGTGATGGTGGTTTGTTTTGTTTTTGTTTGTTTTGGTTCTTTTTTGTCTGTTTTGATTTTGTTTTTGTTTTCTAAGACAGGGTTTCTGTATGTTGACTTGACTGTCATAGAACTAGCTCTGTAGACCAGGTTGGCCTTGAACTCACAGAGATCCACTTGCCTCTGCCTCCCAAGTGCTAAGATTAAAGGTGTCACTACTGCCTAGCTCTTCTTCAAAGCTTTTTATCTAGTTTTTAAATAATAATGTGGTTCCTTTATACTTTTAAAATTCATTCTCATTTTGGTGAGTTTTCTGTTATTGCCCTAAACCAGGGATCACCTGAATTTTTTTTTTTTTTTTTGTAAAGAGCTAGTGCATAAATATTAAATTGGCATTATTAGGTCATTGTTGATAGTAAGACACATAGCATTTACAGTGTGACAGTTTCAAACTGAAGCTGTTTTTCACTCTTAGACCTTGAAAATACAGGTGATGGACAAGATTTTGTAGGCTGCTAAAAATATGCCTCCTTTTGTCCTAAACTGTTATTTAACATCCTTTAATGTGTTAAAAAGTATAAAACATTATGTTGCAGCTTTACTGAATTTGACTGGTGGAGCCTAGTCACATACTTCAAACTGTACCCCAAAAGTCTCACGCAGAACCATAGTGGGTCTCCAGAAACATTTGCATCTTAATACATCATTGACTAAAATCGATATTGCATTGAAGTTTTCATGCACTCGCAATATAGATTATCAGCAAGCGTGTCCTGAGTTTCTACTGTGTGGTAGAACAGTGGCTGTCATGTCCCAGCAGCAGCATGAGCTCTTGTCAGTGAGAGATGGACACTGCTGCAGATCCACGATCCCCTTAGAGATTGATTAAGGCGTGAGGATGAGCCATGGCCACAGGAAGGCAGTCAAGACAAACTGCTTTCCCTCTCCTTTTCCAAAGTACAACTGACCATTGGTATCTGGGAACTTTTTATTTTAAATGTTGGTACATTTAACCCATTAGTGTGAGTAAATGCAGATGGATCTCTTAGATTTCTGATATGGTACATGCTCACAAAATATTTCCTGTGAATGAGGAAATCTGTCTCATTTTAGTCTCTGGTTAGTCACATGCAGTGAGGAGGTACTTTTTAGATAAGTTCTTTATCACACCTAGACTCTAGGCTCATTTCTAGACTACAGAACTAAAGGCCCAGAAGTTCCCTTTCAGCACTGAAACCACACCCTCAAGATTCTGAACCTAAGAGAACAAAGTGTGTTTCTTTTTACACTTCCTCACTAAGAGCCTGCTTTTATGTTCTTGCAGATCATTACATTTCTCTGCATAAACAAATTCCTTCTAAAATTCCTTCTAACCATTCCCTGGTAAATAATTTGCTTTTTACTATGTCTCTATATTAGAATTATTTCAGTGATTCTCACCCTTGTTTGTTCTCCAATGTCCAATGTAGGCTTTGTATACATTATAATTCTAATATTTTTGCATGAATGTAATATTCTATTGATGGAAATCACTGGAATAATGCCTCATTTTGGAAAAAAGATTTCATGTATATGAGTGTTTGGCTGTGTATCTGTATGGGTGCCACATGCATGCCTGCTGTCCACAGAGGCCAGAAGAGGGCCTGGATCTCCTGTAACTGGAGTTAGAGATGTTGTTGGCCAGGACAGTGTGCTGGGGACGACTCTGGTCTGTTGTGCTGTTTCTCCGGACCCATACATGACTTTTTGAAAAATATTTTAAAAATATTTTTTAAAAACGTTAAATTGTTAAAAGTTATTTTGCTTTATAAATGTATAAATTCTATGACAGCAGTTTTTAAAGATTGGAAACTAGCTCATCAAATAAATGAGATGTGGTACTTTAATGATTGTGTTCATTTTCTGACATTTGAAAACTTTCATTTCAGACATTTTGAATTTTTGTTTTGCAGATTTGGAATGAAAGGCCATTTGATGCCAACTATATAAAGGTCTGTAAAACTAATCTCTTTTTGCTTATACCTTCATACAAAGAAATTTGGAGGACAATTAGATTAGAAAACTTATTTTTTGAAAGCATAGTTAATTTGTTAGATGTGACAAAATTAAATTCTTAATGTCTACACTCCTGATATTGAAGAATATGTGTGTAATTCTTCATAGGTCCTGAATGGCCTATATCTGAAGAGTTGGGTTGATTTTTTTTTTTTTTTTTTTTGGAGTAGGGTAGGGTTGTGGCTAATAGTGGTATTCATGCTTACTGGTTCCATACTGGTTCCATCTTCAGCATCAAAAGAAACAAACAACAAAAAAGCATTAGGTAGGCATAGTGCTACACACCGATAATCCTAGTCCTCGGAGGCAGAGCCAGGGCTCGGAGGTTTGAGGCCAGCCTTGTCTACACAGTGAAGTCAGTGCTATAGAGAGACCTGCTCCCAACGAACAAACATGTCTATGCACAGAGAAGTACATGTCTATGCACAGAGAAGTACATGTCTATGTGTATGATCCTAGTTTTAGAACTCTGATAAACATTAAAACCATTGGATTATTTTGGATTTTAAAGACTTAAGAAATTTAGCTTTATTCTTTATCATATTTCTGAATTTCTCTGAAATACTCATGATATTGTTCGAGTGTGTTCTGGTTACATTTTTGCCTGTTATAAAATATTCTGACCAAAAGCAACTTTGGGAAGGAAAGGACTTATTTGGCTTACATTTCTAAGTCCATTACTGAGCCAAATGCCAATTTAAGAAGCATGGAGCAAATACTTGGGAGAAATGCTGGTTCTTGGCCCACTCTTGGGTTCATGATTAACTAGCTTTCTCATACAGCCCAGGACCATCTATCTAGGGATGGTGCTACCCTTTATGGATTGGGCCTTCACATATTAGTTAGCAGTCAAGGTAATCCCCACAGACATGACCATAGATAGGGAAATCTCTCAAATGAGACTTTCATGTGACTCTAGCCTGTTTCAAGTTGACAGTTAGAGGTAAGTAGGACAGAATATGCTATATAACATGGTTCTGTTTGAAATAATTGAAGAGGTAGTACACAGTATTTAAAAATCTTACCCTGCACTACTTTTCTTGGGCATTTTAACACCTTCAAGTCCCTCCTAGGAGGCCGCTGCTCCTGTCGTCAGTTTCCGGAAACAGAAAACTGAAAGTTTTGCTTCCTGTCATTAGAAAAACCTAGTAGTTTTACTTTTCAGATTTAGCTGTTTACTAGTTTATTTAAGGTGCACTTTAACATATATGTGTTAGAAGGAGGCAGGGCATTGTTTTGAGGGGATCCATGGTAGTCACAGTGAGGTGACTCAGGGTCAGGGCCAGGCTGCAGGCATGAAGTAAGTTGGTAAAAGATGATGTCAGTGCAGTGGCAAAGGTTAACAGGTAGTTTATGCTGGAGGCAAATGCAAGTGACATGGTCTAGGAATACAGATTTATCTTACTCCAAATTTCATGTTCAGTGTGGAAGAAGATTTATGAAGTTTCATAGTAACAGAACAAAGAAAGTCATAAATCAAGACACTTGTCAAATGCATTAGTAGAAACATTCAGCAGGCAGTCACAACAAAGTAGAAAGATCAACTGTAGGCGTCAGATGTGGTCTAATGACACTTTGGGCCTGTTGGCTGGTTGAAAACAGAAAGTAGTTAAATGTCACATCCCCAGATGCTCTATCTGTTAGACGTGGGGTGTTAGAGGTCTAAAGGTAGCCTATGAATTATGCTTAGGCTCTGGACCTGACATATACCAGCCTCTCCCCAGAACTGAAGTTCTGATCAGTCTACTGCGTCTTCCTAGGAGTTCTTGTTCAGAGTTAGGAACCTGGGTTGGGTATGGGAGATGGCACAGTGGGTCTATTAGAAAACTGAAACACATGATTATTAGTGGAAGACTATGAGCTTTATGAGTCAGAAAGAGGCAGGAACAGAAGCCCAAGTTAGTGCCTAGCATAGTAACCATGAAAATAGGGTTGTTTCATTTGGGGGAGCATCAGAATTCACATTTTGTTTTCATTTTCTTTTAAGTTAGGGATTGAATTGCTGCTCTAAGATTCACAATTAGTATTTTTGAGTAGGCAGACTTATTTTTCTTCTGACCTTGGGTTTTCCTAAATGTCTCAGGGTATAGAAGCATGTAATTTATGCTTTCTATTCTTAGAGCAGGAGGGTTTATTGGATTCTGTGATCTGTTGAAATTCCTATTAGAGTGAAATCATTACAAACGAATAAGGTACTCAGTTCATGTGACCTTAACGAATACATAGTCCCTATTGTGTGGTTAGATGGCTTCTGAAGAGAGGAAGGATTTGTTCTTAAGAATGAAATATATATAATACCAGTTATTTATGTATTCTGTCAAGTGTATCACTTATTTTGGGATTATTTTTGTTATGAAGTTATATTTAAGATTGACTGTGGTTTCATGGTAATTTGTAATTATGGTGTCTGGAAACTCCCTTGTAGTATCTAAGAGTTTTGGACAGATGTGAATGTGTGAATCTCTGGGCCGCTCAGACAATCCTGCCTTCTTTACCTGTAAATAGATAAGTGGGTGTGGTCTTGGGGAGGGAAGGGGTGCTCAGTAAAGATGACAGTTGAGATGTCATAAAACTCTGCACAGATTGACTAAGTGTTTTTTCCTGTAAGAATAAGAAAAAACTCGAGTAATGACACAGAAAATTTGATTTGCTAGTATGTCACTCTATCTGTCATTATGTTTCCTAATGTCATAAGTTTTAAAAAATCTAATGTAAAGTACACCATGGATTTAATTACAGAATTTATTATTTACTTCTTTAAAAGTACATTCATTGGAAATTTCATTTCAGAAAAATTAGAATATTAAAAAAACTGGTTAAAATCTTCATTGTTCCTTATGTTAATTTGTCCAAATATCACTGAACACCTGATACGTATGTCAGAGACTTTCCAGTATTGGGAAGACTTAGAGTGGGGCTGATAGTATCAGTTTATCAAGAACCACCTTTGGTATAGAATCCGTTCCTTCTGGTCCTGGATAAGTTGGTGGCCTTTCCTCTGTGCCTGTTTTCCCTAGAGACAGTCCATGCATTTTGGTGTTCCGGTGAGTAGTTTTCCTGATAGAATGCTGGGCTGGCCTTTAGGTTTTGTTGGCAGATGGCCCTGCCAGTTGATCTTATTTCCTGTCCTGTTTATACGCATGAGAGATAGGAAAGCAAAAATGGATACTTAGTATTTATAGGAAAGATGATACATAAACATTTAAGGGCTTATATTTCAATAATAGTAGAATTTTTAAATATACAGAGAAATGCTTAACATATGATGTTGGAGTGTTTTACCATGTACCGATAATGTTTCAATTTTATCATTATGTCTACATAGAAAATTTGAGGAAGAAAACATACAGAAAGAAAAAATAACCATTGTTTCTACATAGTACTCTTTGATAAGTTTTATATACACTGTCCCCTCCAACTCCATACTTTCTGTTGATTAGCTTAATTTTAAACTCAGGAGGAAAATGCCTCTACGGCGTTCTGCCGGGCACTTGCTCCCATGAGATGCAGTGCTGACACCATCATTAGAATGTAGAATTTTGAAAGATACGCTGGTGATTTGGTCATATTCCAGTAACTAAAGGCTCACTCGTAACCTTTGCTGTGCTCTGTTTATGTCTCCCAAGGAATTAAGAAAAATGCTGGATTATCAAGGTCTCCAGCAAGTGAGAATCATAGCAAGTGATAATCTCTGGGAGCCGATTTCTTCTTCACTGCTGCTTGACCAGGAACTCTGGAAGGTGGTTGATGTTATAGGGTAAGGTGCGACTTTACTTTGCACACCAACCGTTTGTGGTTTCTTTATCTGGGTGCTGACCATGCATTTCTTCTCGCCTTCCCTGCCCCTTGGATACATTCCTATGGCAGTATTTACTCAGTAAGATGTTGATTGCTCACAACTCATTTCTTTCTCTTTGAGATGTGTATTTGGGGCTCTGTGACAATGAAATGCATTGGTGACTTTTAAATAAATCAGTTAATATTTAGAGTAATAAAACAGTTCTCCCTGACACTCACCTGATGCCTTAGTGTACCTTTACTGATACAAACAACTCCCAATCAGGGCTTTCTGCTAAAATGACTTTGATTAAAATGATATTGATTAAAAGGTCTTTACAGTCATTCTTCTGATGTTATACTACTCCAAGAAAGTTCAGATGTTAGAATTGTGATATAACAAGGCTCTTTTATTCTCAAACTGTTTGTGAATAATTAAACTGGAAAGTTTATACTCTTATTCCTGAAGTTACTGAATGTACTCTTTTTATTGTATTACCATCTAGTTTCTAATTTACATTTACTATCTTAGTAGTGTTGATTCACTTAATCAATAGTGTCCACAGTTGTCATCAGAGCAGTATTTTATCCTTGTAACAATCAGCATATATGTAGACCTCACCTGAGTGACTCTGTTCACATGCTAGAATGAAAGGGATTGATTTTCTGGACAGATTCTCAGTCACTGCACTTTTGATGTCTTGACAAAGTGTCTAGATATTGCTACCTAGCCTGCGCAGGGCTAAAACCCCCTGGCTGAGGATCACTACTCCTTTGAGACAGTACCTTAATTTCTCAGTGCAGTTCATTCTTCTCACACAAGAATTACTGGTACACTATGCTATCTATGGGGCCTTTGTTTTAGTGCTCTGCCTTAAAGTAAATGTCAAGATTTCTGTCTCAAGAGGATGGAGATATAGGAGAGGTTGCTTCTTCACAGACAGTGTGGCCTGACTCATCTTGTTTGGCCTCCTGCTGTTTACCTCCCTTCCACAGCTCCCTAGCTTCCGGTGGAAAGGCTGAACCTTTTTTTTTAAACTTTAATTTCCCCTTTAAGTGGCCTCTTTGACCTTTACCAGTCTTACATTAGCATCCATTTATGTGTCTCAGAATAATTTCATTTTATTTGTGTGGTTGCAGGCTTCTGCTGTTGTTTATTTGCCGTCGTTTGTAGAGTGCCTACAGATGGACCATGGGAGGCCACGCCTTCTTTCCATCTCTCAACTGTCTTCTGAAAGCCGCTTAATTTTTTTTAACAGCAAGCCTGGGTGAAGAGCTGTATTTCAGTTCACCCATCTACTTTATGGAGGTGTGGTGCTTCTGACTTCTCCACTTGTACCCTTTCTCTTAGAGCTCACTATCCCGGAACCTACACAGTGTGGAATGCAAAGATGTCAGGGAAGAAGCTTTGGTCATCTGAAGATTTTAGCACTATCAACAATAATGTTGGCGCAGGCTGTTGGGGTCGCATACTGAACCAGAATTACATCAATGGCAATATGACCTCGTAAGTTATTGTTCAGTCTTTTGGGGGCGTTTAGTATAATGAGTTTTAGAAAACACAGTAAGTAGAAAAAAAAGAATCACTATAATTTTATATCCTAGATTCGGTGGTTGTAAACATATGCTTATTTGACTTAATCTACATATGTCTAATATTTGTCGAATCTATACCTTCTTTTCTATATTTGAGGAGAGTCTGTATTAAGTAAAGTTGGGTTTATTGGGGTGCAGTTTATTCAAGCAGTACAATGTTTTTTGATAATTTACATATATTTTAAGTTACTTTGTCATATTATACCATCATATTTTAATATGTGTCTCTAAAATGTAAGAATATTTCCTCATATGATCATATCATTTTCATAAATATGACATATAAAGTATTTCTAATTCTTATCCTTTATTCATTTTTTTTAAAATGTCATTTGTAATGAAAGGTATAGCACATCTCTGTGCATTGCATTTGGCAGTTTTGGTCCCAAAGTCTCATTTAATGTAGAATTGTTACCCACCCTTCTTTCATAACTACCTTTAAAATAAAACAAAACCAAAAACCAAAAAACCAACCAACCAACCAAAAACCAGGGCCATAATCTTTCCTTGGTTCCTCCTGCCACTCCGACTGTCGGGCTCCCTTGACTTTATCTAACTCTTCACGAAAATAAACAACAGCAGAATCCCTTTTGTTATTAAAGGGGATACGTCACAAATTCTTTGATGACAGCTTAGGAGTAATTAGATGCAAAATTAGCTTTATAATTATAAGTCTCATAAAAACAAACCAGTGTGCACACTTTGTTTGGTGTTAAGATACTGCGTGTTCATTTCAGACAATTGAGAAAATGAAGGTACTTACAAAGAGTGAGACAAAGCTGTCTATAATCTTTCCATTTCAAAACAATGGCCCTTAAACCATTCTCCTGTTTCATATACTTTTAAATATGCAATTGACACCTTAGCATATGGTCTGTTGAGTAAGTTGCTTTTTATTTAACAGGGTGTTATGACTTTTTTCTCTCATATTAAGTGTATTTTCACTTCATGCCTTTTCCCCGTTTTTTGACTTTGTTTGTTTGTTTGTTTGTTTGAGGCAGGGTCTTCCTATTATTGCCAGGCTGGCCTTGAACTCTCCCCAGTACTGAAATTACAGACATGCACCACCACACCCAGATACTATCAGACATCCATATGAAAAGTATTTCCTAACTTTGCCCTGTTGTAAGAAGTCTTCAATACTTGTTATACTGATGTGTAGGCAGCTGCTCACACTTCCAGGGTCCTGGAACTGTTTTGTACATGTGGTCAGTACTCATAGCGATTCTGATGATGCCTAAGTTTGGGAAACACCAGTGTACCAAATAGAGGATGCCATGCGTGTATGACCCAGATCAGGAGAGCTCTTAGGATGCCCATTGCTTGTGTGTGAATCTGTGTTTAATTAGCATTATTATTTTCACTTTACAATAAGGTAATGAGAAGGGTTAGATTTCCTAAGAGTGCCAGAGTAGCTTTGTGTACTGGGAGAAAATTTGGTCAGGGAGGTGAAACTCTCTGGGTGAGTGCTGTTTGTTTTCAGCTGAAAGGAAAACATCCAGATATAAAAACTTAGGTTGTATGCTTGAATTTCCTCAAAGCTGTAGGGCCACAACGCTGCCCCTGGAGCTCATTTGTGCTGTAAATTATTAGTGTCTATCATCTGAAAAGAGGCCTAAAGCCAGGCCAGCAAGCTAATCCAGTTAGTACATCAGCGGAAGCAGAAATAAGAGGCTAATCATCAAATGCATCAATGTATTTCATCCTCTTAGCTGCCCTGATTCAGAACAGTCATCATCCCGTTTCCACAGGTGAGGGAACTGGGTCAGAAGGGTTAGCTCGTGGAGTCTTGATTTGAACAGTCTGACTCTAAGAGTTCTTATTTTAAAACAGTCTCAAGTCAAGTTCATCAGCTATCTGTGAAATTGGGGTCTTAGGAAAGCTGTCAGTGGAGAGCAGTTACAGAAAAGCTTTAACTGGTACTCACGTCAAATCTTTGACACGTCAAGCATGATTCACCTTTTGGCTTTATCACTATTAAACAGAATTCTTGTGTGTGTGTGTGTGTGTGTGTGTGTGTGTGTGTGTGTGTGTGTGCGCGCGCACGCGCGCGCATGTGCACACATGTGTGCGTGTTGTACAAGAATGTGTGTGTGTATGTGTGTGTGTGAGACTTTTAATTCTCTGATTAACCATTAAAATGTTTGCATGAACACTGAACTAGATTTTTAAAAATCGGAGTGAACTTAGGCAACATGTATTTTGTTTGGTGTACTTAAAAGTTAATGTTCGTTTACTTAAATATAATTATGAAGGATACTTTTACTTCAGTCTTTTAGACATAGTTTGCTTTTAATACCTAGTATTTTGGTGTTTTTTCTTTTCTTTTTTTAATCAAACTAATGTTTTAGCACAATTGCTTGGAATTTGGTGGCTAGTTACTATGAAGAATTGCCTTATGGACAAAGTGGATTGATGACAGCCCAGGAGCCATGGAGTGGACATTATGTAGTAGCATCTCCTATCTGGGTATCAGGTATGGATGTCTAGATTCTAAAAAAGGAGATTATCCAAATTGTTTGTGCTTAAAGTGTGTGACTATTTTAAGGGAGCTCTGCCAGTGTTTTATATTATTTTGGGTAACCTGATTGCTTTCTGTATTTTGTACTTTATTATTCTAAGACTAGGCCCTTAAGAAAGGGGGTAAGAGGGAAAGGCCAGCAGCCCAGGGAGTAGGCATGTCCAGTGATGGAGACAGAGGTGATCGCTCAAGTGTGTGATCCCACATCATGATAATAGTGATGGAATGAAGATACTTATATTCAGATCAGTGTGTCTAGAAGTTTTGGGATCATTCTTTTATGTCAGTTCCATTTTATTGATTGTACTAACATAAGTGTATAACATTACTAGTAAAAATTGTAATCATTAATTAATCAAAATAAATACATGTGTTATGTGAAATGATATGGCTCTACATTAGTTCCTAAATCTATTAAGTATTTGAACATACGAATTTTAGAAAATGATATAATTATGGCTCTCATATATATATATATATATATATATATATATATATATATATATATGTGGGTATATTCACATATATACCACTCCACATATATATGGAGTAGAACCATATTAATAACTAATAACCCTATAAATAAGATTAAATAACTAAACTTTTTCTTTAACATCTTAGTAAGATATTTAACATTATTTTGCTTCAAAATTATACCATCGTCTTTCATTAAAACCAATTTCTTGAAAAGAAGATAATTCTAAGACCACTTGTTTTAACTTTAAGCCCATATTTTGATAAATATCATTTGTAGATTTGTGTTATTCTCAGATTTGTAATCACAGCATTAATCTAAATTCCTTAATTAGCTCTTCAAAATAGTGGAAAAGTGAAGTAAAACTTCTGTGTTGACTGGATAACCTCTTGGTTGTTGGAATTGTTCTACTCACTTTGGTGAAGTAACACTCTTCTAGTTTTGTGACTTTGGGAAGTTGGGAAACTTCCATAAAGTAGTTCTGAGGTACATTTATTAGCTTAAATTTTTTTAGAAATTATTCTCTTTGTTCTGTTAGGATGGACTAAGTAGTGATAAGCGGGCAAGGGTTGGGAAGATGGACGGGGTAAGTGAGCAAGGGTTGGGAGCAGTCCCTTCATTTTGCACTTTGGGAAAAGGAATGCATAATTAAAACTCTTGTATTCCCAGGCTCATTTCATTTTACCAGTCATTCAGAAAGCCTTCCTGCAGATAATGCTTTTCAGCTGAAATATTTAAAAATGGAAGCATAAACTTGGGAGATACTTTCTTAAAATAGACTATAGCTGCTTAGAATCAATCAGACTCAAATTGGTAGACAGCTATTTTCTTTTAACGTTGTCTCATTCACATCCTTTTCCCCTTTTCTGTAGCTCATACGACTCAGTTTACTCAACCAGGCTGGTATTACCTGAAGACAGTTGGCCATCTAGAGAAAGGAGGAAGTTACGTAGCTCTGACTGATGGCTTGGGAAACCTCACCATCATCATTGAAACTATGGTAATTGTCCATTGTTGAGATTCAATTAGTGGGCATCTCATACTTCACCAGAAACGTTGTCTTTAGACAGAAGGATAGATATTGTGTTCTTCTGGGCATAGGAGGGCATGTCTTCAAGAGCCTTATGACTGCCTCCCTGGGAGAAAGGTTGGAGAAGGCTGGTGGTTACCTTGCTCCTTCTGTTGTTTTAAGACATCTTTCTTTTTAAAGATATATTGGTGTAAAGTAATGACTGGTTCTTCCAACCAGCCCCATGCTCCCAGAATAAGACTCAGACTCAAAATATATTTATAAATACCTTGGCCACATTGCAAGGCTTTTCTCTTATTAGCTTATAACTTAACGTATCTCCATTATTCTATCCTACATTCTGCCATGTGGCTGATTACCTGTGCTCAGGTGCCACGTGTCCATCCCCTCATACCTTCCTAGGGGGATCCTGCCCAGCTCTAGCCCAGAATTCTTTCTACCTATCGGCTGTCCCACCTGCTATTCTCCCTTTTCTATAGGCCATAGATTTTTTAATTGACAGGTGGTGCATCCATATAATCCACATGATATTTTCTCTACAATATATGGGGATAAGTAGCAAACATGTGCCAGTTCCTTTGTGTCTGTAACTAGGAATGGGGCTGCCAAGTTAAACAGTAACTAATGTGAAGAGCTGCCAGTTGCCGGTACTGTTTGTCCTGGCTACCAGCAGTTCCTAAGGCTCCCAGGGTCGCCTCATCCTCTCCAGCAGTTACTGCCCATTTCTTTACTTACACCCATTCTCGAGGGTGGGAGGTGTTGTTACCATTTGATTTTTACCTTTTGATTCATTACCTTTCCCTAGTGACTAATGATGCCGGTTATGTTTTCACATAATTTTTGGCTATCTGTATGTCCTCACTGGAGAAATGTCTATTTAAATCTTCACTACCCATTTCAGAGTATTCTTAGTTTTCTTCTTGAATTGTAAGAGTTCTTCATATAATCTATCTAGAAGCTCCTCAGAAGATACATGTGGCTGTAGTGTGTAGTTTCTACTACCCTGCTTTAAGCTCTGGGTAGACTGCGCTACCAGCCATCGCCCTGGTTCTCTTGGATCTGTGGATGAAAGACAGACAGACAGACAGACAGACAGACAGACACACACACACACACACACACACACACACACACACACACACTCACTTATTTTTAATATGTGTTTTAGTTCAATGGTCGGGCACTTTTAAGCCTCTCTCAGCTAATGTGCCCTTACCTTCACTTCCAGCTCAACACCTCTAAATCTGTTCTCAGTTTAGTTGCTCAGTTACCTTCAGTCCTAGGTCAACACCTCTAAATCTGCTCTCAACTTAATTGTCTGGTTTCCTTCTCCTTGTTCAGCACCCTAAATCTGCCCTCGGCTTAGGCTTAGTTGTGTTTCTAATCTCCCACCTGCACACACAAATGATACAAATCTACAAGGAGGGGAGAACTGATTTCTCAGCCAGTTGAGCCAAGTAACATGGCTCCAGTGAGTGAAAACTAAAACAAACACAGCCTCTGCTAGAGAAAGCTTAAGCCAAGAGGCTGGGAACTCCTGCTGTGCTGACAGGCTGGTTCCCTGAATGCTAAGAGGGAGCTAGTGACAGACAAACAATAAAGCTGCCTGTCTTCAGCCAGAAAAATATCAAAGGATAGATTTTTAAAATTTTATTTGTTTTTAAGGATAGTAGAGAGTATAATAGTAATTGTTTAAGTGTTCTTAAATATACAAATATTAAGCTCCACAAAAGAGAGTAATACAATAAGCAAAGAGAAATTTAATTAAAGTAAAATACAGAGATATAAAAATATTGAGACATTCAATCTTAAAAATTTAGATCAAAGGCAAGGAGTAGGAAGCCTAGCTTATCTCAGACAATAAAAATTTAGGCTTTAAAAATTATATAGACAGCCTAGAAATAGGCTTGTACAATAAACAAAAGAAAATTTAAGTTTACATTATATAAATAATTTATATTTGATCTCATGAAGGTCAGGATGGGACAACAAAAACATTGTCTCATCGGTTAATATTTGTTTAGATTGCTTTATTTGCTTTAAATTGTTTTAGTTATCAAAATAAATATGATTATGAGTTTGGTGGTTATATTAAATTCCTCTGGGAGAGAGGTCAAGCTAAAAGTTTAATGATTTTTGGTTACTGGACCAAGGACATATTTTGGGACAGAGGCTCATGTTTGTTTTGACAGAAAAGGAGAGAGGGTTTTGGACCCCATCCAGAGTCATATGGATCAGATATAACAGGGGGAGACCCTCTAAAGAACTAAAAAAGTTCAAAAAATCAAACAAGACAGATAAAGATTCATCATGCCATCCTTCACATGACATAAATAAAGACTTATTATAATTGGTTATTAATAAAATGAACTCATAAAAAAGAAAGCTGTCTTTCTCCTACTCAAAGAACAAAATTTCATTCTTAACTGATCTATACACTCAACACAATCCATACAAATATCTTAATGATACTAAAATTTTGGTTGTGAGATTTATATATTACAAAATGTACACAGCTTTGGTGAGATTCATTCTCAGAGATGCTAAACTGACCTGGTTGGTCCCCTGCTTCCGGTTGGTGCCCAAAACAGCTTCAGGGGTTGCCTCTGATTCCAGATGATCTTACCTTATCCAGCCTTTCAGACAGATCTGGTCAAAACTTTAGTCAAGCCGGGCAGTGGTGGCGCATGCCTTTAATCATTAAGCATTTGGGAGGCAGAGACAGGCAGATTTCTGAGTTCGAGGCCAGCCTGGTCTACAGAGTAAGTTCCAGGACAGCCAGGGCTACACAGAGAAACCCTGTCTCAAAAAACCAAAAAAACAAAAAACAAAAAAAACCCAAACAAACAAACAAACAAACAAACAAAACCTTAGTCAAGCTCTAAACATAGACTAGATACCAGATGCTAAAACCAACTTTCTTAATTCTACCCAGGTTTTCTAATTTTCTTACTCCTCCCCAACCCTTTAAAAAATTTCTCATCACCTGTATTCCAGAAAAAATAAAGCTATAGTTCAATTTCCTGGGATTGGGTGTCTGGTAATGGTTATTTTACAAATTATAGATGGTTTGTCATTTTAAAAAATAATTTAAAAATAGTTATAATTTTAAACAGGGAAAAATAGATGAGATAGGTTACTAAATTTTATTCTTAAATAAAACATTATATAGCCATAATCTTACATTGATAAAATTCTTTATAATTGATACAAAATTAAAATTATAATTTCTTACATTGATACAAAAATTATGTTAATATAAAATTAAAGTTTTCATTGGTATAAATCTACTTATAATAAATGTATCCATTGATACAAAATTTAAACTTAATATTGTTACTCTTAGATTGACATTGTGCCTGTGCAACTTACTTAAAAATACAAGACTTTGACTCAGTTCTTGTAATAACTACTTTACAAACTGAGATGATTAAATAATACAAGCTAAGGGCCAGATAACAAGCTCATGATTATGTTAGATTCTGATTTAATTATAATAAAATGTTTTCAGTTTACTCAAATAAAAATGACTAAGAGTAGCTAAAGTTTAACAGTTCAAAAATACTTTAGTCTTCAAAAACATAAAAAAAAATCCACAAAATATGACATTAATGTTATTTCATTATTAAAGATCTTTGACCATGAGACGTAGCTGCTCCTGACAGCTTCCCCGTTCCCCTTCAAAAAAAATAATCAAACACCTTTACCTCCAGGTGAGGCCACTTATTATGACAGCTTAGCTGCTAGACATTCTTATATCATCTACAGACAGTATTCTGTCCAAAAAGGACAAACAGAGGTAAGATAGCCAACTGCTTAGCTCTGCCAATACAGGGTAAGCCAGTCCTTCACATTTCCTACTTCACACAAGGTCTGCCAGATAGTTCTAGCCCAAAAGGCTAAAGACAAATAATCCAACCTTATAAAAAATTAAAGGCTATCCAGATAGTCAGCTGTCTCTGTAATTGTTTAAGTTTTAAAAGCTATGTTTGGTACTTCCTATATACTCAGACAATATTTAATTTGTTCTCAGATTTCTAACATGGTTAAAGTTATAGTCTCATAATCAAACTCAAGTTGTTTAGCACTGACAGAGAGGTTGTAAAATAAAAGACGTAGTTTTCAGATGTTACTAGCTAAAATCTAAACATAAGTCAAAGATAAAATTAAAACTCTTTAAGTTAGAAATGATGGTAGAGTACTTTATCAATTGACAAATATGATGGACTGGATGTTAATTTTATATCGTACTTTGTAATTTACATGATTGTAATAGTTTTGTTCAATTTATGTCTGAGAAAAGAGTTTTGTTTTGTTTTTTTTAAATTGGACAAAAAAGTGAGATGTAGGGAGTGGTACTGATCAGTAGCTTTGATCAGGAATCTGTATGTGAATGGTCCTGCTCCCCAATTGGTTCTTTTTGATCAATAAAGATGCTACCAGTTAATGGCTGGGCAAAAGAGGCAGAACTTCCAGGTTCCCTCAGGCAGGGTAGGGGGCAATGGAGGGGGAAAGAAAATTCACCATGCTTCGGAGGGAGAGAGAGTCCCCAGCCATGTGAGATCTCAGATGGAGTGGCCATTGGCCGCTTCCCTGACTGGGCCTGGGGTAGCAGGTGAGAGAATAGAAACACAGCTAAGCTGATGGCAGACTTAGGGCGCTGAGCAAGGAGAAGGTAACCGAGCAACTAAGTTGAGGGCAGATTCAGAGGTGTTGAGCTGAGTGAAGGTAAGGGCACGCTAGCCTCTGGAGGCTTAGAAGTGCCCGGTCATTGAGCTAAAACACATATTAAAATTAAGCTTTTGTGTGTGTGCGTGTGCGTGTGTGTGTCTTTCACCTGCAGGTCTAAGTGAACCTGGGCAGTGGCTGGTAGCGCCGCCTGCCCACAGCTTAAAGCAGGGTAGTAGAAACTCCTCGCTACATGCAGTTTTTGTATATTTACTCCCGTCCTTACAGGGTAGGTCAGGCTGATCCTAGGTTCATAATCCTGATAGCCCATCCTCCCAAATGCTGGAGAATATGCCCAACTTCTCTCTTTCATTTTGGTGGCATTCTTTGAAGTAAAAAAGCTCTAAATTTGTGTGAAGTTCAGAGTCAGGATTTTTTTTCTGCATACTTAGTATCAGATGTAGGAAACCATTGACTTATCTGAAGTCATGCAGATTTGAAGTGTAGATGCTTTTTTTTTTGGTACGATTGTTGCTGTTTTAGGTCTTACATATAAATTTCTGATCCTGTTATTTCTTGAGGTGCTTGGCAGTTGGTCCACTTCCTCCATTTGTGTGTATGCCTAGCTGCGGAGGTCCAGCCTCAGCGTGGGGAGGGTCCTGAGAACGTGGGAAGTAGTGCTGACTGAGTAACTACACGAAGTCAGCAGTGGCCGCAACTCTCAGTTCAGGTGTTTCCTCTCTGCCTGGTCAGTCGCACCTTCTTCCTTCCTTCTTTCGACCGAGAGCTATGTCATCAAGGCTTTAACCATTGCTGATCATTAGAAATCCTTTAATTTATATAAATTCCAACAACCCCGGATCTTTAGTCCCCCCCCCACCCCCACTTCCTTCAATCAGAAGCTAAACACAAAACAAAAGTAGATTTCTTATAGTTTCTACACAGCCGGTTCTTCACCTGCAGCTGGCACAGCAGACAGCAGTCTTTAGTAGCTGTTTTTACGTAAGAACAGAAAGGTGACAGGCTGCCAAGGTTGAAGTGATTGATCTCTTACAAAGTTTTAAATTTTATGCAAGTGGAGCAGCTAGCTCTCTTCAGTGCCTTTGTAGGCACTGTCACCTGCAGCCCTTCAAGTAGCCAGGAGAGTGCAGTACTGACTCTTATATGCTCGCACATCATCTGTTAATTCTCTAATCTTTGTTTCCTCATCTAGCAGTTCCATGGCTTCATGTCCAGAATTGACAAGCTCTCTAGAAAGATTAATTCACTAGCCCATAGTCCTTTCCCATTAAACCGTACTCTCCTTCTAAAGGTAACTGAGCAACTAAGTTGAGGACAGATTTAGAGGTGTTGAGCTGAGAGTGAAGGGAAGGGCACGCTAGCCTCTGGAGGCTTAGAAGTGCCTTGCCATTGTTTCTGGATCTTGTACAGACCTTCCTCCTGTAAGACAAGCCTCTCTGTCATTTACTTGTCTTGTATAGATTCCTTCTTATTTTCCTGTCCATGCCTTTTCTTCCTGAGACCACTTTCGCTCTCTGTTCTTGATGTGCCCAAGTTCACTTTGGCTAATTAGTGCAGCAGTCATTGGGTACGATTATCTCCCCATAATTCCAAGTTTGGCCAAGTCGAGCAATGAGAAATTTCAACAATGGGCCATGTAGGTTTTTATGGCCTCTGTGGTTCTGTTGTTTAGATCTTTCCCATGGCCCTAAAGGTCAAGCAGGATGCCTGTAACTTGTCTTCCACAACCTCATGACCCCCTGCATTCCTCATTCCTGACAACCACATCTGTTTCATTGATTATAAAGTGATTAGTTCTGAGCAATGGGGGAAGTGTATTCCTCAGAACAAGAGATTGAAAATAAATCAAATAGAAAAGACTGCAGATCAGCTTCAGGCAACAGTAACCACCTGGGGGATCCATGGCCTAGAGATGCTTCAGGGGCAGGATGTGTCACACTGCCTGTTACGCAGCCGCACTCGACCCAACACCTGGCTGTTTTCCACCTTGTTTTGAAAAGTCTATTTTTCCACTTGGATGATCTTTGCACATATACTGAAAAGCAATCTGTAACAAATTTGAGTTTTTCTATCCTTGTGCTTTTGTAGTACCCTTGCATCTTAATTACTGTACTGAGTGAGGGTTTGGTGTGAGTTTCCTAGCTTTGATCATTTTCAAGATTAGCTTTTTTGGATACTTTGGACTTCATCATAATAAATTATTGCACGCATACAACCTAAGATTGATGTTTTACTTACCTGTGCATCATGTGCAGGAGCGTTACCATTCTATCCTTCCAGCCAACAAATGTGGCCTGTCTTTCTGTGCATTATGTTTTACTTAATTTCTCTATGAGACTTTGTCATTTACTGTGGAAACCATGTTTCTTTTCGTTAATACTGTCCTATTCTTTTGGATCCTACTGTAAATGGGATGCCTCAAGGTTATTTTCAGTGTTTTATTCTCGTGCGTAGAAATGCTGCCGATGTTTATGTATTGCTCTTGGCCTTACCACTGGCTCTTTCTGTGGGTTACTACAGAATTGTTTAGATAAGCACCCCCCCTTCAGGTAAGGCCCTTTAGTCCTCCCTTTACCATCCTAGGAGCCGTGTGTTTCTGTTGTTTGCCCAGCTGTCCTGCCCTGGTGCTGATCCCGAAGAAACCTTGTAGACTGCTTGTTAGCTGTGAAAACTTTGCCAGTATTTAAAACTTGGGTGGAGGATCTTGTCTTTTGTAGTGAGCGTGTTGGATCTTTTTATGCAGAGCTCTGGAATCCACTGAGCATGTGCTCATGCAGTGTTTGCCCTTCGTCTACTCTAACAGTGCGCTGCGTTAGACTGATGGGCTTCTGTGGGGGGGACACCAGTGCATTCCTGAGATGAATCATTCTTCAATGTTAGACATTATTTTTTGTATTTGATGTTGGATTTGACTTCCTAGATTCTTTAGAATTTTCTTTCCTTGTTATATCCTGTTTGCTTTTGTTATCAGTGTAATTACTAGCCCCATTGAGTGATTTGAGAATGTTTTTGGAGAATTTCTGAAGGTCTGGTGTTCTTCAGTTGTTTGGCAGAATTCATATATGATGTCACCTGACCCAGGATTTTCCTTCATGAGAGTTTTAGTTTAAGGATCCTTTTACTTATTGTAGGTGTAGTCAGGTGCTATAACATTTTTCAGAAGCTTTGGGATTTTGTGTATCTATCATTTTGACTTTCTGATCTGTGTGGTTGAGCATGGAACCCCTCATGTAGTCCTGTTTTAGGTGTAGAAGGCTGGCAGGGTGCTCCTCTTCCATTCTCTTTAGTTACTGAGTCAGGTCTTCCTTCTTGATTGGTCTTCTGAAGGTTTATGTTTCTAAGGGAGTAATGCTGTTTGGTTTGTTTTCTGTATTTCAGTATTACACAGTAGTATCTATTGTCTTCCTGGTTGTACTATAGATTTAGTTTGCTCTTTTGAAAACTGTCTAGCTTCTTAAAGTAGAAGGACAGGTTATTCTTTGGAAACACTTAAAAATGTATAGGCATGAATAGCCTTCACTTCCTCTATATGTGGTACTTTAATGTAGTTTATCTGTTTTAGGTTTTGTTTTAATATTTTGATCACAAAGTTTGTTTTTGTTGTCCTTGTGATTTCTTCCTCGACTTAGTTGCTTTGTGGCAGGTACTTTTATATTTGTATTTCTGTGAATTTTGCAAGAGTTGTTTTTGATGCTTTATTTCATCCCATTCTGACTGGAGGGCATAGTTCCTGTGTTTCTCTGAGAGGACTGCAGTCATTGCCTCGCTGTGGGCTGCACTGAGAACTACCGGGAAGAACGGCTGCTTTGTTGCCTGTGGAAGTCCACGTGGCTGTCTCTCAGACTGGCGTCTGTGTTACTGTCCTGTTCTGCCTGGAAAATCTCAACTACTGCAGAGCCGCCCCTCCTCTTCCCCTGTTCTGTTAGGGTTTCTCTCCTCTCCCCTGTTCTGTTAGGGTTTCTCTCCTCTCCCCTGTTCTGTTAGGGTTTCTCTCCTCTCCCCTGTTCTGTTAGGGTTTCTCTCCTCTCCCCTGTTCTGTTAGGGTTTCTTTTTTTAATCCATTATTTTATTTTATTTACATCCCAAATGTTGCCCCCTTCCTGGTTCCCCCTCCTCTTTGCTTCTGAGAGGGTGCTCCCCATCCACCCACCACTCCCTCCTCACCCTGCTAGGATCCCCCCTTCCCTAGGGCATTTTCAGATTTTGTTTTTATTTCTGATATTTTAATGTATTGACTTCTGGCATTAAACTTTCTCTCTGTTTATATTTTTCCTTTTGTTTTCAAATCAGTTTTCTCTGCTACTATTTGTCATTGCTACTTTTCTGTGACCTCTGTTGGTATTCATTCCCTCACCTGTGCTTTCAGCCTGTTTTTTTTTTTTTTCTTTTTCTTTTTCTTTTAATGTAATGCATGTCCCCTTTCAATAGCACATAGTCGGGTCTTGCTTCTTAGCCTTGTCTGACATTTTGGTTGGACTGTTGAATGGGCCTTAGCGTTTCTATGCTTTGGTTTATTTTTGCCTTGTGGCCTTTGTTTTCTGCAGTTGGTGATTTTGTTTCTATTTGGTATTCCTTCTCTGCCATTTTCTTTGACATTGCCTGAGTGTTTTTCGATGCTGCTCTCTGTTCCTTTAATGACCTTCCTGCTACACTTTGAGGAGTCATATCTCAGCAATGGTTTCAGAATTTACCACACATACCTTCCTGTTTCAGAACCACTTCAGATTTAAACTGATTGGGTCCCAGGGCAGTGAAGAAATGCTGTTCTTTTGCCATTTTTTTTTTTTAAAATAAATTTTCCTGTTTTATTGTACATGCCACACCTCCAACAGAAAGATAACAGGATGCTGTGAAATTACTTCTTTATATATTTTTTTAAAAATAAAAGCCCTAAGAAGAAAAGAGAACAGTATGTATTTATGTCACCTGTTACATTTATTTTATTTATGGTTATGATTCTTTGGATCTATTTCTGTGTATTTAAGTTACCATTAAGGTCATTTTCTTATTCTAAGCTTTGTCCAGGCCCTCACAGAATACATTCATAAAAGTTATGTTAGCAATTTATTTTTTATAAACTGAAATAAGTTATTTGTTATAAATATTTGCCATTACTGCTACTTTTCAGGCATTGATTATTTATGTTTTCCCCACAAAATAGCTTGTAATATTGTTTGGATAACTTACATGGCTCTTTCCCTCAGAGTCATCAACATTCTATGTGTATACGGCCATATCTACCATATTATAATGTCTCACATCAGCTGGCTACCTTCACTCTGAAGGGATCTTTGGTAAGTACATGGGTTAACATTTATTTTGATTTCAAAATTTGTGTCAGGGTTGGAGAGATGACTCAGTGGTTAAGAGTGCTTGATGCTTTCCCCAAAATGTGGACCTCGTTTCCTGCACCCTTGTCAGGTAGTCAAAGCTACATGTAACTACAGCTACAGAGGATCTGCTGCCTTCTTCTGGCCTCAAAAGGTCACATATGTGAGCTTACAGAAACACAACTAATAAAATACATCTTTAAAATTTTATGAAGATTTTGTGTTCTTTTACAGGCCATCAAGTCTTATGTGTCATGTATTATAGAATTACTTAGAATTTGTATATGAGTGGTCACCTGCCTTGGTGCCTTGTATCTCCTGACTTTTTTAAAGACACAGTCTCATGTAATCTAGGCAGCCTCATTTTACAGTGGAGGTTGCCCAGGAACTTCAGAGAATCCTGCTTTTACTTTAGGAGTGCTGGGACTGCAGGCATGTGCTAAGATATCTGCCTCAGAGAGTGCGGACTAAGAAACCCAGGCTCTCTTGCATGCTAGGCAAGCCCTCCACCAACTGAGGTTTCTTCTGACCTCCTGATGAAATAGGGCAGAAGCGAATACCTAACAAAGCTGTCTGGGGCTTGATGTCCTTGGTGGGGTAAGCATCAGTTGCATGGTCTAAGGAATTTTCTTTTTCCTTCCTTTCTTTCTTTTGTTGTTTTTTTTTCAAAATGGGCTTTCTCTGTCCTGGAACTCACTCTGTAAGAGGCTGGCCTCTAACTCCTAGATTGCCTGTCTCTGCCTCTTAGTGCTGGCATCAAAGGTGTGCACCATCACATCCTGGTGAGGAGTCTTAAAGCACCAAAGTTTAGAGTATTCTATACTGAAAAATAAAACAAAGACAAATCAAGCAAAATACCCAAAAGTCCCCATTTTAAAAGCCTCTTCTTAGATTTGATTTGGGAGAAGCCAGTGTACTTTCTTACTAATAATGTCATATTTTTGTTTGTTTGTTTGTTTTTTATGCCAGAGTGTTATTAGAGGACCAGCAGGGCTGGGAGGGAGGGAGATAAGAGAGGCTGGGAGGGGTGGCGACCAACAAGGATGCATTATAGCATTATATATACATATAGCATATATATATATATATGCATAAAATTGTTAAGAGAACAACATTTATTAATAAGAAAATTAGACAAGCATCTAATACTGTAGTCAGAAAGCAGTGTTGTTACTCTAACACCAGCAAAGGGAAATCTGCTCACAAAGCACCAAATGGAGTAGCTGTATTCTGTATTTGATTAAACATCTGACTCCAGTAAGCTGTAAGACTTCAGAACGAGGCACTTTTTGCAATCAATCAGTTGTCTTCAAAATCAAGCCAAGTGCTATGTTTTTTTTTAAGTTGCAAGTTCTTGTTATCTGCTTGTTTTTATTGATTATTTTATTTATTTACATGTCAAATGTCGTCCCCCTTCCTAGTCTCCCCTCTGCAACCCCTCATCCCATTCCCCCACCCCTTTGCCTCTAAGAGGGTGCTCCCCCCTCCACCCCCGCCTCATCCCCCTTCGCTCAGGACCAAGCACCTCCCCTCCCATTTATCTAAAGCATGTGACAAAGACATCCAGAGACCCTTCAACTGTTAAGACCACCTAACTACACATGCAAGCTGTAGCAACAACTCAGAGTGACAAAGACGTCCAGAGACCCCTCAACTGTTAAGACCACCTAACTACACATGCAAGCTGTAGTAACAACTCAGAAGCACAGAGATGCCACTTGAAATCCTTTTTCCCAAGTTGTTAAAGATCATGTGCTTCTGTTACTTTTCATGCGATTCTCCTGTGAACTTGGAGATTTATCTCCTTTCATAATCTTTTGGAAGATGTCTCTCTCTCTCTCTCTAAATATATATATGTGTGTGTGTGTGTGTAAGTCTAGAATTATCATTGTCAGTGTAGCACTTACGCATTTGCTGACTTAGTTGAAATTATCCTGATTATATAATCATAATTAATGATAATTATTAAATATCACATACCAGATCAATATTCACTTAGCATTTTTATAGTTATATTTTCTTTGAACAAAAAATATTAGAACATATTTTTTGAACAAGGTAAATTTTATATGATGACAGTAACATACAAGAAGGCAGAAGAAAACAGTTTTAAGATTTTATAATAATAAGTAAAGACATTTTAAAGTAAATAGTTGAATGTTTAACAAGGTTTTTACATAGGGAAAATGAGTGTTTTGGATCCAAGGCACTAAGGCCTGTTTTTAATCTTAGCCAGTGTTCTCAGGTGTTAATGCAATGGGTTAATTAAATGAGCTAAACAAGTAGAGATTTCTGGACTATAGTGCTCTCCTCTGTAAAAGGAGGCGTGGAAGTCCTAGAGGACAGCAGAGCGTGTTAGCCACAGGCACATTCCCGAGCACACTCATTGAAGGTGGAAGTTTAGTAAGAAATGGTAGTAGACTCATTCTGGGCCTACCTAGTGCAAGGTCAGAGACCACGTGTTCAAGCGGGAAGATGACAGGAGTATTTCTGAGCATGCCCAGTTCAGGGATATAATGCTCGCGCTGATGAGGTTCCCTAGTGTCCCAGGGCTGCGTCGGTTTTCCTCAGGGGTCATGAAAGTGTCTGAGTTGAAACAAAAAGCATTAATGCAGGTGCTTGTTGCTGGTGTTCGCAGGAAGTGAAAGATTTGCATAAACAATGTCTTCCTGTTTTCAAAAGTGTTACTATTTAAACCTTGAGGTGGTCCTTTCAGCAACTGGGAACAGTGGGCATTGCTTTCTTTTTGAGGTATTAATATCAGGAATTGATGAATCTCTCAAGTATGTTTTCTTTTGTTTTCTCCCCAGAGAGAAATACAAGAGCTGCACGTGTGGTATACCAAGCTTGGAACACCACGAGAGAGACTTCATTTTCAACAACTGGATACTCTATGGGTAGTCTTAAAATTGATTTCTATGTTTGGGGCATTAGGAACACATTTGATTAATGAATTAAAATGAAGTTGATTTTATGGCTACAGAACAGTAGAGATAAAAATGTATTCATATTTTCCTTAAATAGGAATTCTGATTAAGGTCTGAGAAGCTTTTGTGTTCATGGCTGTGCTCTGTCCTTAAACACGTTGGTAGATGTGCCACCATGGCCTGGCTGCGTCCTTTGAGACTGTCCTCCTTTGCCTCCATCTGGGTCCTCAGAGCAGTTGACTGTAGGCAGTCCTGCCCTCTGTGGGTTTCACTTTTCAGTGTTCCCACTTCTCCCTGCTCCCTGTTTCTGTTTGGTCTTCATTATGCCTCCTTATTCAGAAAGTGCCCAGGTCTCAGCAGACTCAGTCTGAATCTCAAGGCCAGACATCAAATGCTAGAGTGGCATGCCTAAAATACTGTTAGGAGTGTATCCTCAGCTTCCCTCATAGATACGCATTACCCATCCGACCCCCACTGACCTGTCACATGACCCTCACTGACCTGTCATGTGACCCCACTGACCTGTCACGTGACCCCACTGTCCTGTCACATGACCCTCACTGACCTGTCACGTGACCCACACTGTCCTGTCACACGACCCTCACTGTCCTGTCACACGACCCTCACTGTCCTGTCACATGACCCTCACTGACCTATCACATGACCTACACTGACCTGTCACATGACCTTCATTGTCCTCTCATGAAGTAGAAGATAGAATTTCTTTGCGGGTGCTTATCTCAGCAGCTGGCATCTCCTCACAGAGTAAAATTCTTAAACAGCCTCCTTCATGTCTGTGAAGATATGTCAGCTCAAGTGTCAGTTTCCCAATGTAGGACTATGTGTGGGTCTCATTAAAGACTCCCCTACCACTTTGGCGATCTTGAGATTTGGGGCTTTGCCTTATTTTGCTTTTAGTCCAGAGGCATAGGGTGCTTGGTCATTTCTCAGGAAAGATTTCAAAGAATAAAGTGGCCTCAGCAAATACATTACAACATCTACTTGACTTAATCTGATGGATCTTCAATAATGATTGTTATAATTAGCTAGTCAATATCAATGGTTAAATACCTATTCAACCACTCTTTACTTGTATAATAATTTGCTAGAAATGACATAATCAAATTGACCTCCTGTATAGGAATATTGTTTGGAATTAATCCTGAGCCAGAATGTGGCATCAGATATTCATGGTTCTGCATCTATTTACCCTTAAAGCAATGATATGATGCTAAACCCTTCAATTCGGTGTAGATAGAACTTACTAAAGTTTAAAGGCTATTCAAGCTGAATGCCAGAATTAGCTGTGTAGGGATTCAATGTCTCCGGGGCTATGCTCATTACAGGAACTACGCTCGAGAGTGTTTCCCTTGGCCACACAATGAGGTGAGCTAAGCAAGAGCGTTGTAAACATCTGCTTTATCCTCAGAACAGTCCTCTGATGGATGTCCTCACACACAGCTAGCTTACTAATTGAATTTTAAACTGACCATATAATGAGCAGATTTTAATTTTTATTTCTTAACTGTAAGATGTTTCTTGTAAGCTGGGCAGTGGTGGCACACGCCTTTAATCCCAGCACTTGGGAGGCAGAGGCAGGCAGATTTCTGAGTTCGAGGCCAGCCTGGTCTACAGAGTGAGTTCCAGGACAGCCAGGGCTACACAGAGAAACTCTGTCTCGAAAAAAAGGATGTTTCTTGTGCGTAACAGCAGAGTTTTCTGTGGGGGTTTGTGGGTTCTTTTCTTTAGTAAGGCTCTGAAAGAAGCAAGCAGGCTGCTGGGTTGTAGTAATTGAATGTACCCAAGTTTTAAAGAGCTTACAGTGTAATGGAAGAGCAGGGAGACAGAAACAGACTTCAGGCAGCTTGTCATTCTTCCTCCATTTGGTGAGAGTCTTTCCATAAAATATTATTTATACATGCTTCTAAAATACCCTTAAAAATTGACAGGGGCCTTGGTATTTCTGGTCTTCCTCGTGAGTTTAGGAAGTCCTAACAGAGTGGCTGTTTCCGCTTATCTCTTCCACCCCCTCCCCCTCCCCAGCACCTGGCCTTGAACGTGAGGCTGTCTTCTTTTTCAGCTCCTTGACAGCAAAGGCAGTTTCACTCTGGAACTGGAGGAGGATGAGATATTCACACTCACCACTCTGACCACAGGTCGCAAAGGCAGCTACCCTCCCCCTCCCAAGTCGGAGCCCTTCCCAACCAGCTATAAGGATGATTTCAACGTTGGTAAGCAGTTTTAGCTGGGTGTGACCTGTCATCCACCTTCTGTAGAGGCAGGGCAGTTTCTTCTTGTCAGACTGGATGACCAATAGCATGGTGTCTAAATACACCTTTACCCCTCAGAGAGTGGCTATCGAGCTTCCTCATGCTGTAACCCTTCACTACAGCTCCTTATGCGGTGCTGACCCCCAACTATGAAATCATTTTCATTGCTACTAGATAGCTGTCATTTTGCTCCTGTTATGAATGGTAATGTATGGATATACAGGATATACAGTGTGCGCGCGACACCTGTGAAAGGTCTGAGACCCTCCAAGGGGTCGCGACCCACAGGTTGAGAAGCACTGCTTTAGCGTTTTATTCAGTTAAAAGATAGCTAGTGTTTATAGATCTTTGATTTGAAGTTTTGTTTTTCAGTTCCAGAAGAAATGCAGAAGTGACTGTGAGAATGAAAGTTAGGACTCTAGTTGTTCTGGGTGAACTTTACTTACGGTGTATAGCTAAGTCCTACCACCCTGACTTCCGCGGGTGTCTTTCTTTCCACCTATGTCTCCATCTCAGTAGGAGGGACTCGAGTGCCTAACACAGTTATGCTATAGTGAGGGGCTCCAACTCCTTGTCTGATAGGGGTATAGGCTAGCCCTCAGGTCTTTAGGAAGACCTGCTGTAAAGGGATTGTGACAGCCTTGGTGGGTGGAACCCAGCAAGAACAGCATTTGGTAGGATTGAAGGTTTCAAAGATGAGTCAGATAGCTCTGTAATCTCCCAAACTTGACAACTGTAGAAAAGCAACAGGGAGAGGATTAGCATTGCCAGAGGGGTGTGCCTGTACCCTCCTGTTCCACCCAACAGGAGACTCAGGGCCCAGCACTGCTTGTTCTGCCCAACAGGAGACTCAGGGCCCAGCACTGCTTGTTCCACCCAACACGGAGACTCTGCCCTTCGCTGCTGGGTCTGATGTTCCATGGCAGGACAGATCTTCCGGCCGATTGACAGAAAGGCCTTTGGCTCTGCTACAAGCATCTGCTCAATTATTTAGATATATTTCCAAACACACCTCTCTCTCTCTCTCTCTCTCTCTCTCTCTCTCTCTCTCTCTCTCTCTCTCTCTCTCTCACACACACACACACACACACACACACACACACACACACACACCCCTAAACTTTGTTTGTTTCTAAGTATTATGTTTTAAAAATTAGTCAAGTGTCTCACAGTGTACCACATAGCAGAAAGGAGAGGTCTGGTAAGGGGTT
The DNA here is from genome assembly GCA_028551405.1 of Uromys caudimaculatus. Taxonomy (NCBI): domain Eukaryota; kingdom Metazoa; phylum Chordata; class Mammalia; order Rodentia; family Muridae; genus Uromys; species Uromys caudimaculatus. The sequence goes on along the minus strand of CM052705.1, from coordinate 99,960,696 downwards.
GATTGATGGTCAATGGCTCTCACAGTGTACCACAGATAGCAGAAAGGAGAGGTCTGGTAAGGGGTTGATTGATGGTCAATGGCTAAGACACTGAGTGGAGAACTTTTTGTGTTCTGAACAGAGTACCCATTTTTAAGTGAAGCTCCAAATTTTGCTGATCAGACGGGCGTATTTGAGTACTACACGAATAACGAAGACCTTGAGCATCGCTTCACCCTGCGCCAAGTTCTCAACCAACGACCTATTACCTGGGCTGCAGATGCTTCCAGCACAATCAGTATTATAGGCGATTACCACTGGTGTGTGAGAGATGTCCTCCGTGTATAAGCTTGTGCTTTGGGGTACATTCTGAGTCAAGAGGTTCCAATAGACCTTCTGTCAAGAACCTAATAGGCGGTGGGTCATAATTATGTGACCTCAAATGAGCCAATTAGCTTTCATGTCCTTCCTTTAGATTATTCCAGTTTGAAAATAATTGTGGTCATAGAAATTTAACTTTAATGGGAAAATTGAGGATTTCTGGACCTGATTATAGTTTAATGCTTATTTGCAGGCCTTGTGATTTGATGCTTTTAGTTTTACCAGACTTGATTTGTTGAGCTGGTGTTGCCACCTGATGGACAAACGTAGAATTACACTGCCTTAGCTAGTGCAGGAAGTTACTTAAAAAGTAGACCAGCTTGATTTTTTAATTTTTTATTACTTTTATTTTTTACAGTCCATTTGTTATCTCCTCCCTTTCCACTCTCCCACAGTTCCTCATTCCATTCCTCCTCCTTGTCTCCAAGAGGATGGTCCCCCCTGCCCTCCCAGGCCTCCCCATTCCCTGGGGCCTCAAGTCTCTTGAGGGTTAGGTACAACTTCTCTCACTGAGGCCAGACCAGGCAGTCCTCTGCTGTATATGTGTTGGGGGCCTCATATCAGCTGATGTATGCTGCCTGGTGGGTGGCTCAGTGTCTGAGAGATCCCAGGGCTCTGGGTCAGTTGAGACTGCTGGTCCTTCCTATGAGGTCACCCTCCTCCTCAGCTTCTTCCAGCCTTTCCCTAATTCAACCACAGGGGTCCCCGACTTCAGTCCGTTGGTTCGGTGTAAGTATCAGCCTCTGTCTCAGTCAGCTGCTTTTGGGCCTCTCAGAGGGCAGCCATGCTAGGCTCCTGTCTGTAAGCACACCACAGCATCAGTAACAGTGTCAGGGCCCCAGGCCTCCCCTTGAGCTGGATCCCAGGTTGGGCCTGTCATTGGACCTCCTCTCCCTCAGGCTTCTCTCCATTTTTGTCCCTGCAGTTCTTTCAGACAGGAACAATTGGGGGTCATAGTTTTGACTGTGGGATGGCAGCCCCTCCCTCCTCTTGATGCCCTGTCTTCCTGCTGGAGGTGGGGTTCCCTCCTCCCACTGCAGGGCATTCCCAGCATGCCTTTGTACTCAGGCAGCCTAGAACTCCCCTGCAGTGAAGCAGCCCCTCACCTTTGTGCCTAATTTCCATGTGACGTGGTGTTTTGGTTTTATCCTGTTTTGTTTTCCAACATTATATCCTCTATTCAGGCAGCAAGATTTGTTCAGAGAGCCACATAGAGCACATATGTGCTACTGCGTGCTGGTGAGGGACGTAGTCAAGGGCACCTGTAAAACTTTCACAACCGCCGAGGGCGGGTGCACCGTGCTCAACTTGTAGGTTGAGAAAGGGAGTTTCTGAAGTAAGAGACACCGACAATTCCATTTCATGTAAGCAGCAGAACTAGAACCTGGCCTCTCTGGTTCAGTGGTCTATGGCAGAAGCCTTGCTTTAATCGGCTAGTCTTCGTCCTCAGGGGAAGACAGGAAAGATCAGTTGTATGCAGGGCTGCTGTAGTAAAGCAGTCAGTCCTCAGTGCTGCTGGGCATTGGAGCCCTGCCTCAGCCCTACATCTTGGTGCTGAGAACCAGTATGGTAATTAGAGCACAGGACAGGCTTTGCTAAAGAGATACATAAGAATTTCTGTCTCGTTTCTAAGCTTTGGTTGTGATCCAAAGATCTCCACAAAATAACCTCTTCTTGCTCACAGCTTAATTCTCTATTACCTGTGTGTTCTCTCTCTCCCTCTCCCCCTCCCTCCCTCCCTCTCTCTATCCCTCTTTCCCCTTCCTACATATGATAAGGTTCAGCTGTGCACAATTCACTTAAGAAACTTTGAGGAATGTAAAGGACATGTAAGGATCGGTTATCCCCCTACCTCATGCCCAAAACAGATGTCTTGGTGTCCTTAGCCTTACTTTAGATACATTGTAGGATTGGGTTGACAGTATGCCATGCCTTTCCTGTTTGTGGTTAGGTGTTGAGTATGAAGTGGGTTGCTTACAGGGATGATAGTTTAGAGTATTAGTATTGTCTCAGAAGGAAAGTGCTGTACCCAGTAACATCTTTCAAGGGAAGCAGCCTAGAGGAGAAATTATTGTAAAGGCACCGATGGTTCCTGCCTGGCAGAATCCCCACCCTTGACACATTCCTGTGGACCAGTGAACCTAGGAACAGTGCTTCACTGCATCTGTAAAGGAACCAGGCAGACAGCCTATGCAGTGTAAAGCGCTTCTCAAAATGAGATTTGTGGACCAGCATCCTCAGATCATCTGGAAAGTTTAGATAAGAAATCCAAGGGTCCACCTCACACTTACTGAATTAGGCACTGGGAGATGGACCTTCAGCCTGGGTTACCAGGCCATCCATTATATTTCAGAGGTCTTGCTGCAGAATCAGGACTAAATACTATTCTCACTTTTTTTGAGATTTATTTTTTATGAGTATAGGTATTTTTCCTTCATGTATGTCTGTGTGCCATGTGTGTGCAGACCTGGCAGAGTCCATACAAGGCATCAGATCTCCTGAAACTGGAGTTTTAGACACTTGTAAGTCTCTTTGTGGGGGCTGGGAATCAAACCAGGGTCATCTGGATGAGCAGTCAGTGCTTTTAACTGCTGAGTCTTAGCTCCAGCCCCCAAATTAACTACCATATTAGAGTCAGAATTAGCTAGATCTTTATTCAGGCATTTTTAAATCTTGATAGGTATACATTATACTGTGGTCTCAACGTAGCGTAAGTTCTGCAGCCATCTCTCCCTGGGCTGCATGCTTCCCTGCGGATGGAACTGTAAGGAAAGCTCTCTGCTCACAGTCACTGTAAACCACCTTATGCAGTGTAGAAGTGTCTCCTTTCAATGTCACACTTGCGGTATGGCAAAGTGTTTTCGTATATCTAGACAAGAAGCATGCTGTTGCAGTGCTTAAAGCTCATAAGTATGGTCCAGTAGCCCACTAAAAGGATCAACAAAGTCGATTAAGCATGTAAAACTTAACCAGCCACAGGGAACATTCTTGAAGCCCATCCTTGCTGCAAGCTTACAACGGAGCGAGTCACTCCCTCCACTGAAGATTGGAGGCATTTCCTATGAAGTGTTATGCTGGTGCTAGATTAGAGCACAGTTGAAGCGGGGGTTGTAACGGCCTCTTTGGTTCTGCAGGACCAACATGACTGTGCAGTGTGATGTTTACATAGAGACCCCTCGGAGCGGTGGCGTCTTCATTGCTGGAAGAGTGAATAAAGGTGGCATCTTGATAAGAAGTGCTACAGGAGTTTTCTTCTGGATTTTTGCAAATGGCTCTTACAGAGTTACAGCTGACCTGGGTAAATGACATGTTTTCATGGGTCATAACTTACTTTGAGCCTGTCTAAGTGGCTGTGTCTACTGGGATGAATTTCAACATGTGCTGGCAAGTACTAAGCAATTCAGAATCATAGCTATTTGATTTGTAAGGAAAAGGACAGCTCAGTAAATGAGAAACTAGCAGTAGAAAGGCCATAAGGGCATTCTGGGGAGGCAGTGCTGTGAGGGGAAGGGTTTTGAAGAACCCGATGAAGGAGTGACATGACAAGAGCACTCTGAGGTGACACTCAAGACTAAAACGTTGGTGCTCATAGAAGTCAAGACAAGTGGAGCCTCTTAAAATGGAGAGCTCCTTTTCCCTAATAGAAAGAGTTTGCCTTTCCTCACTGCATGTCTCAGTAGCACTGGCCAATGCAGAACAGACCCCAGTGCAGGGTTGACACTGAATTATACCTGGCTTACACAGCTGCAGTGACAAAGCCCCTGTGGTGGTAACTTCTTGATTCTTGGCCTCTTGACTCACTCCTGTATTAGTCAACCTCTCCTCCCCAAAACCCATCTGTTCTGTAGTTTTCTGCTCTTTGCTCCAGCTCTGTAAGTAAAGTATTAAAGAGGTAACAGGTGGTAAGGATGCTGCCCATCCAGGACATATCTCACTGAGTTTTTGAGCCAAAGCAGAGCCAGAGACATGAATTGACTTTTCCTGAATCCCAAAACCTAGTAGATGGTAGAACCGGAACTTGGGATTTCAATCTGCATCCTCAGTTCCCACTGTTGCAGTTTTAAATCACCTGCTTGATGTCTGCTCCTAGGTTTCTTCCAGCATTCAAATGTCATACGTGCAAAATTAGCTTATTCTCTGTCTAGTGTAAGTTGATGCTGTTCATGTGAGCAGATCCACTTGCTGGCAGTCTTTTGCAGTCTTAGGCTGCTCCAACCAGATATAAGTTACCCACAGGCTTAGATGATAATATATTAGACTATGGTTAGTTTTAAGGTTTATCTCGTTCATTCTGCTGTGAGTGTACATATGTTCTGTGGTGTAGAACAGAATCTTAATATATGCTTGTATAGTGCATAGCTGAAAATAAGGGATTTTCCTTTTAAATCAATTATAGATCTGGAAATGAAGGATGCTGTTTCATTAACTATGCATAGGTGCCATTTACAAACCTCCCTGGGTTGCATGATCCTAGGATTTAGGCCTTAAAGTAACCTAGCTGAGATGCTTGTCTTGCGTTACAGGTGGATGGGTAACATACGCTTCAGGACATGCTGATGTTACAGCTAAGCGGTGGTACACACTCACCCTAGGCATTAAGGTGGGTACTGCTGATGAGACAGAGTGGAGATAAAATGTTTGTGTGACTTTCTACGATTTTCTATTATAAAAGAAATGGAAGGATGTGACACATAATGAAAAGAGAGAGTCTGCTACAGAATCATCAGACATCCATCCATAGCATGAAGGCGCATGTCAGTGACTCTCATGGGACCCAGTGTTTCTCGTTTTTTTAAACTTTGTTTTGGCCTTTTAAGTTGAAGAGTGACTAGTTGAGTCAACAAATGAATTGTGGTTCTCAGTGTTCTTGAACCAAGAGTATAAATAGAACTTGCAAGAGTATGTGAAGTCATAGAAGCTTAGTTCTGATTACTTAGAATCATTTACGTATAAGCACAGTTTTCTGCAATTTTATTATTAGAGGAGACACTAGAGAATTCCTAGGATGAAGGGAGTCTGGCGCTCAGCATCAGCATCCTTGCTTGACCACGAGGCAGAGATGGACAGTGCTCTCAAAGAGTGCTGTGCGGAGGAAGTGTCTGTGCTGCGCGGCCCCCAAGCAGTCCTTTCCTGCCTCTGTTTAGGTTGTAAGCTGAAGCTGAAATTGAGATTCAAAGAACTTTTAATTTGTTCTCTGTTCCCATCCAACCGCTAAAGATGAGAATTCTCACTTTTAAGTTGATTATTAGTTAGAGTTGAGGACCTAGTTGGGATGTGAGGTGGTTTATTTGACTATACTCTGCTTAGTGCACATCATTTGTCCTAGTTGTTCTTTGATAGAATGATCCCAGACATAGTTCCTGAATGCTTAGATGGTATTGTTGGTGAAGGCAGCTATTTAGAAGAAGAATTGCATTTTGTTTTTTTAAATTTATTTTTAAGGATTTTATATAAAGTATTTTTATTATATTCACACACACCCTCATTTCCTACCAGATCCACCCTTCCTTACCTACATAACTCTGTATCCTCTTTTTAAAAACCTGCCAAGTCCAGTTTATGTTGCCCATATCCTCTGGGGTATGTGGTTCTCCATCTGAGCGTGTTCCATCCATCAGGGCAACAGGCTTAACAGAAACGGACTCTCCCCTCACTGCTGCTGCCCATGGCCAGTGGCTCCTCAGCCAGGGGTGGGACTTCATACCCACCCCTTGTGGGCATGCGCAGGTTTTGTCTGGCTTGAGCTTGCACAGGTCTCATGCATGCTGTAACAATTGCTGTGATTTCGTAGATACAACTCTCCTGCTACATCCAGGGAACAGTTTTCCTTCCAGTCACCCACTGCCTCTGGCTCTGGTAATCCCTCTGCCTCCCCTTCCACCAATGATCCCCGAGCCTTGGGAAGACGGGGTGTGATATAGGCATCCTATTCAGGGTAGAGCATTTAGAAGACTCTCATTCTCTGCACCTAGACCAATTTGGGTCTCTGTGTTGATCATCTACTGTAAAAGGAGGCTTCTCTGATGTCGGTTGAAAGATGCTTTAGTCTATGGCTCTGGGCTTAAGTCATTAAGAGTTGGCTTAATATTATGTGTGTTAAATGGAATGATAGAAGTGGGATCTCTCCTGGATCCTAAGGCTTGTCTAGCCAAAATTTCTTGGTCCTGATAATGGTGCCAGGTAGGTAAGAGAGAAACATTGGAAGGTCTGTTCCTAGGTCTAATTCTGCCATTAACAGAGTTTTGGTACTGGGCAAGTCAGTTAATCTCTGCCACTCTCTGAGGTACCTTCAAGATCAGCCATGTTGAATTCATACTCGAGAGATAACTGGGTTTTGTGGTCCATGTGGTGTGTGCTACACCCGTTCAACTCTGCTGTTAGAGCGAGAGAGCCATGGCAGACACGAGGTAAAAGATCTGCAGGCCTGCTCCAGTGAAAGTGCACTACAGAAGTAGGTGGTTGGCCTCGAGGCCACTGTTTGCTTGAGCTTTCTTCTAAATCAGTAACTTGGATATGAGTACACACGTAATTACGAAGAAGTGTGGGGTAGTGTGCTAAACTAGCTCCCCGCTCTGCCTTTCTAACTAGGGAAGTTAGAGGAGACTGTGCCAAGTGAGTGATGCTTGAGTTTAGATGTAAATGAGACAGAGAACAAGCTGAGTGTAATAGGCTGTTGGTCTGGCCTTGTGGATGGAGCATCTGGGACTCCAGGAGGACCAGAGCCCGGGGAGGCCCTGTGGGACAAACTATGTTTAAATATAATCAATCAATCTCCTCCCCCTCTCTCTCTGTCCATTTATTGACCCAGTGCTAACAGTTACTGCCCTAGATGTGGCAGAGGATGTCTAGGAAGTGCTTTGAAATGGAGACAACTGGGCAGTTGTGTAGTCAGAGGCATTGGCTTCATTCACATTGGGCATTAGGTGGCTTGGATTCAGTTCCTGTCTCCTCTGGAAAATCTTTGCCATAGAATTTTAATCAGCCTAAGCCTCAGTGTCTCCATCCATGATATTAAAGAGCATTGCATTATCATTTTGAGACTGAAAGATTTGTGTTGGGTTTTGCCTGATGGCTGGACTCTCCACCTCTTTATCTGTTGAAAGTCTTGTTTTATATGGCTAGCTGTATACTTAGTAGGCTTTTTGAGTGTGTGCTCATAGTGTACTACAGCAGTGGTAATAAATGTTGAAATTTACAAATTCCTGTGTGCCAGACAGTGAGGGAAATGTAATGGCCACTTTCTGAGAAAGCCATACTTGATTTATTTCCATCCTTATGAGTAAATCACACCTTATGTGCATTTTCCTCTTCCTTCCACTTTGCCCCATTGTTCTGTTTAACCCGTGGCTACTGGGTAGGCATTCCATATGGCTGTGTAGTGACATGCTCCTCTCATGGGGACAAAAAGAGTAAAATAAAGGCTAATTCCTCTTCTGGCTGAGTGCATAGTCCTTAATTAGACCTTACATACATAGCAGTTTGCAGCAGGCATTTGGGCTCCAGCAAACTCTGGAGGAATCTCTCCACTTAGCCAAAGTACCAGTATGTGCAATTACTGAGTTATTTTAATGGACTTTTGTCTGAGGCTTCATAATACTATAAAATATTATGGGCTTATTTTTTTGTTTTGATTTTGGGTGGAATATCAGGAAATATCGAGATCTCATGTATTTGGGGAACCGTTTAAACAGGTACTTCTTATTAATTCTTTCAGAAAAAAATTGGTATATTTCAGGTTTCTGCTGAAACACATGAAATTGTATTTTACAGTCCTAGGCCTTGGATGAGAGAGACGAGACATTTGTTCAACTAAGTAGCTGAGGTATATTCTTACATAGACTTCAGAGCGTCATTTCCATTTTCAAGGGACACATTTCTTTCTCCTGCAGGGTTATTTCGCTTTTGGTATGTTGAACGGCAAGATCCTGTGGAAAAACATCCCTGTGAAATACCCAGAGCATGGCTGGGCTGCGATCGGAACGCACACCTTCGAGTTTGCGCAGTTTGACAACTTTCACGTGGAAGCTGCTCGCTAGTCCTCATGGGGCGTCAAGACATGATTTGGATTTTCTGTTTTTGATTTTGGTTCAGGGCCGATTCTGATTTTGATGGATCTGTATATGAGCCTTTGAGGCTAACAATAATGAGGAGTAAATAGGGGAAATGGTACGTTTTTGCTGGACCCCGTGAAAGATTTATTTAGAGCTAATTCCAGATGGGATGCAGGCAGTCTGGCACTGTCTGTGGTGGCTCTTAAGGCCCACTGGTGGTCCGTCCCATCCTTCAGGAGTGCTTTGGGGAGTTCTGGCCTTGCAGCCTTGGCACTAATACTGAGGTTGCTCGCTCCATGTTGTTTGTACATGGTCATGCAGCTGGCTGGGCCCACAGAGGTGTTTTTGTGACCATGCGCCTTAGTCGAGGCTTCCTTAGAAGATACTGATACCTAAGAGAAAGCTGATGAGCACTCCAGCGAGTGCTTTAACACGCAGTCCTCCCTCTGCTCTGTCCCACCCCATCCCCTTCTCTTTCCTCTCCCTCCCCCATCACCGTCTCCCCCACCTCAGGATGATATTTTGGAATTTGTATGAAATGAGGATGGGATGATTTGAAAATTAACTCATTAATAAACTAACACCAAAGCCATTTCTGCAGTAATAAAAAAAAACCAGATGAATTGGGTTGTTTGTACTTTTAAACTATCTTACTTCCAACTTAAATGTTATCACCCTTATAACTGTCTTGAGAACATCTCCCCCATACAAGCCAATGCTGTAGGCGAGTCTAGCCGCTTCCCTGTTCATTTCTTGTGCCTTTTGCAGTGTGTCCTCACAAGGGCTCTGGACACAGCCGAGCACCAGTGAATGCCTTTATCTGTCAATGCATGGCTGGAGGGGCCACTGAGGCTTTAACTAGCTCACAGATTTGGATCACCTCCTGATATTTTTGGATAGATGAACGTATTATATTCCCAGTGTCTATATTTGAATATTTTTAAGCATGTTTCTCATTAATATGATTTATGCAACATTAATGTAACTTTTAAAAACAGATAAGTTTTCCATGTGGTTAAAGTGAATTCTGGAATTCTTTATAAGGAAAAATTACTCATTGACTTAGCTCTACTCCATGGGGGTTTGTAGTACTCTAACATGGGCAGAAGTGCAGTGAGGTCTGTATTTCTTTTGAAAACTTGAAACCAAGGCTAAAAGATTTACTGTCTAGATTTTAAACTATTTTTGAAAAATAATGTACAAGTATAATTTGTATCATAGAATAGTTGCATTTTCAGTGTATAGTGTGGTTTGACGAATGTAGACATTCCCTTGTGACCCACACTCCAAGGAAGCTGTAGAGCATTTGCATCGCTCCAGAAAACCGTTACACCTGTGCAAGCAGTTCCTCTCACTCCTAATTTCAAGAAACAATGATATCTCTGTGCCAAAAATGTGTTTGCTTTGAAAGCATGAAAGTGACAGGAAGGGCTCTGTACTCTTCTGAATGGATGTTTTCCATCAGCATGATGCTGTAAGCTTTTGTCCGGAGTGTGAGATTTTGTCCAGAGTAAGATTTTGCCAAAGTGGTAGACTCCTCCTTATTTCTAAAGGGAGCCAAATTGAATGGATGTACCACAATTTGGTTTTCCATCTCCTATTTCTATGAGATTAAAAATAAAACTCATAACAGCACTTACATACAAATCTTTGAGAATTTGCATTTATTTCTTCTGTATTAGTGGAGGGGGGAGAGATGACTAGCATTTATGTTAAGATTTGTGGACCTTCATGAGAAACCACCAACTTTCCCCAAAATGGTCCTGTGATGTTCCAGTCCCATCAGTGTTAGAGCCGCTGGTGCTGACAGTGTGTCTGGAGTATATTAAGATTTCTGCACATACAATTATGTCATCTACAGCTACAGGTGGTTCTGCATCCTCCCCAGCATGTCTGCCTTGTGTCAGGAGTTTCTGCCTTTGTGCTGGCTGGAACTTTCAGGTCCGTTATTGTTATTGGGAACTGTTAAGGGCATATGTCCTCACTTTGTTCCATCTTAGGAAGAATGTCCTTCCTGTTAGTGTAATATCCTGTCTGGTTCCTTTCCCCTCTTCTCTTTCTTTAATATTTTTAGATCCCTTTATTTAGGGAAAATTTCCTCTGCTTCCAGCTTTCTGAGATTTTTTTTTTAATATAAGTAGGAATTAGATTTGTTAAATACTCTATGTTTGATGAGATAATTGTATGGTTTTTCTTTTATTGGTTTGTATATATATTTTACTTTTTAATCTATTTATGTTGTATATTACATTGTCTAATGTCCAGATATTAAACAGCTTTGTGTTCTGTCATGCCTAATGGGGTTCTCCACCCTGTCTCTACATTGGCAGGTCTCAGTGACAAGTGTAAGGGTATTTGCATCTATGCCCATGTGCAGTGTTGCCCTAGTTTTATTTAATTATAACATCTTTGTCTGGTCTCAGCTACAGAGTGATCCCTTCTAAAGTTAACTGGGAAATGATTTCTCTTGTTTTTTTTTTTTTTTCCCTAATACTTCGGGAGATTCCTAAGTCTTAGAATATATAAGTTCTCTCAGTCAGGGTCCAGACAAAAGACAGAAGACAGAAACCACATCATAAAAACAAAACAAAAAACAAAACAAAACAAAAATAACACAAAGAATGATAACTAGCCTGGTGAGATAAACTACTAAGAACTAAAAGAATTCCAATGGACTTCAAGAATCCAGCGGGCCTGGCAGTCTGTGCCTGCAATCCCAACACCCAGGAGGCTGAGCTGAGCTTCAATTAAAGCACACCCTGTGCCACACAGTAAAACACTGCTTCATCTCCTCCTGTCCTGTTCAAAACAAAACCAAGGCAAGAAGAGCATCAGCAGAGACCAGCTACTACACAGCACAGGCCTTTCTCACAGGCTGATGCTTGGCTCTCCCTGAAGCTGCTTTAACTTCAGCCCTGAAGCTCTGCAAGTTTGCTGAGATTTGTGCAGGAGCTGACAAGTAGGAAACCTGCTTTCTGGAGTGGACACAAGACTGACAAAGGGCCAAACACTTAAAATCTCTGACATGTGTTAGAGCATATGTAACGCCAACAGTTCATATGTGCAGATCAAACGTGAAAGGGAGTAATAGTTTATTCTGGAGCAAAACATGAGTGACTCCAGCTCAGGAACATGGGTTTAGGTCATCCCAAATACATGCTTCTCTGGTAGCATTTTCAGGAAGGTCTTATAGTAACAAAACAGTAGAAGTCATCAATCAATGTACTTTTAAAGGTAAATTGATGGCAGCTTCAGTAGATGGGTAACAGCAAGGGGGGCTGGGAGGGGTCCAGCTCTGGGTCTCAACCTGCTAGCTGATGACATTCTTGGTTTGGGGTCTGGAAGCCAGGGGCCTGTTCATACAATCTCAAAAGGCTTTTATTTGAGGGTCACAAGCAGGTTAAGGTCAAACAGAGCTGACAATGAGTTAAGGGGTAAAGATAGCCCAAGATAGTTTGGTTCTAGACCTGTAATATTCCAGCTCTCCATAGTTACAGAAATTCTAATCAGCCAATCAGCCTTGGAGAATCTATAACATGCTATTATTCTGGAAATCAGTTCTAATATCTCATAAAAAAATCTGATAACTTCTCAAGAAAAATCTCTCTTGGGAAGTCCACACCCATTGTGGGTGTGTATTATTATTTTTCCAAGCTCTTCTCTTCTCTTTCTGAATGGCATTATCTAAAATCTGTGTTATAGGAGCTGGAGAGATGGCTCACAGGTTAAGAGTGCTTATTGCTCTTGTACATGGCCTGAGTTTGGTCCCCAGCACCCGCATCAGGTACCTTTTGACCACCTATAATTCCAGTTGCAGGAGATACAACACCTCTGACATCTTAAGGCTCCTGAATTTATGTGCATGTAACCCCCCCCCCCCCAGACGCAGGAAAGATGAAGCGAGTCACACTTGGGCTTTGGGAAGACTTCTGGATCAGGAAGATGCCTCTCTCAGTCACAATCTCTATTGCTTCATGTTGAATCCAGGGTAGAAAGTTGTCTAGCCTCTTGGGAGTACATTATTTCTTTTCAGGAAACTTTACAAATCCCTCCCATTTGGGACACAGAATGTTCAAGTAAAGGATCATAAGTTCTTGCTTTACCACTCATACTATTTTTAGCAATGAATGGATTTCTTTGCATTCTTAGTGTCTTGAAATACTATCAGCAGGCATTTATTGAGAATTAGTATGTAAGCTCCAGGGATACAGGGATTAAGTTTGATTCCATGCAGAGCCATATCTGCAGTATCTAGCATAGACCCTGATAATTATTGCAGAAGCAACAAATAAGTAGCTGTTGGTAGGTGTGTTAGTCACTATTGTGAAGAGACAACATATAAAGGAAAGGATTTAACTGAGGCTTTACTTAACAGTTTTGGGGGGTGAGTCCAGCATGAGGCAGGCAGGCATGGTGCTAAAGCAATAAGTAAGAACTTAACATCTGGTCCATAGGCATGAGGCAGAGAGAGAAAGAATGGGCCTGGTGTGGACTTGAAACCTCAAAGCACACCTCCAGTGATGCACTTCTTCCAACAAAGCCACATTTCTTCCAACAAGGCCACACCTCCTAATTCTTCCTTTAAAAAAAGTTCCACTAATTTGGGAGCAAGCATTCAGACATAAAGCACTCAACTATATAAGCCTATGGGGTCATTCTCACTCAAACCACTACAGGTGGGTAAATAGAGTGTTTAGGAGGTTGTAGACATCCTGTGTTGAATAGTAACTTCCATGTGTTCTGTCATTTCAGGCCTGTAACAACCTCACAAATTAGGTAATGTTTGCAACTAAAAGTCATAGCATGTTGGAGTGCTGTCACCTGGATTAGTCAGCTGGACTCCTTCCTAGATTACCAGGGATGCTGGGAATTGCCACTGATTACCATATGAAATGTCTGAAACAATTTTTAAATAGGAAGAATTGTGTATATGCAGTGCACACACACGTGTGATGTGTGCATATGTTTGTACATGCATATGTGAGCATCTGCATTGGAAGGTCAGAGTCAGAGCAGGCTGTCCTTCTTCACCTTATTTTTTTTGTGACAGAGTATCTCTGAACCTGGAACTCATTGATTTGTCTGGGCTGTCTTGTCAGCATCCATAGGGATTTTCATGTTTCTGCCTCTCCAGTGCTGGGATTATAGGTATGTACATGGGTGCTGGGGATCTGAATTCAGGACCTCATCTTTATATGGCAAGTACTTTACTGACCGAGTGGATTTTCTAGCCCAAATTGGGGAGGGGGGATTTAAAAGTCGGTCTGACTAGTTGGCATGTTATCAAGCACAAAAATTAATTTTATAAACAATGGGAGAAAAAAACTAAAAGGCTGGCATTTAGCTAGAGATACCTGGGTCTTTTGGGGTGAATGGGGTGATTCTGAGTGGTTAAAAGTTAATACAAGCTTCCACCATATCTTTTTGGAGATATTGCTCTTCTTTTTTTTAAAAAAAATTAATATCTCAAATGCTGCCCCCCAGTCTCCCCTTACAGAGGCTCTCCCCACTCCTCCCTCCCTTCTCCTATGAGAGGATAGAACCCCCCCCCCCCCCCCCAGTATCCCTCTACCCTGGTACATCAAGTCTCTGTGGAGTTAGGCACATCCTCTCGCACTGAGGCCAGACAAGGGGCTACAGCTTTAAGGAGACACTCTACTCCATTTGTTGGGGACCCACATGGAGACTGAGCTGCACATCTGCTACATATGAGCTGAGGGCCTCTCTCCAGCTGTGTATGTTCTTTGATTGGTGGTTCAGTCTCTGTGAGCTCCCAGAGGTCCAGGTTAGTTGACTCTGTTGGTCTTCCTGTAGGGTTCCCACCCATTTCAGGGCCATCGATCCTTCCCCTAACTCTTCCATAAGAGTCTCCAAACTCCATCCATTGTTCGGCTGTGGGTATCTGCAACTGTTTTAGTTAGCTGCTAGATAGAGCCTCTCAGAGGACAGTTATGCTAGGCTCCTGTCTGTAAGCATAACAGAGGATCATTAATAATGTCAATGCTTGGTGCTTGCCCAAGGAATGGTTTTCAAGTTGGGCCAGTTATTGGTTGGCCATTCACTCAGTCTTTGCTTCATCATTGTCCCTATGTTTTTTGTTTGTTTGTTTATTTGGGGTTTTTTTTGTTTGTTTGTTTTTTTAGACAGGACAAATTTTGGGTCAAAGGTTTTTTTGGGTGGGTCGGTGTCCTTATCCTTCTACTGCGCGTCCTCCCTGGCTACAGGACTGGCCTCTGCAGGTTCCATGCCCCCACTGTTAGGCATCTGGGGTAAGGTCACCTGCATTGACTCCTGGGAGACTTTCCCATCAGGTTCTGGGACTTCCTAGAGATTCCTTCTAAACCCCCAGACTCAGCAGGTGCAGATTTCCATCCATTTTGCTGACCCTCTGGGCCTCTCTCCTGTCTCTCCCCACCCCTGATCGTGTCCCCCCATTCTTCCCACTTCCCACTCCCACCCAGTTCCCTCTGTTCCTCTGCCTTCTCCGACGACTATTTTGTTGTCCCTTCTAAGTGTTATTCAAACATCCTCGCTTGGGCCTTCTTGTTTAACTTCTTTGGGTCTGTGGGGTGTAGCATGAGTATTCTGAACTTTTGGGCTGATATCCACTTATCAGTGAGTGCATACCAAGCGTGT
This sequence comes from Uromys caudimaculatus, assembly GCA_028551405.1. NCBI lineage: Eukaryota > Metazoa > Chordata > Mammalia > Rodentia > Muridae > Uromys > Uromys caudimaculatus. The sequence continues at coordinate 99,945,649 of CM052705.1, read as the reverse complement.
CCTTTTGGGTCTGAGTTACCTCACTCAAGATAATATGCTCGGGTTCCATCCATTTGCCTGCAAAATTCATGATGTCCTTGTTTTAACAGCTGAATAGTATTCCATTGTGTAAATGACCCACATTTTCTGTACCCATTCTTCAGTTGAGGGGCATCTGGGTTGTTTCCAGTTTTTGGCTATAATAAATAAGGTTGCTATGAACATAGTGGAGTAGGTGTCCTTATGGTATGGTGGAACATCTTTTGGGTATACAAAAGCAGGAGCAGTACAGCTGGATCTTCAGATAAAACTATTTCCAGTTTTCTGAGAAAATGCCTGAATGATTTTTAGAGTAGTTGTACAAGTTTGCACTCCCACCAGCAATGGAGGAGTGTTCTCCTTGCTCCATATTCCTGATAGCATTTGCTGTCATTTCAGATCTGAGCTTAGCCATTCTGATTGGTGTAAGATGGAAGCTCAATTTTAATTTTATAATTTTATATATTATATATTATGAATTGTATATATTATATAAATAGTATATAATATAAAATAATATTTTATATTATTTGTGGCTATTATGAAGGGTGTTTTCCTCTAATTTCTTTCTCTGCCTATTTATCATTTGTATAAAGGAGGCCTATTGACTTCTTTGAGTTAATTTTATATCCAGCCACTTTGCTGAAGTTCTTTTGTCACTTGTAGGAGTTCTGTGGTAGAATTTTAGGGTTGATTATGTATATATACGATCATATCATCTGCATAGTGATATCTTGAGTTCCTCCTTTCCAATTGGTATCTTCTTGACCTCCTTTTGTTGTATTATTGCTCTGGCTAGGACTTTGAGTACTATATTGAATAGATAGGGAAAGAGTGGGCAGCCTTGTCTTGTTCCTGATTTTAATGGGGTTGCTTCGAGTTTCTCCCCATTTAATTTGATGTTGGCTATGGGCTTGCTGTTTATTGCTTTTATTATGTTAGGTATGTGTGTTGAATCACAGGTCTCTCCAAGACTTTTTCCAGGAAGGGATATTAGATTTTGTTGAAGGCTTTTTCAGCATCTAATGAGATGATCCTGTGATTTTTTTCTTTCACTTTGTTTATATAGTGAATTATGTTGATGGATTTTTGTATATTGATCCATTCCTGCATCCCTGGGATGAAGCCTACTTGATCGTGGTAAATGGAGAATTTTATTGAGTATTTTTGCATCAATGTTCATAAGCAAAATTGGTTTGAAGTTCTCTTTCTTTGTTGAGTCTTTGTGTGTTTTAGATACCAGGGTAACTGTGGCTTCATAGAATGAATTAAGTAGTATCCCTTTTGTTTCTATTTCATGGAATAGTTTGAGGAGCATTGATATTAGCTCTTCTTTGAAAGTCTGATAGAATTCTGCATTAAAACCATCTGGCCCTGACCCCCCACCCCCTTTTTTTTGGTTGGGGGACTTAATAACTACTTCTATTTCATTATGGGACTGTTTAGATAGTTTACTTGATCTTGATTTAACTTTGATACATGTTATCTGTCTAGAAAAATCATCCATTTCATATAGATTTTTACAGTTTGGTGGAGTACAGGCTTTTGAAGTAAGGCCCAATGATTTTTGAGTTTTCTCAGTTTCTATTATGTCTCCCTTTTCACTACTGATTTTGTTAATTTGGATACTGTCTCTATGCCTTTTAGTTAGGTTGGCTAAGGGTTTGTCTATCTTGTTGATTTTCTCAAAGAACTAGCTCTTGATTTTGTTGATTCTTTGTATTGTTCTCTTTGTTTCTAATTTATCAGTTTCAACCCTGAGTGTATTTCCTGCCATCTCATCCTCTTGAGTGTACTTGCTTCTTTTTGTTCTAGAGTTTTCAAGTGTACTTTTAAATTGTTAGTATGAGATCTCTCCAATTTCTTTATGAAAGCACTTATTGCTATGAATTTTCTTCTTAGCACTGCTTTCATTGTGTCCCATAAGTTTGGGTATGTTGTACCTTCATTTTAATTGTATTCTAGAAAGTCTTTAATTTCTTTATTTCTTCCCCGATCAAGTGATCATTGAATAGA
>CM052705.1:99916476-99943115 GCA_028551405.1 Uromys caudimaculatus | reverse complement strand
CGGGCAGAGTCAGTGAGCTCTGGGGACGCTTTGCCCCTGCTATGGGCTTTTCTGCGTTCGTCCCGGAGCTGCTTGTCTATGGAATCCTAGTGTCCCAGGCAGAAGTTTCCTGCCACAGCCGCCCGCTTTTGGGATCCAGGGGGGTTTCTCTATTCCTATTATTCTTAGGTTTGCTCTTTCCATAGTGTCCCAGATTTCCTGAATGTTTTGAGTTAGGAACTTTTTACACCTGGTATTTTCTTCGGCTGGTGTAACTGATGTGTCAATTTCTTTTATGGTATCTTGTACACCTGAGATTCTCTCTTTCATCTCTTGTTTTCTGTTGGTGATGTTTGCATCTATAGTTACTGTTCACTTTCATAGGTTTTCCATCTCCTGGTTGCCTTCATTTTTGTTTTCTTTATTGCTTCTATTTACATTTTTAGGTCTTGGACTGCTTATTAATTTCCTTCACCTGTTTGATTGTTTTTATTTGTTTCCTCTTTAAGAGGAAACTTTTACCTGTTTGTGTTTTCCTGTATTTCTTTAAAGGAATTATTTGTTTCCTTTTTAAAGGCCTTGATCATCTTCATGAGGTGGGATTTAAGGTCACATTCTTGCTCTTCAGGTGTGTTTGGACATTCAGGGCTTGCTGTAGTAGTAGAGCTGAGTTCTAATGGTGCCGTATTGCATTGGCTTCTATTGATTATGTTCTTGTGCTTGCCTTGTGCCATCTGGTTGCCTCTAGTGTGTCCAGGGTTGGAGAAGACCACCTGGGAAGCAGGTAGAGCTATGTGGTGGCAGTGGGGTGCGGTAAGCCAATGCAAGACTGCAGGTGTTCATGAAGACAGATAGGAAGATAGAACTCTGACAGGATGGGCCAGAGTTCATGGCTACTGGACTTGCTAGGGTCCCAGCAGACAGGGGCAATTAGGAGAGGAATTTCATCTGTATATCTCGGGATAGAGCAGGTCTCATGGGCAATATCACTTTTCTGAGCCATACATTTCTACTTAACAATACTCTCTTACTGGATTATTGTCTCTAGGCTCTGCTTGGGAGACATTGATTCTTTTGAGATTGGATTTATTTCCATAGTTCTAAAGTTTTTGAAAGAAACTTTAAGGTTTTGAAGGAAGTAGAGAATAGAACTGGCTCTCTGGGCCTCTGGGCCTCTGGCACTGCTCTTCCATCTCTGTTAGGAGAGAAGCTTGGCTGGTCATGTGTTTGTTTTGCTTATGACTTGTTTTCCTGAGTTTTTTAAATAGGAGAAGCCTATGTGTCTTAGTCATGGTGTCTATTCCTTCACAAACATCATGACCAAGAAACAGTTGGAGAGGAAAGGTGTAGTGGCTATTTCTGATTGTCAACTTGACTATATCTGGAGTGAATTATAATCCAGAATTAGAAGGCTTACCTGTGATCTAGATCTTGAGACCAGAAGACACAAGTTTCAGGTGTGGTGGTATGCACACCTCTAATCTGGGCCGCACCTGCTGCTGGAGATCTACATAAGGACATTGGAAGGAGGAAGTTTCAATCTTCTTTGCCTGCGAGCCTTGTGGGACTAAGCAACTGCTAGATCCTCGGGTTTTCATTCACAGCTACTGCTGACCATTGTTGAGGAGTTTGACTGCAGACTGTAGGTCATTAACAAATTCCCTTACTATATAGATACTACCTATAAGTTCTGTGACTCTAGAGAACCTTGACTAATACAGAAGTTGGTACCAGGAGTGGGGTATTCCTGTGACAACCTGACCATGTCTTGGGGAGGACTGTGGAAGGACTTTGGAACTTTGAGCTTGAAAATACATTAGTGTTAAGAGCTCTGTGGAATGTTGTGCAGGAGCTTGGAAGATAATGTTGAGAACAGTGCAGAAGATGGAGGCCTGGCTTGTGAAATTTCAGAGGAAAGATTAAAGACTCTTATCAGGACCATTGCTATTTTGACTATGAAGATTCTGTGGTTTTGGTTAGCTGGGGCTGAAGAAATTGGCTGTGATTAACAAGATACCAGAACTACTAAAGCAAAACCATTGCATTGCTGGGACTATTGATGCTGGTTAGCTGGAGCTAAGATATTAGCGGTGATTAAGAAGAGACCAGCATCATTGGGGTGAAATCTTCTGAGAGGTGTTTTCTGAGAGCACAGAGGCTGCTGCATTCCAGAGATAGCCAGGGTTGTGCCTTGTGCTGTGGCTGGACTTGGTAATATGTAAGAGTCACCCAGGTGGTACTGGTTTTGAAGGCATGAAGGAGTCATGAAGAGCAGCTGAGGCCTGGGCACTGTGAGAGGCCTCGGAAGGCCATTGGTGAAAGTGTAGCATCAGTTGCAATTGATGGCCCAGGACTGAAGGGGTCATGCAAAGGAGTTGAGGCTCAGTACTTTGAGAGGTCGGGGAAGGCCATTGATGAAGGTGCAGCCTCAATTGCAATTGATGGCCCAGGACTGAAAAGGTCATGCAAAGGAGGTGAGGCTTGGGACCATGAAGAGAGGCTGTTGGTAAAGCCTAGTTGCAGTGGAAGACAGCAGTGTTTTGGAGATGCCAGTACCATGAGATGACCACCAAGAACAGCAGCAGCAGTGGAGTACAGGCATCTGGAGCCTAGAAGACAAGGTATGTGCTACAAAAGGCAGAGCTGGAGAAGTGACTCAAGCCCTTGGAGGAATCCAGAAGATCATGAGTGGATTCCAGATGGAGTTTGATTTTGCTTTTGATTGTGACTGTGCCCTGATATATTTTCCCTCCTGAAGGAAGAAGGTATTTTAGTGGAGCCCACAGTTAAGAGACTTTGAATTTTTAGAGATTGGATGTTTAAAAAGGACTGAAATGTTAATATGTAAGAATTTGCAAAGACTGTAGGACTTTTGAAGTTATTTAGATCTTGGGGATGAATAAGAAAGTAAGGGTCTAGGCTTAATGGTGATGTGTTTGTGTGTCAAATTGACAAGGGGTCAATTGTACTGACTAGTTTTGTGTGTCAACTTGACACAAGCTGAAGTTATCACAGAGAAAGGAGTTTCAGTTGAGAAAATGCCTCTATGAGATCCAGCGGTAAGGCATTTTCTCAATTAGTGATCAAGGAGGGAGGGTCCCTTGTGAGTGGTATCATCCCTGGGCTGGTAGTCTTTGGTTCTATAAGAAAGCCAGCTAAGCAAGCCAGGAGAAGCAAGAAAGCAAGCCAGTAAGTTACATCCCTCCATGGCCTCTGCATCAGCTCCTGCTTCCTGGCCTGCTTGAGCTCCAGTCCTGACTTCCTTTTGTGATGAACAGCAGCATGGAAGTGTAAGCTCAATAAACCCTTTCCTCCCCAACTTGCATCTTGGTAATGATGTTTGTGCAGGAATAGAAACCCTGACTAAGACAAAAGGGTTTATTCAACTTAGACTTCCACATTGCTGTTCATCAGCAAAGGAAGTCAGAACTGGAACTTAAGCAGGTCAGGAAGCAGGAGCTGATGCAGGGGCCATGGAGGGATGTTACTTACTGGCTTGCTTCCCTTGGCTTGTTCAGCTTGCTTTCTTATAGAACCCAAGACTACCAGCCCAGAGATGACACCACCCACAATGGGCTAGGCTCTCCCCTTTGATCACTAATTCAGAGAATGCCTTACAGCTGGATCTCATAGAGGCATTTCCTCAAGGGAGGCTCCTTTCTCTGTGATAACTCCAGCTTGTGCCAAGTTGATACACAAAACCAGCCAGTATACTATGTCAAGTGCTGAGACTGACTATAAGTCTGTGTCTGGAGTAAATTCATGTTAAGTCACATCTATGGATCAAATAAATCTTTTGGTGGGAAATGTAGTCTGGAATTTGTGACTAGGATCCAGATCTGGCATCTCCTCAACATGCTGGTCTTTGTGATCTCGGTGGAATTAATTCAGACAAGACCCAGAGAATAAAAACAAGCAGTATTTATTATAAAGTCTCTCAAGGCTAAGAACAGATAGTGGAGGATGACCATTGTGTCTACCTCTGTTAAGGTGGGTTTTATGCTAATTTATAAAGTCTCAAGAACAGATGTGTTTAACTGGCTAGGCGATTGACAGCTATATTTAGGTTAAGGGAAGGGGAAATAGTATGTTTACGTTCCTTAGCAGAGAGTCTCTGGTAGTAATCTTATGAACTTTGGGGATTTTCTATCTTCACCCAGGGCTAGAACTATGACTCAGATCTCATTGTTTTGATCAGTGATCAAAATTTCAGTTCCTGGTTTTATAATCTGAGGGTTATAAAGGAAGGGTCCAATCTCAGACTTCCAAGTCTGCTAATATCTGGTCACTAGTAGAGACAATGTAGTTGTATTCCTATAAAAGCTTTCAGGTCTCCCCACCCTGCTGTTGTCATTTTTGTAAAGTATAGTTGCCATCAACTCTGAGTGCACATTAAAAACATCCAAAGAGACTTAAAATTCAGATACCTGGGTTTTAACCAGAGAATCTGTTTGATTGGATTAGAGGAGGGGTTTGAGGATTGGTTATTATTTCATGAGCACTGCCTATAATTCTGATCTGTAGTCAGGACTAAGAGCCATTCTTGTAGAAGAGGAAGGCTCTTCTGGAAGACACTTTTCCCCTTTTACCTTTCTGTGTCCTTCCTTACTCATGTTCTTGCTCTTTTTGGAAGCTGTGTCAATGACCCTCAGAGAGTAGCCTCAGCCAGTTTAGAAGGTCAATAAAGGAAAAATCTGTGAAACACAGAGAGCAGTGTGTTCAACACTAAACATTCTTTTAAATTACAATTTAATCAATTAAGGTAATAAATACTAAACAAACCTTTTTTGTTTGTTTATTTCATAGTTTTTCTATAACCCATATGCCCAGAGATGGATGACCTGCCAACAAATGGCAGAATGAGCCCAAATGAGTACTTCTCTATGAAAAGATCTGAGTTGAACTAACTGAAAAGAAACTGAAGCAAATGAAAATGACCAATTATCATGGAACAAATTGAGCCATTTGCCATAAAACATCAGGCAGAAACAGTTTCCAGCGCAGCAATTCTGCTGACTAAGGAGCAGTTAGTCCCTGGGTGGTTTGACAGAGCAAGAAAGAAGGGGCACTTGTAATGATCTCTGGAAGCATAGCCCTGGTAATGGGGGGTGAGAACAACACTTCAGTTGCTCATGCTAAGAATATTGATATGAAAACTGCAAATGAAGTGCAGACAAATAGGATCTAGCAATGACTAAAATGACAGCGCCATAGCCAAGTGAAGTTCAGTGTAACAGATCAAAGGTAGATCAATAGAGGAAATCTGCTAACGTAATTATCTGTATTAATGGAAAAAGGAGGGGCAAGTGGGTGAACTTTTAACAGATATGTCAGAGGTGACTGGCAAAAGTCAATGTACATGCTGGATGAACAGTAAGATGCTGATAGATCATATTGGGAAGAATTCCACATGTTATTTTTAGCGTGCCAGGTAATTAAAATCTAGATCCATTTTTCCTAGAATGCCCTCCCTTTCAATTGACTATATTTTGTTCTTTGACAATTTAATTCATGTAGTCAGTACATTCTGTTTGCTTCCACCCCACCCTCTCTTATCTCCTTCCCATCTCTCTTGTTTCCTGTCCCTCTCTCTAAAGATCCCTTTCCCTCGCATGCCTTTTGATTTTCTTTGTGACTTTCTGTTGATGCCAAGCTGTAGTCTCCACATTTACATTTGTCCCCATAGTTAGAAGCTACTCTTTATCCTTAAGCAGAGAAGCTCAGGGTACTGAGAATAAATGATGACTGAACCTTAAATAAGACATTTACAAACACACACACACCGTCAAGGTTCAGGGAACGTTGCAGTAGAGAAAGCAGAGGGAATGTTAAAGCCAGAAGGGAGAACCATTCTTAACATTAGAAACTGGCAAGGATATGACTCTTCTTACCAGACAGCAAGAAGTATAGCGAATCAAGACAACAGTGTATTTTCTATGTGCTATCTAATCATCTGAAGCCTTTAAAGACAGTTATTATTCCCATTTTACCAATAAGAAAACAAAAACAAGGAGACGTAGAAGCCTACAGTCTCACTGCCCATGGGGGACATCACTGGAAGGGAAGAGAATTAATGGTACTAGGATACTTGAGTAAAGAGAGACTGGGAGACAATTTTGTAAAGAATACATTTCTTCTAAGTTTGCATTGTTTCTTTCTTTGTGCATCTGTGTGTATGTATGTGTGTGATGGTGTGTGCACATAGGTGTGGGTGCACAAACACGTAGGGACCAAAACTCAACCGTGGTTGGAATGCCTCGGGCCATTCACCTTGCTTTCTTAAGTCATGGAAGAGTGAGGCCTCTGGCTTGCTCACCCTACTAGCAGGGGTGTCTCCTGAAGAAGGAGATGACATCATAGAGCTACAACAGATCTAGCTAAGCAAGTCTGCTACTGTAGCACATCGTTGCCAATAATTGTTGCCAACCATTTAATTGCCCATCAAAAGGGGGCAGAAGGACAGACAGTGGTACATTTATGTCACACTATTGTACTACTTTTGAAAAAAATCTTGTTGCTCTAAGGTATCTATATTAGAATTCTCTAGAGAGTAACAACTTATGGAATGAATATGTGTGTATAAATAAAGATTTTATATATATGTACATATATATTTATATATATGTATATATACACATATATGTATATATATGTATATATATGATATATATATACATATATATATAAAATGGAATTTATTGGAAGGACTTATAGGCTACAGTCCAGCTAATCCACAGTGGCTGGCTGTGAATGGAAAGTCCAAGAATCTAGTAGTTGCTCAGTCCTTCCCTGCTGGGTGTCTCAGCTGGTCTTCTGTGTATGCTGGAATCCTGAGGAAGTAGGCTCCAATGCCAGTGAAGGAATGGATGTCCTAGCAAGGTGAGAGAAGCAGGCAAAGAGCAAAAGCTCCCTTCTTCCACATCCTTACATGGGCTTCCAGCAGGTGTGGCCTAGACTGAAAATGTATCTTCCTGCCTTAAGATCAGGATCAAAGACCTGTTGTCTTCCCACCTCTAAGATCCAGATTCGCCCTCTCCAAGCAGAAAATCTCTCCCAGGTGTGCCCTCCATTCTTGATTGTAGTTCCTTCCAGATGTAGTCAAGTTGGCAACCAGGAATAGCCTTCACAGCATCTGTGGCAATTAAGTGCACAAAGGCCTCACTGAAGTCAGGAGTGAGGAGCTGAATCTTACTGCTACCAGTTCCTAGCCGTGTGGTCTTGGAACTTAGTACATCCTTTGCTATCTGTGAAATAAGATAACAATAAAATAGTCACAGTAGCGGGCAATTTACTTGCCTGGAGTTTATGAGAGTTAAATGAATTAATTTGTCTCTTTTAGTTCCTGTATACTTGAATGAAGGAAGATAACAGTTTTTCAGTGTTTGGTACATACAAAGAGCCTCCTCAAATAGAATTTCAGGTGGTTTTACTTTGTATTATGTAATACTTGTGTACATATAAATGTATTAGCTTATAATGTGTGTATTTTACAAAGTTATTAAAAATATATTTAAAGAACAAAAGGCAAGGTTTTGAAGTTCCTTCCTTTTAAAAATCTTTTTGACTAAAGCAAAACATAACTCACTTCTGGGAGAAGGGCTCTGAGGTCTCTGGAGGGAAGCTGAGTGTCTTCCAAGCTTGGAAACTCACTGTACCCCAGCAGGGAGTAGGGAGGTGTTCTAGCAGGAGGCAGGCACCAGCTCACATCACCATGGCAACCACAATCCAGCATCAGCTATGGAGTTTGGAAGGAAACGTTTCTCTTTATCATTCAGACCCTCCTCCCCAAACAGTTTTTGACTCATTTTTTTACAGCAATCTTCTCTCCCCTGCAGGTGACACAGCAAGAACCCCAAACTTTGACCATAGGACAGAACAGCAAAAGGATGATTTGGCATACCAGCTGTTTTCCTAAATGGCCTTCCTTAACAAAAACATTCCTCTCATAATGACCTGTGGACCCTTGGACGTGGTTTAATAGGCATTATGAAAATGCAGCATCCAGATGAGTGGTTTCCTTTTCCCAATAGAATTAACAAATTGTTGAGTTATTTGGAGATCATGGAGAACTCTAGATGAACTCATACTTCTGTAGTTCTTGCTTTGCTGGTGTGATTTCCACCTGACCTGTTCAGTGGCAGGTGCCTCTCTTCATCCACGGACATGCTTCATGTCTTCAGGAGTTATAGTTATTAGAAAAGATTTTGAACCTGCAGATCTGCTTTTGTAGAACTTTCACCAACTGATTCGAATTCTAGGTCAGAATCAACTAAAGAAAGCCTGATTCTTTTTCTACTTCTAAGCTCTACAATAGATTAGAGGCCAGTGTCATGAAGAGTTTTGGGAAGTGGTATTTATTGCCTCTGATGGGATATTTTGGGGATTCTGAGATACTCAGGGTGTAAGAACAAATCATATTGGTCATGATTTTTGAATGCTATGTGAAAGACTAATGCAACTTTCCTTTGTCAACCCTCAATATTGTGATTTGACTCTTTTGTGTGTGTGTGAAAATGTCTGTGACCATGTGTAGATGTGAGTGGTGAGTGTGTGTGCCCATGTGCGTGTGCGTGTGTGTGTGTGTGTGTGTGTGTGTGTGTGTGTACTCAAGCTCCCAGAAGACAACTTCGTGTAGTTCCCCAGACACTGTCTGCCTTATTTATTGAGAAATGGTCTCACTGTGACTCACCACATAGGCTAGACCTGCTGCCTGTAATCTCCAAGGATCCATTTGTCTCCACCTCTTCAGTGCTAGCTTTACAAACATGGCACTATACCTGGATTTTTCTTCTGACATGGGAGATCAGACCAATGGAACTGTCCCCTCAGTTGTAATAGTGGCCTATCGATGTAGCCTACCCTTCACAAACTGAAGACAAATATTATCCATCTGAATGTCCTTTGCTAGTCTTGCCTCTGTGGTCTGAGGGTTTACTTTCAGATCCATTTCTTTCCTTAAACTAATAGCCACTCCAATGGCATAGGGAGGAGTGACAAGATCCGTCCTACATTCCCAAATAACTGTCATATTCTGGAACTTGATAAATATTGAATATATCCTGAGGCTGGTCCAGGAAACAGAGGGACCCACTCCTTGTATCTGGCCTCTCTGCCAGTGCAGTCTAAATTGCCTTTATTTTCTTGATCTGGCAGCTGTTGGTGTCTCATATTGAGCTGTTATAACAAAATGCCACAGACTTGGAAATAGACCTTTATTATTCATATGTCTGGAGACTGGAAGTCCAAAGTCAAGCTTCTGACAGGTCCTGTATGTGGGGAGGGCTCTGTTTCTTTTTTTGTAAATTGCTGCCTTTTGCTGTGTCCATACAAAGTAGAGAGACAGCCGGCTCTCTGATGTCTTTCCTTATATAGCGTTAATACTACCCATATCCGTGACCTCATCTATGCCTTATTTCCCCAAAGGCTACATGTCCTAATTCTGTCACACTTTCGGGTGGCCCAGCATTGAAATCTGGAGGGGCATTTAGTTCATCCCAGTGAGTGTGTGCTTTGACTGTTCACAGACCCAAGTTGTCTTCTTTTATCAAATGAGATGTCACAGAGCTTTCAGTACTCTAGCCAATGATAGAGTGATTTATTTTCCTGAGTTCTGCCCAGAAAGTACAAAAGTTTTGGTCCTAAGCTATTAAAAAGATAAAAATGGAAAGGTGTGGCTGATAGACAGGTAAGGAGTGGAGTCACTTTCCCTAGATTTCCAGTAATGCTCTACAACTGAGACCTCAAAGTCGTGAACACTCTGTGTAGTGTTTGCATTCTGCCCACCTCCTCATAGTTTAGGAGAAACAAATTAGAACTGGACTCTTCCCTGTTAAATCATTTCTCTGATGTATGTAAGATGTTGGTCCCCCCTCCTTATAGAGAGAAGCATCTCTCAGAACAGACTGCTCCAAGACCCATAAAAGATGCCCGAACCACTCTCATCTCTACTCTCACGGGAATGAATTGGAGTCATCTGTTGTCTCCTCTGCTCATGCTCTGACACTCTAAAGTGTGGAACAAGATTCTGCCCTTGTTAGAAATCCTGTCTCCATTATAATTCTGGTGTGCTCTATCAGGGCTGGTTCTCAACTCAGGACCAGTTCTTTCTGCCATTCTCCAACCTCCATTGCTGTCACCCAGACCTTACCATGTCATCTTTCACCTGGGCCATTTGCCTTGTAGCTCACAGAAGCATCTCAGAGACAAGAAAACCACAGAGAATAACTTAAAATCCTTACTGGTCACTATAGGCCTAGGCTTTTTCCATACTGGCCTCTACAAAACCACTTTCCTCCCTGTCTCAGAGCCAGCTATCAGTCAGCCCCAAAGGCAGGTCCTTATCCAACATTGGTATAACCCTTGTTCCTCCCTTGCTCAGAGCCTGTGATAATTCCCCAGGCTTTCCTCACTGGGGGTAGTGGTGGTGGTGTGTGTGATAGTGGTGGTGAGGGAGAGAGACAGACAGAGACACACAGAGAAAGACAGAGATCAGAGAGACAGGGAGACAGGGAGAGACAGGGAGAAACAGTGAGAGACCGAAAGAGAGGAGGGAGAGAGGGAGAACTAGTTTCACTTCACCTTACTATAAAGCCCACATCTTTACAGAACCCCCTCCTCCCATTTACCTTATTAAATGAAATAGCATCAGGGGCATAAGCATTTGGCTGCTTGGCTGTCACAGTTCCTGATAGTACCAGATGGGACACTATTTATATTTGAGTGGGATAGTTTTCCTAAATTAAAGTATGATCTTCCTTGAAAATAAGTTCACATCTCCTTCCTTCGGAAGCAGATGCTATTTGTAGCATCAAAGACTTTAAATTCATATTTAGACAGAGGTGTTCTACTGTATTATTATAATCATGGCAGTAAGGCAGTATTTGCTTGGCTGTCCCAACCTGATCCCTTTGTTAGGAACCCAGTTGCTACTTTGTAATTTTATCCCATTTTTAGTATTTATTTAATCGCTATTTACCAAGCATCTACAAATTTTCTATTTTTTTGTGGCACTAACAACAGCATCATAAGCTTCAGTAGAAAGTAGATTTTTTAGGTTTTGAAGATTATGCATTCTGTTTTTACTACTCAACTCTGCCCTTGAACCACTTAAGTATGTCACCATGGACAGCCTGCAAATCAATGGTGTAAGAGAAAAATTTGTACTGGATACTTGTTTAAAAATGACACAAAGCATGCATTCAAGTTACTACAGAAAGGGGGAAAGTCTTTGCTATGGAACTAAGACAAATACAGCAGAATAAGTCTTGGGGATAGAAAACTCCCAAGAGGAATGTGATTGACTATCAAGGAAAAGAGATTCGTGTTAAATCAGCCTAATAGAATTGTTTTGAAAGGCATGCCAAATACTTAGATGATGAATTGAATGATATCAAAGGCAAGAAGAGTCTTATTAAACTGACTTAGTGGAGGTCTTGCCAAATTTGAGCTTAATAGTCTTGGAGATAGATTGGTAGTGGCACAGTTGAGAGGACAGTGACTGAAGTTTAGTCAAAGAGTACACCTTTGCTTATGCCTGTATCCCAATAGGATCTATATTAAGAAGCCTGTGGCTGCCCTGGGGATGCTACACGCAGCGATAGCATGCCTTGAGATACGTTTATTCATCTATATGTATAAGGTACATGGAAGGTTGTGATTAAGCTCTAGTAATTATAAAAGAATAACAAATAGCAGGGGCCAGAGAGTGTAGGAATTCATACTGGGCAAGATGGGAATCCTTAGAAGTGCTGAGCCGCAAAATGATCTGATGGTATGCCCAGAAGGAATGTGTCTTTCTGGAGTAGCATACTACAGAAGCATGGAAACGTGGAGACCAGTTAGGAAGTTACTTCAGTGGTCCAGATACCAAGGAATGCTGACTGGCACCGTGGTCTCAGCAACTATTGTGGTAGTGGTTGGATTCTGATATAGTTACAAGGTAGATGGAATAAGCTTTTTTGATGGTCCAGATTTCAGGCATATCAGAAAGAGCAGAGTCCGAGGAGCACCTTAAGATTTTAGTGGCCTCTGGAAGAATGGATTTTCTTCTTCTGAGATGACCTAGGGCGAGGAGAGTAGACTGTAGCCTAGTTACCCAGTAAAGACAGTGAATAGTCACTGGAGATTCTAATCTGGGATGGAGGGATCTGGTGCTGCAAGTCTGAGTGTCATTGGCATGTATGTAATCCTTTGCCCCTTGGGTTTTTATTTAATTTTAGTAAACTCTCTTTCCACCTTCCTCTGACCCATCCCATGTCCTCACTGTCCAGTATAAAATACCTCTCATGTTCAAAGCCTTTCTCTCTCTCTCTCTCTCTCTCTCTCTCTCTCTCTCTCTCTCTCTCTCTCTCTCTCTCTCTCAATCATCTATCTCACATATGTATAATTACAAATATAACCTGCTGAGTTTGTTTAGTGTTGCTTGTATGTGCATGCTATCATGCTATCAGGGCTGACCACTTGGTAATTATATAACTAATCAGGAGCTCATTTTGAGGGAAGACAAGCTCTCCCTCTCTCAATAGCCATTAGTTATCTGTAGCTTTTTTGTCTAGAGGTAGGGCCTCTTGAGATTTCCTCCATGTTAGCATGTTGATATTGTTTTTGTTTGGTACTTGATCAGGTAGCCACACTATTGAGGCATCATGAGTATAGATAGATAGCTTCCCTGTCATTTCTAGGAGATTGGATCGCACAGCAGACTTTCTGGTCATCTGGCTTTTATAATATTCTTGCCCCCTCTTCTGAGATGTCCCCTGAGCACTGGGTCCAGGAATTATGTCGTAGATGTATCGGGTGGAACTGGGATCCCATAATCTATTGATCTCTGAATTATGTCCAGTTGTGTTTTTCTGTAATGGTCTCCATTTGCTGTAAAGAGAAGCTTCTTTGATGAGGAAGGGTGAGAGCTACGTTTACCTGCCAAAAACAGCTTGAGAACTGCCATGTGTGCAATTCTTTAGCTTTAGATGAGATCAGGCAGAGATTTAGAAATAACGAGATGAGAGCAGATAGGACTGAGACCTGGCAAGTTCCACAGTTTAGAGAGCAAGGAGGTCGAAGGAGCAGAGAGGTAGCCAACGTGGTGAAGTTGTGGCAAGAGAGACCGTGAGCCAGGAGCAAGGTGAGAATGGGGTGCTCTGTGCTCCTGGTGGGGTGCTCAGCAAGAAGACTGGGGGCATCTTCATCTCACATAGCACATCTGAGTAATGCATCTCCAGGACCGTGAGCCCCTAGTCCTCTCTTCAGGGAGGAGACTTTATTTCCCACCCTCTGCTGCCTGTTGTTTCTCTGGAGTATCTTCCTACACCATTGTCATCCCACTCTCACTAGCCGTGATGCATTTCCTTCATGGCTTTGCAATGTCACAGGGAAATGGTGCTTTCCAAATTGCCCATAGTCTTTTGTTAAGCTGCTCTCTTTGCAGTGAAGGAGGAGGAGGAGGAAGAGGAGGAGGAGGAGGAGAGGAAGAAAGAGAATGATTTTCATAATCAATTTGAAAAATCTCACAAAGCTAAAACATCATAATCACACATACACCTACACATCAGCTCTGTATCCTTTGCTCTTGTTTCCTTGGGCAAGATGGGTGAAATCTTGGAGTCCCTCACTAAGACAGCAGTGGTTTATTCTTGCCTGGGTAGACATGGTTCAGCCGCTGTCCTGAGCAGTGTAGGAAGCTTACTGGCTTCCACATGGACACAGCAAAAGCAGAGCTTGTCTTTTGTTAATGAGAAGTGAGTGGGTAGGTATGTGGACAGCAATTATGGCATGAGCAGGATGTGGGCAGAGGGGAGTCAGGATGAACCAGGCCAACAGAGGCATTTGGAGACAGGCTTTTTGTGTATCGACTTCAGTGTTTTGACCTGAACTGGCCCAGCGTGTCAGGTCCTAGGTTCAGGATACTGGTTGTCTCCTTCCTTTCCCCTCTTTGGGCTGTGTGAAGATGACACCTGGTACTCTGAGCTTGCATCTGCTGACAACTTGATTCTATTTTTTCCCTACTTCGTTCAATTTCAGTTCCTGGCATGCTCAGCTGAGGTTTGAAAGTGACACCCCAGCTGGTCCCCTCTATGCCCACTCTTCCTGATTATTTTTGAAATCCCTTCTGCTTGGCAAGACTTTCTTTAGTTCCTGCTATGTAGTCTTCAGCAGCCCTCTCTGTTTTGACACAGAAGCGTACTTGGAGCCTCCCGCAAACAGTCCTCTTTGTTACTGAACATCTGTCTTCAAGGCTTCAAATTTTGTTGCTGGTAGATGTCCAGCTATCCTTGAAAGGAGCTGGGCCTCTTGGTAGTTTCAGTTCTAGGCCAAGGAATATACAGGACCCCTGTGTTTTAACACAACGCTTGCCAGCAAAGTGCTTTATTATTAGTGAAATGCTCATAAAGATGGAATAGCCTTAAATTGCTTTAATGGTGGTTTTTGTTGTCAGGATTTACCAAATCCAGAATACAGCATATCCTTATTGTCCTGGCTACCAAATATCAAATCATAGAAAAATTGGAAATAAATGTAGATGGTAGATTATTATTATTTTTAGATCTGTTACTAGAGTTATTCCTGGGAAAGGAACTGGCTTGCAGGAGTCTAGGTGACTGAAAGGATTTAGAAATCTCTGTGCATAAGGCCTTGATACTAGAGGGCAAGGAAAAGAGAAACAGGCTAGAATGGTGTCCAAAGGCTCTGAGGTGGCCCTGCTGGAGGAGGGGAAGCCTGAGGAGTGCTGTGCACAAAGATGACAACTGTTCATTTCAGGGGCTGGGTTTTCGTGATGTCACTCTTAGTTTTCTAGTCTTTGATTAAAACTTTTGTACCCTCCAAAGCATGTTTTTCAAAGCGATGCATAAGGCACATGTGTGTATGAATCTATGCATGAATAGTTATAAGGACACATATGTGGCGAATATGTGCGTATCTCTCTATGTGTGTGAGAAAGACACACAGAGAAAGGCAGAGACAGAGACAAAAGCAGAGAAACATAGAACAGTTTATATAGAAGGAAGAATCCAAGTTTTCCTTAGGAGGATCGTGGCGTCACACAATAGAATGGACGATGGGGTCACCTAGAAAGAGCTAGTTCAGCAGGAACAATCCTGAATTCCACACGGGAGAAAGGTATGGACCCAGTTTATGGAAGATTAAAATGAAATGAGAGTCGCAGGCAATCTCATCTAGGTTGCAAGGAGTTTGGGAATGCCAGAGACTCTTCTTTAGTCTCCATTGATTCCTAGCAAAACACAAATGCCAAGGGCTAATGATGTTACTATCCAAACATAGTTACTCTCCATTCTCAACTCAGCAAATAATCTAGACTGCCCCTTTACCTTGGATTTCCTGCCTGGTTGTCATCCTGCGACAACCTTTTATCTCCCCGTTATCAGTGACTCTTTGGCCTTATTTTAGCAGGCAGAAATTTAAAGGCGAGGGCATGATTTCTGTAGTGGCTTGGATGCCAGTTCTTTTCAACGAACTTTTGATTCAGAGACCTGAAATGATAGTTCATTGCTGCCATGGTTGTGCACACCTGTAATCGTGTTACTCAGGAGGATGAGGCAGGAAGTTCATGAGGTGAAGACTAGCCTAAGCTACACAGCAAGTTCAAGGCCAGACTGAGCTACACAAGGAGGCTTAGTCTTTAAACAACCAACCAACAAAGAAAGTGCAATTCAATAAAAGTGACGTTGTTTACATAGACTGACTAGGACACTGGTTTTGTAAGATGAGGTTTTCCTGGAAGATTCTGGACGGCTGAATGGCAAGACCCCAGTACACTGTTTTCCTGAAACCTCACATGACTTTACAGCCATGCATTTCTATCTTATAACATTGATGGGCTCGACACCAGCCATCTCTAGCCACTGTGCTGGGTGGTATCAGCATCAGCTGCCGACTCCCAGTCCTTAGACGCTAGTCAGATAGAATGCACATAAACCTATGTGGAAGAACCACATGAATGATAGTTCCAGAAGGAAAATATATGCAAATGTAAAATTCACAAGGACACTATCACAGCTACTTAAGACCCAGTAAAAGTCCACGCTCATAAGTACCACCTAGTGTTGTGGCACCTAATAAATATATCTCAGAGCTAGGCAGAGTGAGACGTGTGATTGGGTCTAAGCTTTATTTATTTATTTATTTATTTATTTATTTATTTATTTATTTATTTATTTATTTATTTTACTAATACAAAGTGTCTAAATGAAGCTTTGGGGCATGCTTATATTGCTAAATGGGGTAGAAAACTTTACCCAACTTTTATTTTCTGGACAATCTTTGTGATTGTTTTGGATGTACTGCATAATCTATGTCAGAGTTCTTCTGTGAGAGTCAGTGGCCAAGCAGGCCATCTGCAGCTTGACCCTTGTTGGCTCTCTGATCTTGGACAATGGGGTTTCTTTGGGCATCCAATTTCCTGTGTGTTAAAAGAGGTGGTCTACTAATGCTGTGAGTATCATGCAGGTTAAGTGAGATAATGTGCTTGGCTCAAGCCTGGCATATACTAAGTTTTCAATAAATGAGTGTCATTGCTGTAAGGTGGCAGTAAATAAACCCTATTGCTTTTTAGAATGAAAAAAAAATAGTTATTTTAATCATTGAAGATAGGAATTTTAAATGGAATAAATGTGTTCATCCTTCTTGATAGGTTGAATTATTTTTTTGTAAGAATCATTATAACAAAGGAAAGGAAATTAAATAAAAACAATTTACTCCCAATTATTTTTTAAAATTTAATTTTTACTTATTTACTTTACATCCTGCTCATTGCCCCCTTCCTGGTCACCCCCCACCCCCAGTCCTTCCCCCATCCTCCACCTTGGGTATCCCCCTACCCTGGCACTTCAAGTCTTTGGGAAGCTAGGCTCTTCCTCTTCCACTGAGGCCAGACGAAGCAGCCCAACTAGAAGAACATAGCCCACAGACAGTTAACAGCTTTTGGGATAGATCCTGCTCTAGTTGTTCAGGACCCACATGAAGACCAAGTTGCACATCTGCTATGTATGTGTGGGGAGACCTAGGTACAGCCCGTGTATGTTCTTTGGTTGGTGGTTCAGACTCTGAGAGCCCCAAGGGTCTAGGTTAGTTGACTCTGTTGGTCTTCCTGTGGAGTTCCTATCCCCATTCAGGGCCTGCAATCCTTCCTCCTATTCTTCCATAAGAGTCCCCAAGCTCCATCCACTGTTTGACTGTGGATGTCTGTATTTGTCTGAGTCAGCTGCTGGGTGGAGCCTCTCTGAGGACAACATGCTCCTGTCTGCAAGCATAAAGAATATCATTAGTAGTGTCAGGCATGGGTGCTTGCCCATGGGATGGGTCTCAAGTTGGGCCAGTTACTGATTGGCCATTCCTGCAGTCTCTGCTCCATCCCCTGTGGCTGCATTTCTTGTAGACAATACATTTTGGGTTGAAAGATTTGTGGGTGGGTTGGTGTCTCTACTGCTCTACCGGGATTCCTGCCTGGCTACAGGAGGTGGCCACTTCAGGTTTCATTGACTCTTGGGCACCTCCCTTATCCCAGGTCTTTGTCTTATCCTGGAGATGCCCCCACCTCCTCACCTCCTCACCCCCATCAGTTGCAGATTTCTGTCCATTCTCATGGTCATCTGGCTATCTCTCCTGTCCTTCCTCACACCTGGTCCTAAACCCCCACCTCCTATCGCCCCTCCCTCCTGTCCCCCCCATCTGCCACTTAGGACTATTTTATTCCCCTTCTAAGTGAGATCCAAGCATCCTCGCTTGAACCTTCCTTCTTGTTTAGCTTCTTTGGGTCTGTGGAGTGTAGCATGGGTATCCTGTATTTTATAGATAATATCCGCACATAAGTGAGTACATGCCATGCAGGTCCTTTTGGGACTGACTCCCAATTCTTACATGTAATCAAAGCCTCCATGTTCTCCCTTTGGGTTCTCTTTCTCACCTGCGTGTTGACATTACTGTCATCTGTGTACACAGACATCATTCTATACATTCTGAAGTTTGATACAATGTCCTATTCAGAATTTTATGTTTATTTTGTGGGGTGCAGGTGTTGGAATGTAGGGCCTTGATAGTGATGGCTCTGATAGTCTACCTTTCAGGACTTCTTAAAAGCCTGGAGGGTCCATAGAAAATTGACTTTTTAACATCCATGCTCTAGATCTTCTATGTTTGGGAGATTTGTTTAGTTTTTACAATGATTTTTTTATTTTTTTGAGATTAATATAATTACATCATTTACCTTTTCCATTTCCTCCTATATACCTTCTTGCTTTCTTTCAAATTCTTGGATTGTTTTAAAAGTTATTGTTTTAAAGTTATTGTTGCTAAAGAGCCAAAAGAGACCCCAAAGGGAGAAAACCCAGGCTTTGATTCCATATGAGAATTGGGAGTCAGTCCCCAGAGGACATGCATGGTATGTACGAACTTATAAGTGAATATTAGCCATAAAATGTAGGTACCATGATGCACTCCATAGACCCAAAGAATATATATACTCATAACTATATATATGTATATATATTCATAACTACATATATATATAACCTTGTCAGTCTGTAGAATGTTACTTGTATGTCTGATTTCAGTACCGGCCATTTGGTTCTTGATAGCAATAAAAGCCTATTATCAACAGAAGAAGGTAAATGAAAATGTGAGAAATCTTGCAATTGTCTTTGATTTGTCACCATGGCATAATATTGCCTTGTTTTTAAGGTAACGAGACTCTCACATGACATATCTACATGTGCTTTTGAGCACTCTACATATCCCGTGATGCCAAGTCTCACTTAGCAAGATGAGGATCGGAGACACGGTGATATGAAATGGCACTTGCTGGCTCCTTCTTTGAGGAAGGAACCGTTTCTCTGATTTCTCCCTCATGTTGTCTAGCCTCTGCGGCATAGCTTTGTAACCACATCGATGCGTGTGAAGGCTTGAGGTGACATGTCCCTTTCCGAACAGTACCATGTTTATCACACAGCGGTGTTTACAGTTGTCTGGGAACAACAAGAAGGGAAAGACAGTGACATGTCAGGGTCCTTCGCTATCTGTTTGAGGTCTGTTTCCTCAAAGGCACACAGCAGAGCTGAGCAAAAGGGGACAGAATGCTTGGTCTCAGGACACTTCTTTCTTGGGGATTGGGGAGACAGTTTTTCTCTACTGAGAGTCTTCTCAATTTTAGACAAAAGCTGAAACACAGAAATTCTACTCCAGATCACTGAGTGTGACTGACACATTTGAAAATATCTTTTTACTAAGCCAGGAACCAGGGCTAGTGTGAAAAATGCTGCCCTCAGGAAAAACTGGAGATTTCTCCAGGACAGAAATACGTCAGTTTCAAGGAATGTCCACTAGATGGCAGCATGACTCCAGTTAAAGTATGGTGTCTTTAAAAAGGGGGGGGCGTTTCTTAATGTTGAATGGAGAGGTTGGAATGGAAAATGCATTCTGTGTATGAATCTAAAGGTATTCTAAGCTTGTGTGTGTGCGCGCGTGTGCGTGTGTACACATGTCCCAGAGCTCCTGTGGAGACTGGAGAACAACTTTTTCGGAGTCACTTTTCTCTTGAGACCATGGGTCAACCAAGAGGCTAAGTTTAGTTGTCAGGCTTGCATTGTTGCAAGCGATTTGCCTTTTAAGCTGTCTCACCCACCCGAGAGTTTCCTGGTATCATATGAAGCACAGTGGTATTCTTTCCATAACTTTTACTCTCAGTTTCTAAGTAACATATGATTTAAGCCAGCTTCATGCTATAGCTTAAAAGCCTTTCGTAGTCCACCTCCACATTTGGATGGCCAGTCACAGGTTTGCCTGGCTAAGGCTGCACTCTTCAGAGGGCAGGTGATATTGATTTGCTAACTGGCTCTGAAGCCATTTGAAGCGGACCACACAGCTATGATCTTATTAACTGCTGTTATATCATGATTTCCACTTGATTGTGGGATGTGAGCATTTCTTCTTTTTCTACTGCAATTTCACATTAGCGCAGCCCCATTTTTGACCTTTGACGGAGGCAATATATTAAATAATGATGTTTGCACCGAATGCCGGGTGGTGTGTGAGCTGTTAGTAGAGCAGCGTAAGATGCTCGGCGGTTTCGCTACAAAGGACTGTATACCGAGACTCATACGTCAGGTGCATTCTTTAACCAGAAGCAAATTCTTTCTTAACATCGACTTAAGATCATGATTCAAAATTTTATCGATTAGATAAATTGTTTCTAAGCAGCGGGGCGATTGAGAGAGGACCAGAAAGTTTGGGCTGAAGACCATCAGTGATGGCTTTCCAAATTTAAGGATTAGTGGAAGATAGACGCCAGGAACCAGGGCCCCACTGCGGCTGCCTGCCATTGTCACCATCTGCTATCTTTAAGACATATCCATGTGGTCAGGACACAGTAAGTTAGGGATGTGTGCACAGTAAATCTGGTTAATTGAGTTAGCAAAGTGAATGCACACATGCATACTTAAGTGTATATACACACGTGTGCGTGTGCTTACACATCATCCCACCCACGACACTGGTCCACTAACAGCCCAAGCCACTCTGTCAGGTTTGGAAACATTAATCATTGTCTGTAAAGAACCTGGTAGTTGATGTGTTCAGATGTGTCCTGTGTGAGTTTCACAGCCCGGTACTTTAAGACAGAAGCAATCGAGCTGGAGAGATGGCTCAGCGGTTTAGAGCGCTGTATGACCTTCTAGAGGACCAAGGTTCAATTCCTAAAACGCACATAGCAAGTGATGATGGTTTATAACTAGTTTCAGGGGATCCGACGCCCTCTTCTGGCCTCCTTTAGCACCGCATGCATGTGGTACGCAGACATACAGACAAATACCCAGACACATAAAATGAAAAGAATAAAAAGCCATTTAAAAAATAGAACACACGACAAAGAAGGAAGCAGCCTCTGCTCACATAGCTGGCCAGTAAACAGAATTCAGAAATACAATGATGAAACACACTCACGGCCCCACAGGGGGCACTCTGTAAATTGCTACTTCCCTCCGGCTACCCTTCACTACAAGCCTTGGCATAGCGGTCTCTTTCCATGCTCTTTCCAGCTCAATACTTTATTTCATTCCTCCAGATGCTTCTTCAAGATCTTTCTTTGATGGTGTGTGTCTGATCTTCAAAATTCTGTCCTGGAGTGCCTCCCTGTGCATTGGTTTTGCTTCTGTTTTGGGGGGAGGGGTAGCCTTGTCAATCTGTGACCTGCAGGGTGATGACCAGGCAGAGTGTCCCTTAAGCAACAGGCATCCCTGAGGATGCCTGCCAAAAGAGGACACCTCCAGCCGTTAGCCTGCAAAGGGCTGTCCTAGCTGCAGGGATGGACATCGATGTTCATTTGTAACTTGGGCAAGCAAGGCTCTCACTGGGGTGATGAGTGTCGAGAATGCTGGGATGTGAAAGGGAAAAGCTGTTGCTCAGGACCTCAGAGTATCAGACAAACAGTAAAGGACGCAGCAAGAGAATAAAACACCACCGAGGGACGGGGGAGTGTCAGTCAACAGGGAAGAAAGAGGCCAGGGCTCCTAGTGGCTGAATTTCCCATTGAGGAAACAAATGTCTGGGGAGAGCAATAGCACCTTGTGACATTTGCTAAGTGGCTTTGATGATTGACTTCTCAATTGAGTTTCTGTACTGAGCAGAGCAAGGGGTGTGAGGGAAAAAGCAATTTTCCCAACGGGAGTGTAAAATCCTTCAGCCTAATGAAATGTTTTTTTCTGGTCTAGAGATAACAACCCACTTTTGGATTTTATGCCTCCTATTGATTCTTTGTGTATTTTTTATAGAAGCCCTGATGAAACTCAGTTAATTGTATTTTGTTAGACTGTGAGATTGTCTTTTTAAATATTCTCCAAACCTCCATGTGCATGGTCTCTCTCCATCTTCTCTCCCTCTCCCTAACAAGGTGCTTAACTTTGATGAATGGTTTGTGGCAGCTTAAAAAAAAACCCCTCAAAACTCTACCTTTTTGATCTCCTTCCAGTTTGAATAATTGTGGAAACGCTGAAAAAGCCAAGTTCTGCTAAGCAGTAAGAGGTTGAAATACGGTCATTAAATCCTGATGGGTTTTTCATTCTGCATCCCATAATTTTAAGGAGCACGGTTTTGTAAGATGGTTGGATAAGTGCAAAAAGTATATTAAAAAAATGGTGGCAGTGGGGTCTGAAAGGAGCTTTGCAGAGGGCTGGCTTTATCTGGAGAAAGAGAGAGAGAGAGAGAGAGAGAGAGATATGAACAGTCCAAAGCTGCGTAGGTTCTCAGGAGTTTGCCTCACTTTGCAGGGATGAGCCAGAGGCAGGATGTGGGGGAGTCTGTGATTTGGTAGCTGGTAGTTGGGGCTATTGTGCTTCTCTCTCTCTCTCTCTCTCTCTCTCTCTCTCTCTCTCTCTCTCTCTCTCTCTCTCTCTCTCCTTGGTGCTTTATTTAGAGATGGCATTATCTCCAGAGAACTGCTTTGCTGTTGGGCAGTAAAATGAGTTAATTCTTGAGATAAAGGTTCTCATAAAAGAATCTGAGCAGGAAGACGTTGTGGTTTAGAGAAAGTGTAATCTTTATTGAATGGCTGGGGCTGAAAGCAGAATTAAATTTATAACTGTTTAACAGACAAAGAGGTTTCAAATAGATTTCAACCCAGAACAGCAAAGAATCATACAAAAAAATTAAAGGGCATTGAGAGACGAGGTGTTGTGGTCTGAACAACTCTGCCACAGGATTTAGGAGTTTTGTATTTCAATCCTGGTTTTGCTGAGAAGCCACAGGTGTTTGGGTAAATCTCCTGATGTTTCTATGCTTTGGTTTTCCTACCTTTAAAGTAGAGACTTTGTAGTGGGCTGAATGAAGAAGTTTAAATGTGTTTCAATGTACCCTGTCAGCAGTGTTTCCAGGCCGGTCTAACGTTACTGGAACTCCATTTACCTAAGTAAAGAAAGCGAACACATTGAAAGTTGGAAACTTCCTAGGCTATTGAAAGTGGCAGAATTTGAACTGAGATAGTCCAAAGCTGATAAAACAAAACAAAACAAAACACATGCGCATTACTACCATAAACACACCCTGGAGAAATAATCCTTGGTTACCGTGCCTGACTATGGTGTGGCTCCCACATGTTATCCTTCGAGAACTCTAGAAGGCAGAAACTCTTGAGCAAATGCAAGGTGGTTCTGTTTTCCAGTGGTCTCATTGCTGTCGTTTGAATGAAGGTGTCCCCTCCACAATCCATTTTGAAGCAATCCTCATTGAAGAGGTGGGGCTTAGCTGGTGGTATAGCTCCGTTGGTAGGGTATATGCCTACCAGTCACAAAGCCATGGATTTGATCCTCACCAACATAGAGTGTGATGGGGAATGCCTGTAATCCCAACACTCAGGAGATGGAGACAAGATGGCCAGAATTTTAAGGTCATCCTGTACTACTTAGGAAATTTGAGGCTAACCTGGACTAGGTGGGAAATTATTAAATTTTGAGAGCTCTTCTGTCATGAGTTAATTATTACCTTATAAAAGGGTAAGAGGGGACTAGCATAGGGCTCTTTTTCTCTCCAGATCTCCACTTATAAGAGTTCATAATGTTTGAAATGTGACCTTATAGGTAGAGACTAGATCAGTGGTCCTCAACTTTCCTAATGCTGTGACCTAATTCAGTTCCTCATGTTGTGGTGACCCCCAACCATAAAAAGTTATTTTCATTGCTACTTCATAACTGTAATTTCGCTACTGTTATGAATTATAATGTAAATATCTGATATGTAGGGTATCTGATATGCTACCCCCATGGAAGTTTCAACTCACAGGTTGAGAACCACTGGATTAGAGCCTTACTACGTACTGAATCTGCTGGTATTTTGACTTCGGGCTTCTAAGACCTTCACAACTATGAGACATAAATCCTCCGTACTTATAAGTCACCCAGTCTCTGCTTCATGAGACAGTGGCGCAAACAGATGAGGATACCCCCCTCACTGAGAAGATGTGGCAGTGTCTACCTAAATCTGTAAACTGAAGAGCTGTCTATGAGGCAGCTTCTCCGAGCATCATGTAACAAAACACCACACGGGGATAGTTTAGAGCAGCTGAGTTTTATTGCCTCAGTTCTGGACTCCAGTGGTTTGGAATGGACGGATCAGCCAGGCCACACACCCCTGATGGCTGGAGCTTTGGTGTCCTTAACTGCTGGCAGCCTCGGGGGTTTCTTTGCTTTTATTTGTCTATCTTTCCTATATGTCTTCATATCAACGGTTTCCCACCAATGTCTGCTTCCAAACTTCCTGCTTTTAGGGAGTGGAGATGTAGCACAGAGGTGGAGTGTGTGTCTAGCATGCACAAGGGACACCACTGTTAAATCCAGATCTCACAGTTAGCTAGTGCAAAGCGACTCTGTTACTTTCCCATTGCAGCTGTAACAAGCCACACACAGTTAGTGGCTTAAGCACACACATTTATTATCTTCCAGTTCTAGAGGTTAGAAGCCTCAGTGAGTCTTATGGGGGTCTACAATTAAGATGTCAGTAGAGATGTGTCCTTGTGGAGCTTCTAAGGGAGAGAATTCATCCCTGTCTTCCATCTTCCAGAAGCCACCTGCATTCCTTGGCCCGTGACCCCTTCCTCAATCTTCAGAGCTCGAGGCGTGATTACCTTTGAATCTCTCTGAATTCCTACTTTATCTTCTTTAGGGCCTTTGTGATTATATTGGGCCCACTTAGATCACACCCTAAAATATCTTCCTGTCAAGAGCTGGACCTTAGTCACATCTGCAAAGTGTTTGCATGTGAACTAGTATAGTAACAAGCTCCAGTGTGTGGGACAGGAATGTCCCTTGAGGGACTTGCTTTGTTTGTCTTGGTCTTCAAGCCCCTTCATAGAGGAAATTGGGAACCTCAGGTGGTTTTGCTTCACAAGTTCACCGTTAAGAGGATTAAAAGGAGTCATTGTGGTGGCCCCTTCAGCCTAGGGTCTAGCATAGAGCAAGTGTCTCATTCTGCAGTGGCTATTCAGCCTGTGCCCTTTAAAAAATCCCTTTAAACTGTGGGTACTTGTGCAGACATCTCTGATGTTTGAGTATACCCAAAGCGAAGCATGTTTGTCTTGTTTCCTGAGGAGTCAGTGGAACTTAGTGTGCCAAGTGAGTGATGGGTGAGCTGACTTGAATGTCATTTGCATTAGCCATACTTCAGTCTGTTTGCTTCACTGTTCAGCCACATGGCCTTACTTGTTATCATTCTTGCAAGAAGAGTGTATTGAATTTGGAGGCCTTCAACAATTTAGCATTCCATTTTTAGTTACTAGCATGTTGATTGGCTTTCTATTGGTTACTCTTCTACCTGGCCATTCTGCCTAAATTTAAATCTTCTAGAGCATTTAATGTGTCTTATGTAAGTA
This sequence comes from Uromys caudimaculatus, assembly GCA_028551405.1. Taxonomy (NCBI): domain Eukaryota; kingdom Metazoa; phylum Chordata; class Mammalia; order Rodentia; family Muridae; genus Uromys; species Uromys caudimaculatus. Next base: position 99,917,773 of record CM052705.1, on the reverse strand, counting down.
TCCTAAAGCTCTATGAATAGAATGGAAGAATAAAAACGATTGTTTTCATAACTATAATAACAATGTAAATAATTGTACACTTCATAGTGTTACAAATGACTTTTTCTTTTTTTTAAAGATTTTTTAATTGGATATTTTATTTATTTACATTTCAACTGTTATCCCCTTTCTGATTTTCCCTCCACAAACTCCCTATCTCATCTCCCTTCCCCCTGCTTCTATGAGGGTGCTCCCTCATGCACCCACCCATACCCACCTCACTGCCCCACCCTAGCATTCCACTACTCTGGGGCATTGAGCCTTCACAGGACCAATGGCCTCCTCTCCCACGGATGCCAGATAAGGCCATCCTCTGCTACACATGTGGCTGGAGCCATGGGTCCACTTTGGTTGGTGGTTTAGTCCCTGGGAGCTCTGGGGGGTTGTCCTGGTTGGTTGATATTGTTTTTCTTCCTATGATGTTGTAAACCCCTTCAGCTACAAAGGACTTTTTCATTCGACTATCAAATACACGGCTGATTTGATGGTTACACAGGCATCCTAGTGTCCAGATGCTGTCACAGCTGACCTTCAGATCAGAGCATCTGCTTTTTAACACTACTAGTGACTGTTTTGAACTCAGGGACCCAAGGCAAGTCAGAGATCTACTCTGAGCCTCAGATTCTACATATTACAGTTCCTCATAGGGGTGTAGTGAAGAGTCATCTGGAACACTTCCACCATGTATCCCTCGTTCTGATACCATCTCAGTGACTGAGACACACGGGTTGCTATTATTGTCATTGGTAGTATGGCTATAATGAGATTAAAAAAAAAACACCTTCAAGTCTTGATTTTAACTGTTCAGTTTAGTCACCAGAAGCTATAATACAAGTAAGGTTTGTAAAAGTTGGTGAGAGAATCCTTGAGTTACAACCCACTTGATTCAGCCTCAGATGAATTACATGGATGGACCAAAGAGCTGGGTATCAAAAGAGGTGTGGGATTCAGAATGCAACAAGGCTGGTGATGTAGCTCATTTGGTAATGTATGTGGATAGCCTTTATGAAGACCTGAACTCAATCCCAGCATTGCATAACCTGGGTGCATAGGCATATATATATGTAATCTTAGCACTGAGGATGTAGGCATTAAAGGATTGAACTTACAGGTCATTCTTTTTTTTTTTATTTATTTATTTTTTTTTGATATTTTATTTACATTTCCGATGATTCCCCTTTTCTTTAGAAACCCCGTGTCCCCTCCCCCTCCCCGCCTCTGTGAGGGAATTCCTCCTCCCACCTACCCGCCCACCCCT
>CM052705.1:99886215-99915976 GCA_028551405.1 Uromys caudimaculatus | reverse complement strand
TTCTGCGTTCCTGGGAGAGAGAGGATTGTCTCCCGGAGCTGCCTGTCTATGGAATCGTAGTGTCCCAGGCAGAAGTTTCCTGCCACAGGCGCCCGCTTTTGGGATCCAGGGGGGTTTTTAGGCCCGCCTACCTCGGTCCCTCTCCAGGTCATTCTTGCCTAGAGGAATTTGAAGCTATCCTTGTCTACATAAAATCCTGTCTCAAACAAACAAGCAAGCAAGCAAATAAACAAACAAGAAAACCAGAGAGAAGTGATTAGTGTGATACATCTGTCTTCTAGAGAGAAAGAAGTGTGTAGTTCTCTTCCTCCATTCTTAAGAGAGCGTCTATACTGATTCTACCTATAAATATTAAGCAGTTTGGCGGATACTACAGACCAGAATGTGGCTCTGATAGAGAAATCCAGAATGTGATGGATTTCCTGGCCAATTACTAGGAGAGTAGAGTAAAGAGAAATTGTCAACAAGTTGGTGTAGACTATATACCAGCATTTTTCCAGGCAAGGAAAGCAGATTCTGTTGAGCAGATACCTAGGAGCCACCTTAGACACTAATGTAGATGGCCGTCAGCAAGTATGGGGTGGGGGAACCAATATAGATTTCTTTGTCGAAGAAAATCCTTCTGTCAGCTGAAAAATGTAAAAGTATCTTTTATTCGCCTGATTTAATTGTCATCTTTGAGGCTTACTACCTTGGTCTGCTAACGTGGGACTAGTCCTGGAAGCTTCTAAACTTTGTAAAATCTTATCTAGGTCTAGAATGTTTTCAGCCGCTGAGACTTACTGCTGAAAAATCTCACCCTTTCCTAGTTCTTTCTGATCTCTGGCTGGCTGATTCAACTCAGCTGTTCTGGCTCAAACTCCTTTCCAAGCTGACTGACTCAACCTGGCTTCTTTGGGATTCTCCTGAATTGCTTTGCTTGGCTTCAAACGAATTCTAGCAATCTGTTCTAACCTTCTGGCTCCTTTTTCTCTGGCTCCTTCTGTCTTCACCTGTGTCTAGCTTGTTTTCTCTTCAACCTGTTTCTGTAAAACTCTCCTGGTAAAACTGCCTTCTCCTTTTTTCGCTGCACTGCTCTCTTAAGTAGCTTCCCTTTCCTCTCTCTTCTTGTGAAAGTTGAACATATCCTATTCTGTCAAATCTTTCTCTGATTTGTCACTTTGTCTGCCACTCAGTTAGACATCACTTTCAAACACAATTACTTCCTTCAGCAAACTAGCTTTACCTTCATTGTTTGGGATTAAAGGTGTGTACTAAGTGTGTGTATGTATTCCAGCTAGAGAGATTAAAGGTGTGTGCTAAGGGCTGAGTCACATCACAGCTAGAAACTACTTTTTTTTCAGGGGTCACATTGAGATCAAATACCTAGCAAGAGGAAAAGACTCATTGCCATGTCTATAGGGAGAAAACCTAGTGATGTGGCAAGCAAGGGAGGGAGAGGGATTCAGGGAAGGTTCTGGTCCAGAGAACCAACCTAAGGGCCATGTACTTGACTCCTATGACATGAAACCTCTTTGCTTCTACTTTCCACTCACATTCTGATTCAGAAACCATGATGTTGTGATAAGTCTGAAGAGTAAGGATGACTACACATGACACAAAAACAGAAGGCAATCACTACCTTCTCTTAGTCAGCCAGCCTCCTCCAGTGGGCTGTGAACATTGAAAGGCTGAAAGGCATAGCTTTTTTTCCCCCCATCGGATAAGAGACATGAGTTGAATTAAGATTTCTTTCATTAGTTGAAAATATTTAAATATAGTTATGAAATTTGTCCTATATCTGGTTCACAGGGAAGAGAAAGCCAGTCCTATGGAAAGAGCTTCATGGGCATCCCTACGGTTTACATTGTATGTTATAGTAGTGGCACTCCTGGCAGTAATCCGACAGATAGGTATCATGGCAATAACTACTTGGTAGAGGAGCTCACCACATTTCAAAAAAGTAAGGGGTACGAACAAATCGCAGCTTGGCAAATACTGGAAGTAGGAATGAACATTGATACTTCTTGCTCTAATGGAGTGGTTTTCAACCTGTGGGTCGGTCTCAACCCCTTTGAGAGTCGAATGACCGTTCACAGGAGTGACCTAAGACTATCATAAAACACCAATATGTGTATTATGATTCACGACAGTAACAAAATACAGTTATGAAATAGCAATGAATATAATTTTATGGTTGGGAGTCACCACAACATGAGGAACTGTCTTAAAGGGTCACAGCTTTAGGAAGGTTGAGAGCCACTGCTCTAATGGAACACAGAGAAGCTAGAGTGGAGTCAGAAACAGCAATGGAACCAAAGCAGGTGAGGAACCTTGAGTGCAAAGCACATTCTTGTTCTCAGAAAGTCCTAGATTTTATCCGATGGCCTGCTTCTGGCTTGCAAAGTGTTACTCGTCCTGGGACCACATGCATTCAAGTAAGTTACACTTTAGTTTGGATTGAAAAGGCTCCTCCAAGTCCACATGTTAAACTTGATCACCATCAGTCTATTGTACTTCTGAGAAATGGTGAAACCTTGAAGATGTGGTTAGGTTGCTGGAAAGGGATGCTGGGATTCTAGTCTTCCATCTTTTATTTTATCCTATCCTGCATTCCCTGCAATGAGGTTCTGCAGTCTCCTAAACAATAGGTGTAGTTACTGATTTTATGAAACTGTGAGCCAAAGTACAGCCTTTCCCTCTGTATTTTGATTAATCTAGGGTATTTTGTCATAGTAAATGAACGCTTATTAACACAGTTTTTTTTTTTTAAATGGTAAAAATATAAGCTAAGGTTTTAGTCATTTCTCTTTGGAAAGATATGACCTTAGGGGAATTTTGTGGAAGGAAAGGTGTCTTTCTGCTCTGCTAGTTTTCTTAAGGATGAACACGCCAAATCTATTGATTATTTTAGAATAAATACCCCAGTCCTATTGTTTTAAGAATTGAGCCACTCTAAATGGAAACTGTCTAGAGGAAAATGAAGATGATGAAGATAGAAAACACTGTAAAAGGCCATTGGCCAAGTTTCTCAGGGGCTTAGACCTACTGAGGCTTTCTTGAATTCAATATTTAAATTATTTTTCTGAGAGAGAACAAATTGACCAAATATAGCATGCCCATATCCTCAGCAGTCAGAGTGAACTGTGGGTGATGTCTCTCATTGGGTGTTTATAGCAGTATTGTATTAAATAGTTATTTCTTTAAGCTTGCTTGCTTCTGTGGAGATAGAGGAACCCTCCTCCTAATACCTACAATGAGGTAGGACTCTTCCTGCCTCCAGAAAATTGATTCAAGGGGCTTGGTTCTCACACTACTTAAGCTTCCTCATCACACACTGCAGGCTGGCTGTGGGGTGTGGTTCATTGTCTGTGCCAGCTCGACACATGTCAGAGAACAGTGCCACACTATGAGTCTAAGATTGCCCTTCATTCAAATTATCTCTCCTTTGGCCAAGGGCTAGAAGCTGTGACTAGAAAAGCTAAATGTCACATTGCACGGTCTTGATGGCAGCTAAAGGAAAATAAAAATAAAATAAAAATATCTCACTGCTCTCTCTCTCCCCATATCCTGAGGCTTCCATCTTGTCGAGATGACAAAACAAGACATGAAGGTCACAGTCATTTAGGGAGTCATCTGTGTTTGTGGCAGATCCTAAAGCAGAGACCTTGTCATACACGAACACGATTGAAGAGAACAAAGCATCCAGCTCAGAAACAAATATAAACTTGGCATGGAAAGACTGTTGGATGGAGGAAGAGCAACTTGTTCTCTGTGGAACTAAGGGCTGACTGAGGGAAGGAGCTCAGAGTTGACCACACATGCCCAGCTCATTAGCATGCACAACTTTCTAGTCTGGGGCTGTAAGACTTAGTTGTCACTTATTTCTTTGCAGATCCTAAACAAAATTAACCAAATGCTTGTTTCACTTTGCCTTTGGCCTTCTCTTCACATCTCTCCAAAAAACACTAGTCATTATTTTATATCCAAAGTGAGTCACGAGGGACCGAGTCTGGGGTGGAAAGTTCTAGAAGGCATGTTTCTTCCTAAAGAAGTCAAGGTTTACATTTCGAGAGTGTATTCTCCCTTTGTTGGGGTATAGGAGAGTACAGGTTTTAGGTTAGATTGCCACTAGTTCCAGCATTGACTCCACTGCTCCTAACTCAGGGAGCTTGGGGGAAAAATCAGCTTTCCAAGTTTCATTTTGTGTGATGCAAAAATTAACATCCTTTATCTCAGAATAGTTGTCATGTCCTGGCATCTGACAATAAGAAAAGGCGACCTTAAAATACCCTGTACAGCTAATTTTCCCAAGTTAGGAATACTGACACAAGCAAAGAGTACTTTCCATAAACCTGTATAAGGTGGGACTGGGAAGACAGACGGCTCAGAGGGTGTGGTAGTAGTTTGAATGAAACTGACCCTATAGGCTCATAGGGACTGGCATTATTGGGAGGTGTGGCTTTGTCGGAAGAGGTGTGGCTTTGTCGGAGGAGGTGTGGCTTTGTTGGAGGAGGTGTGTCGCTAGGAGGTAGGCTTTGAGGTCTCAGAAGCTCAAGCCTGGTCAATGTATCACTGTCACTTCCTGCTGCCTGTGGATCGAGATGTAGAACTCTCTGCTATGCCTGCATACTGCCATGCTTCCCAGCATACTGATAATGAGCTAGGCCTTCCTGTCCAGCCAGTCTAGCAGATTTAGTGAGCTCCAGATTCACTAACAAACTCTGCCTCAAAAGGGAAGGTGGAGAAACAATTGAGGCAGAAACCTGACATTAGCCCCCACACATTCCTGTATGGGTGAGTGCATTTCCTCCCAAAAACATCACACACACACACACACACACACACACACACACACACACACACACACACACACTCCATGCACACACACACTGATGTGCACACCAGTGGAGTTATATAACTATTATTATTAGCTCAAAAATTACTGCTTTTTTTCTTCATTTGTTTATTTAGTGTGCAAAAATCTGTGGGTTTGTGCACATGTAAGTATGGGCACATGTGTGAGCAGGCATGCTCTGGCATGGGGGTTGGATGACAAGCTGTGGGAATTATTTTCTTCTTCTATCCTGTGTGTCAGGGATTAGACTCAGGTTGTCAGGCTTGGTAGCAAGGGTCTTTACCTGCTGAGTCATCTTGCTGGCCCAATCTCATCTTTTTATAGGAGAAATCTGCTTTTGGGCATTAGAAATTGCAAATTTTGCTGCTAAAGTGGGTTCCATCTAGTCAATCCATGTGACCCTCTGCTTACACATGTTATGTTAGCAGATGTGATATCAGAAAAGAAAAAAACCACTACAAAAGCCAATTTTGATATACTTCATATATTAAATTCAATGTAATTAAAATTTGACTTAAATTGGGTTTGCATCCATATTTGGCTACTCCATTAGCTTTATGACTGGAAAAATTAGTTAACCTTTTAAAGCCCTGCTTGTTTCACCTATAAAAGGAAATTGCTCTAAGGATTAAATAGACATGAAAAACTGTAATGCCAAACATGTTTTCAAAACCTGATAACGATTAGATTTTTTCTATGATTTTATTCATTAGCCAGCTTTGACTGTTGAATTTGTAATGAGGTCACAAGGCACAATGAGGTCATGAGCAATATCTTCTCATAGGTGTGATGTAACATTTCACAGACTTGGCAGCAGCGGGGTTATGTCTGGAAGGAGAAGGCAGATGTCTAAAATTGTTCTTACTGAGCTAAATTCTACACGCCCAAAGAGCTAGCTTCTTGTGGAGGGCAATAGGCTTTTCTGGTTCTTGCCTTCTTCTGGGTCCCCCATGGCGGCTTGGATTATTACTGTTTTCCCTCCCATCCTATTATGCTCTAGCTTGTACTAACGTCATTTTTTCCCATAGCCCAGTTTCCCTTTATGATGATATTCATAATTACAGTTAGGGCCCATGATGATACTCTAGAGTGCTCTTTCCCTCTTGGAATGTACACTTCACGTCCACACAGTTCTCTGTGCTCTGTGAGGTCACAATGTCAGGTTCTGTGCATTTGGACCAGGGCTGCTTAGGGAGCCTTTATTCAATCTACTCCATTGGCTGTTTTAGGAAACACAGGAGCCTGCTCTTCCTTTGAATTGTTCCAGCCAAGCTGTGGCTGGGGGTGACCTCACTACTGTCTGTGGGGTTGGGGGATGTTGGGGCAAGTTATTCAGTAGGATGAAGGCTCATTGTCTCTTGACACTGCAGGGCATGTTCACAGAGATCTGCTTCATTCAGTTTGCACTAGGCTGTAGTCTGGAGAGGAGGGCTCTGCAGATGTGCCTCTGATACACACACACACACACACACACACACACACACACACACACACACACATACACACACACACACACATACACACACACACACACACACACACACACATGTACTCATACACACACATACAGGGGTATTTTGGAGGAAGAAAAGGGTAGGGTAAATGATGTTATCATAATATTAAGAAATAATTATAAAACAAACAAGAAAAGAGTGAGGAAAGCAGAAAATGCAAGTCTCTCTGAGACTTGGTCTTGAAACGACATACCCTGGATGGGTCCGCACAGCTATTGGCAGATCTTATAGCCTAGCATTCAAGCCAGTGCCAAGCAGATACTGATAAATTTCACAGAAGCACATAAGGTGATGATTAATCTGAAAAGAATTTGACTGGGGAAAAACCTCAGCCTTGAATTTATAGATCTATGACAACTCTGCACATTTATGTAAAAATTCAGCCTTAAATCTGAGGCTGAATCATTAATTTGCAGAGAGAGAGAGAGAGAGAGAGAGAGAGAGAGAGAGAGAGAGAGAGAGAGAGAGAAACAGAGTGCACTGACCCTGGTAAAACTCTCTGCATGGCTCACAGCAAGGTGATAGAGAGTATATCTCTGAGGTAAAGGAGGGCTTTTCCTTTCTTTTTTTTGTCTTTAAAATGTTTTATTAGTGTATATAAATTATATATAAATGTTATATTTCATACATGTATATTATCGTTTTTACCATTGCCACCACTTGCTCATCTTTTGTCTCCTCCCATTTCCATTGATCTCTTTCTTCCCCCCAATTTGCTCCTTTTCTATTTCATGTCCTTTTTTCTATTTACATTTTAATACAATACATTTTGATTATGTTTTCCCCATCCCCCAATTCCTCCCAGATCCTCCTCACCTCCCTTCTCGTCTAACTTCAAGTTTTCTCTTTCTCTCCCCAAATTAAAAAAACAAAACCAAACAAAACCCCAAAAACATGCCCCCAAAACAAATAAGCAGTGGGGGAGGGGCACAGTAAGGAGAAAAAAAGCCTGTAAAAGCAACTTTTATTCACCTGATATCATCCCAGAAGCTTACTGCCTCCACCTGCTAAACTAGACCTAGTCCCAGAAGCTTCTAGACTCCACACAATCTTATCTAGGCTTACAGTGCTTTTAGCCTCTGAGATTTACTGCTGAATAATCTCACCCCTTCCTAGTTCTTTCTGAACTCTGGCTGGCTGGCTCAACTCAGTTGTTCTGACTCAAAATCCTCTCCAAGCTGACTGATTCAATCTGGCTTCTCTCAGCTTCTCACTGAATTGTTATGCTTTGTCTCAGACTAACTCTGGGAATCTGTTCTAGTATTCTAGTTCCTTCTCATTCTCTAGCTCATTCTGTCTTTACCTGAGTCTAACTTGTTCTTTCTGCAACCTGTCTCTGTGAAATTGTGCCAGTAAAAACTGCCTCTGGATTCCACGAATTGAACAGTCACCGTCTGAGCTGCCATGAACTCAACGCCAGTACATGGCCTCTCAGCTGACTAAATTGACTGAACAAAACTGACTCCCCACCCTCTCTCTTCCTCCACTGCTCTTAAATAGCACCCCTTTCCTGTCTGTTAGAATGAGAGTTGGGTGTATTCTATCTCTGACTTACTCTGTCAAATCTTTCTCTGATTTGTCACTTTGTCTGCCCATCAAACATGGGGGCTTCCTTCTACACACTAATTTTACCTACATTGTTTGGGATTAAAGGCATGTACTAAGGGCATGTCTGTATTCTAGCCAAAGGAATTAACATTTTTCTATAAAATCCAAAATAAAAAGGAACAAAAATTCCTTAAAAAGGCTCATGCTAAATGGGGTACCAACTCTGAGAGGGCAAAGTGAACACTAGGTCCCATCCTTCCTAATGATGTGACTGGCATCTGCCAACAAAGGGAAAATTAGTTTTCTCCAAAGAAGTGCCACTGGTATATCAGCAACCCTGAAGGGAAAGCTTCCTGCCCAGGAACAATCAGCCAACACCAAATGAGCTCAATGTTCTGTACCCTTTTAAACCCCAAAGGTTTTAATTTAGATGTAGGGAAGGTGCTTACTATTTTGAGTGAGAATATAGCCAAATGCTACATTGCTTAGTCACCTCAGGCTGCCATAACAAAATTCAGAGGACTGGTGGTGCAACTCACAATTATCTTTCACGGTTTTGGAATCTGAGAAGTATGGTTCAGTTCCTGGTGAATCCCTTCTTCACAAATTTAGAAAATGGGGCCTTCTCGCTCTCATGGCCTCACAAGGCATGTGGAGACAGAGGGAGAACACTAGTCTTTCTTTTCATAGAAGGCCACTTATCCTGTTCTGAGGACGCCACCCTTATGACATCACCAGAGGGTTCGTCTCCTATACTATCCTATTGGAGCTTGAGGAATACCTTGGATTCATTAAATATTTTATTTTGAATTATTTTTTGCCTTTACATATTCAGAAACCTTTTTTGTTGCCAAATTCTTTGCAGCCCTGACTTTCAGTTGCACGGCCTTGTGAACTTAAGAAACTGAATATTTGATTCAACACTGAAGGAAGTGGATCACATTCTTAATTCTATTGTGAAGATGAAGGAGCTACAGGTTATAGTTTCTCCTAATCTACATGAAGTCATAGGACCATAGGGGACCCTGGAGCTTTACCTAGATAGAGTGTCTTGCTGCTGGGGAAGCAATAAAGGATACTGTTGCTGACAAGCTGACTTGTAAAGATGACTCATAAGTATTGGGTTTTGTGTGTGTGAGGGGGAAAGAGGGAGGGGGAGGGGAAGAGAAATGGGGAGAGGGGTGGGGAGAGGGAGAGAGAGTAGGAGGGGGAGAAGGAGAGGAAGAGGGAGAGATTCTCTCTAGCCTAGGCTGGCCTTGAACTCACAGTGCAGTCAGGGTTAATTCTTGAGCTCCTGATTTTGTCTCAGCCTCCCAAATGCTGAGATTACAAGTGTGTATCCCTCCCTCTGATTCTTTCTTTTTAAGGAACACAGAGGCAGGACAATGTAACAAGTCTAACGCCCTATCTCTTGCTGAGATGGATTGGAAACACCCTCATCAAGAGAGCTTTGGCTATATTCATGGTTTGTGCCTGGGGCTTCCCAAGATGTCAGGGCAGAGCCTTCAGGGGAAAAGGAAGTAGCATGTAGACACAGCCCTTGCTTTCTTTCCTTTTGCCTGCTTTCCCCGATTATATATGTTCCTTACCACTCGCTTCAGGCAGGACATGGAACACTAAGCTCAGACTGGTCTCAAGGGCTATGGTTATTCACCAATGTCTTCAAAATGTATTCAGTAAGTTGAGCTTTGCTGGGCTCAAGGCAATTCTAAAGCTGCAGAGCTATGCTGGGCAGATGAGAAATGGGGTTTTCAGAAGGGCTCTTGGGAAACCCCTGAAACACTGCCTCTCAACCTCTCCCTACTTCTGTCCTGTCTCCTTTTTAGGGGATACCAAGCCCAGCTTTGTGTGTGCCACTATATTCAGCCTAAGACCATTGTTAACCACTCAGTTGTTAGGAGCTTGGCTCTTTGATCAATAAAATCCTGCTGTATATTCAAGCCTGGCCTTTACAACATTATATTAAAACAATAAATCAGGTATCAGACTCAGCGTTTGAGCTGGCTTTTATTGCATGATTCCATTTTACCCACTATCCTGGTTTAGAATCCCACCTCCTGCATTTATGATTTTGAATCATTCCGTCCGCTATGTCCCCATGGCGCTTTAATCTAATTCAACACTTTAAGGGGGTAGGTAAGCGTTTAGGACACCGGGCCAGGCTCTGATCATCTTATGAAACTGTTGTTTTATAGAAAAGCATTACCTTTATTGCCAGAGTCTGTGGTGTGTTTGGCGGGAGGACAATCTGGTTACAATTACAAACAGCATTCTTAAAAGAGCTGCAATAGAAAGCTCAGCCATTTGAAGATGAGATACAGCTTCTTTGAATGGCGGTAGCATATTGGTACAAGATGCCTGAGGAAGCACGACTAGTCTCAGCTCCCAGCTTCCCTTGCATGACTTTGTACTAACTATTGGTGCAGGCGGTTCCAATGGAAAAACTGGCAGGTCTCTGCCCAGAGCACCGGGGGAGATCCCAGCTAATCCACACCTGAATCAAAGGACAGCATTTATGGACTGCTCAGCGCAGTTTGTTAAACTCACCCCAAATGAACTGGATGCCATTCAAACCCAAGAGCAGTGGATACTCTCATACTAGATGGAAGGTCAGAGTGCCAAAGGAGGAATTCCCACTGCAAAGCTGCCTCTCAGTTCCACAGGGAAGAAGCATGCATTTGTCTCCATCTTCCCTCAAGCACCTGCCAGAATCCATGTGTGCAGTTGATCAAAAGCCATCCTTTTTATCTTACTTGTACTGGGGGAAAATAGCTTAGAGCTACAACTATTTTTAAACAACAATCCAAAGGATGTCAGTAGTACATTGTTTGAAATTCAAGTGGCCTGTTTTTCATATACCATACGCTCCAAGAGAAGCCAATAAATGTCAAACAAATGTCAATTATTAATGTATTTATTGGGTCTGCAGTGCATTTAGGAGAAAGCATTGTGGCATTTGGTCATCGTGTGCTTTGAAGGCAATACAAAGGGTATGTGCTTTAAATGCACGACATAAATTTCAGTGTTCACCTCTGCATGATCACCTGCCTGGCATTATGAGAGTTGCACAAGGCACATCCACTCAGGGATCACCTTTGTCACTTGATTCTTTTTTTCTCTGATGTCTAAAGTGGTGTGCAGGCATGTCAGCAGAGGTCTAAGTTGGTGTGATCTTTGATGCCTCTGGCATCCTTGTCGGAACCTTTCCGTGCTCTTTGGTATTGAGTTGCCGGTGTGTTCAGCATTTGCTTGTGAGCTGGGAGGAGTGACAGTAGCGAGGTACACATCCTGGCAAAATTGTAAGAACTGGTTATTGGCAGCCAGTCAGAACTAACATGTATATTCCACAAAGCATCCAAATCCCTACCTGGTAAAGCACCTGGGTCTATCTGTTCCTTGTAGAGACATCTCTGAGGTATACAGCTTTTTATGTGAGCACAGCCATACTGAATGTGAAGGCAGCCAGTTTGAGTATCTACCTTCTCTGTTAAAACTGAATGTGAATGTGTCATAATCCTCATTAAAATGTATGTAAGTATATGAAATGCCTTATAGTGTTTGATATCCCTTTCTGAAGCCATTCTCTCAAAGCATTTGATTTCAGCCAGCAAATCTGTTTCTTTTCTGATCTCAGAAGCCAGCACAGTGCACATACAATTCATAGGTGCTGTATGTAGAATTGATTCTCTGCTTTTCTAGTCAGGAAACTGAGGTTGCAGCTTGATTAGTCTCCCAGACACAGAAACAAGTGTTAGAAATTTGTTTTCATGGTCCTCTAATATATTTTGTAAGATTTCTGCTCATCATCTAAGAGAGCATCCTGGAAATACAGATAGCTTGACAACATATTCAAAGGTGTTCAATCCTGAGCCCCACCCAGAGATGGGGCCACTACAGAGGGGTTCAAGCCACATTTATGTTTATTTAGCTCCTCATTAGAGGGATGACACTCCATTATATTCATGAGTGCAAATTATGGGAAGAGCAAAACCAATCACCAAACAGTACAGTGCAATGAAAACAAATGGATGAGATAAAATGAAATCGGAATGATTGTGGTTACCTGCATTGATTATGGGTCATTTACTTGAGCATTTTAAAGAGAATCTTGAATAGAAGACAAGTGGCTATCAAGAAAAAGTGTTAGGTACAGTGATGTAGAAATATAAGACATGACTTGTAGTGAATGTACTAAGAGACCTCACAGAATTTCTAACTTAGTTGTTTCCTTGGTAACTAAAAGAGGGGACCTCAAAATACCCATGGTCAAAATCATGTTGTAGGGGAACTTGGAACTTCAGAGATGAACCCTATTTGAAAGAAGATGATCCTATTCTGGTTTCATTGTTCAAATAATTTATCATTGTCCATTTGGTAACTGTCTCTAAGGAATCTTCTTTGTCTAGCCTGCCAGGAAATTTTGTTTGCAATTGAACTCACCTATTAAAATGTTCCCCAGGTTGGCTTTATATGATCCTGTCATTTATGTATGTTTCTATTGAATATTTGCTTACATGTACTCTGATATGTTCTTTTCTCATATCTTCTATGGACCACATTGAAGGGACATTTTCGAGTCTCTTTGAGGTTATACCAATGGGAGATACTGTGTATTAGAAAAACAACATAAAAGCCCAAATGAATGGTAATGTTGTTAGACAAATCCTGCTTGGAAGAGCCTTTCTGATTTGTATGTCATCGGTGTAAAATTCACTGAGTCAGACACAAACTTGGAAACAAATTTCATTAATAACAAAAACTTGGCTGCTTGAGAGGAACTTGACCTTTCTGAGAACACATAGTAAACACTCATTTGGGCTCCTAATTCCATAGCATAATCAATATGCAGATAGATTACCCACCATGTAAATCTGATTGTTAAAATGGATCCAGAAGAAAATAGAAATTTTAATTTGTTTAATTTTGGCTAAAACATGTAGCTGATAAGCTTATAAGTCTGGATATCCTGTAGTTTGGGGCTTGTAGCCACTGCCCCCCTCGACCGGGCAGTATTGATCTAATTAATCAGATTATTTTCTACTCTTCATAGATTTAAATTTTATATTTAGGAATTTTATTCTCTAAAGCAACTTATGTGAGGATTTTGAGGATATTAAAAAATGCACACCACAGAGGTGTTCCTTAAGAGAGGTGTGGGATGCTTTGAGCCTCAGTTTATAACCTTGGCTGAGACTTCAGATGTGATAATTAACTTTATGTGTCTAATGTGGCCAGGCTTTAGTGCCCAGATTTAGTCCACCATTCCTGTGAATGTATTTATGGAAGATTTTCTTTTTTTCCATTTTGCATTGTGGTGGGGCAGTGAATAAGATTAACATTTCAACTGGAGACTTTGAATGGAGCAGATTACCTTCGCAATGGAGGTGGTTCACCTAATTAGTCAGAGGCTCTAGTGCCACACAGATGGACCTCCCTGAACAAATGAGAATTTTGCTTAAAGCTAGTCTTTGAATTCAGTGGTTCTGGAGTTTAGCCTGTTTTGTTTGGTGTCCCATTCTTGTTGAAACTGTGATTCAAGCCTTAACATAAGCCTGTCTCTGTGTCTCCCATCTGTCTCTGTCTCCATCTGTCTCCATCTCCATTTCTAGCTATCTCCTATATCTCTGTCTCTCATTTTCAGCTCTGTCCTTTTCCATCTCTATCATCTTTATCCTGATCTCCCTGTCAGATTTCCTCGTTACCAGGGAAGTCTCCTCTTAATTGTGTAAGTGTAGGAGTACTGCAACCGAGGGAGAAGCATGTGGGGTGGGAAAGGAAGATTTTAAAGGTCGTCTTGGTGTATAGGGGAGTCTGGAAATGGGCAGAAAACATGGAGATTCTGTTAACCTCTCTGAGAAGCCATTATGACCTTCTAGCTAACTTCTCTAGGACTAGACTATGCAGCTTACAGCCTTTTGATCCTTGCCTCAAAATCTGTTTCACGGAAACTAACACAAAAGCAGGCCGCCCATTCTTCATGAAGAATAATAGTACACAGAGAGGACACATATTTCTCTTCCTACGTTTTCTCTTGGAAATATGTCATTGTCTGGGGGTAGCAGAACATGGATTAGAGGCTCTTTGTATGCATGATGATCTCATCTGCAAACTGCTTCTGAAAGAAACACCCAGGGTAATTTATCAAGAAAACGGTTTTTGACTCTCCTTTTCCTAGGGGTTTATGAAATTTTAGCAGGTGTATCTGGCGTTTATCATGACAAACTTGTGAAGCTGAAATGCACAGCGTGTGAGGAGGAAGCTGATGCTGCCTCTTTCATTAAGGAAATTAAATGCCCCGAGTCCTGGCCTAGGTGCCTTCATTTATGTCAACCTTCATGCATGCATGTTTATTTTTATTTTGCTTCTCAAGACAGGGTCTTGCTATGTGGTTTAGGCTGGCCTAGAGCTTGTTATGTAGCCCAGGCTGGCTTTAAGTTTGTAATCCTCCTGCCTCTACCTTGAAAGTGCTTCACAGACATGCACTATTGCCACTCCTGATTGAATTTGTCACATCTCTCTCTCTCTCTCTCTCTCTCTCTCTCTCTCTCTCTCTCTATCTCTCTCTCTCACACACACACACACACACACACTTTAATCATCACAGCACTCATTTACACAGTCAGCTAACAGGGCCCACCAAGAAGCAGATCCTAGGTGCAGTGTTGGGTTTATAGAGTGTACATACGTCTCTAGTGTAGAAAGCAGATACAATATTTTTGTGCTTAAATGAGCTATACTGTGCAGGAACAGAGTGAGGTAATGGTGTATAGACCATGGGGCCTTGTTATATACCATGTCCAGTTATGGACAAACTCAGCTTCCATCTTTCCTCAGTGGCTTTACGGTTGCAGCCACAGCCTTTTACCAGACAGATATTCCCCACTCACTTAAGTGGTCTGATAATAGTCTATAAAGCAAGGACTTGCAAGCTTTTATGAAATAGGCTGGATATAAAATATATTAGGCTAGTTGGAACTTCCAGTCTTGATTACAACTACTGTGGCTTGTTTTTGCAGCAGAGAAGTCTTCGTGGAAAATTATTAACCCGGTGGTCATAGCTTTTGCTTCTGTGCAGTGAATGTTAAACACATGGTCTTGTATACCAATAAAACTTTGTTGAGAGCCACTGAAGTTTGAATTCCTCATAGTTTTCCCATGGTATGAAGTATTCTATTGCCTTTTGTTCAACCATTTTTTAAAATTTTTATTTTATTTGTTTACTTATTCACTTTACATCCTGCTCATTGACCCCCTTCCATTCACCCCCACAAACACACAATCCTTCCCCCAACCCCCTTCCCCTTCTCCTTTTAGCAGGTGGGGGCTCCCCTGGGTATTTCCCCCACTCTGGCACGTCAAGTCTCTGCAAAGCTAGGTGCTAGGTGCTTCCTCTCCCACTGATGCCAGACAAGGCAGCCCAGCTAGAAGGCTTTTGGGATAGCTCCTGCTCCAGTTTTCAGGACCCACATGAAGACCAACCTGCACTTCTGCTACATATGTGCAGGGAGGCCTAGGTACAGCCTGTGTATGTCCTTTGGTTGGTGGTTCAGTCTCTGAGAGTCCCAAGGGTCTAGGTTAGTTGACTCTGTTGGTCTTCCTGTGGTGTTCCTATCCCCACTCAGGGCTTGCAATCCTTCTTCCTATTCTTCCATAAGAATCCGCAAGCTCCATCTATTATTTGGCTATGGGTATATACATCTGTCTGAGTCAGCTATTGGGTGGAACTTCTCAGAGGACATCCATGCTATGCTCCAGTCTGCAAGCATAACAGAGTATCATTAATAGTGTCAGGGATTGGTGCTTGTCCATGGGATGGGTCTCAAGTTGGGCTGGTTATTGGTTGGTCATTCCCTCAGTCTCTGTTCCAACCCCTGTGCCTGCATTTCTTGTAGACAGAATAAATTTTGGGTTGAAATTTTGTGGATGGGTTGGTGTCTGTATCACTTCACTGGGGTTCCTGCCTGGCTTCAAAAGGTGGCCTCTTCAGGTTCACCAATGTTGTAAGTCACAATTAAAGTCACTGCAGTTGATTCTTGGGTGTCTCTCTTATCCCAGGTTTCTGTCTCATCCTGAGATGTCTCCCCCCCCCCCCCATCAGTTGCCAATTTCTCTTCATTCTCATGGCCATCTAGCCACCTCTACTCTCCCTCCCCACACCTGATCCTGAACCCCCCTCCTCTTCCCACCCCTCTCCCTTCCAGTTCCCTCTCTCAATCTGTCTCTTACGACCATTTTATTGCCCCTTCTAAGTGAGATTCAAGCATCCTCTCTTGTGCCTTCCTTTTTGTTTAGTTTCTTTGGATTTGTGGAGTATAACATGGATAGCCTGCATTTTATAGTTAATATCCACTTCTCAGTGAATATGTACCATGCATGTCCTTTTGGGTCTGGGTTACCCCACTCAGGATGATATTCTCAAGTTCCATCTATTTGCCTGCAAAATTCATGATTTTTTTTTTTTTTTTTTTTTTTGGTTTTTCAAGACATGGTTTCTCTGGATAGCCCTGGCTGTCCTGGAACTCACTCTGTAGACCAGGCTGGCCTCAAACTCAGAAATCCACCTGCCTCTGCTTCCCAAATGCTGGGATTAAAGGTGTGCACCACCACTGCCCTTCGATGGTTTTGTTTTTAGTAGCTGAATAGTATTCCATTGTGTAGCTGTACAACATTTCTTTATCCATTCTTCAGTTGAGGGACTTTCAGTTTCTGGCTATTACAAATAAAGCTGCTATGAACATAGTTGAGCAAGAGTCTTTGTGGAATAGTGGAGCATCTTTTGGGTATATGCCCAGGAGTGGTATAGCTGAGTCTTGAGGCAGTATTTTTAAGCTATAAAATCTATTCCTCACTTACGGACTGTACAAAAACAGCCGTGGGGCTAGATATGGCTTGTGGGTCACTGGTTCTCAGTTCTTGCTGAAAAGCATTGTGGTTAAGATTCAAGGCATTCAAGTCTACGGTCAACTGGCTGGTAACCTGGGCTTGTAGATCCCCTGGGTGACAGCTTTCACATGGACCCTTTTCCAAATATGGCCACTTAGTTTCTTCTCCAGGTCTTTGTTTCTATGATATTTTCTTCTTGAAGTATTCATTCCTTAGAACAGTAGTGACTATTTTTATTAATAGAGTCTCAGCCTACGGTGGCCATCTTCTGCTTCACTGTAACTCTTCTCTTTATTTCCCTCCTAAAACTTACTAAACATGAATGCATCTTGTTTATCAGTTTACTCATTTATTGTGTAGCTTGACCACAAGGATGAAAGCAACAAGATCTTTCAAAATGTTTTATTAACCATTATGTGTCCGTGCCTCAATGAATATTTGTGAGCTAGGGACATGGTTCTGGTGACTTAGAGTACCTTGACCAAAACTCTACTGAGGTTTCTCATGTCTAGAGTACTAGGAATTTTTTTTACATAGTTGACAACTCTTATGGGGAACATTGTCAGCTCAATTGCATAAATTTTGTTTAAAATGCATATTTGTGTGTATATGTATACATTTATATAAATATATATGTATAGGTATATATGTAATGTATATAATTTTAGATGATGCGAGATGATATTCACAATACATGTTGATTAAAGAATCATACTAAATAATAAATCATAGAACAGAATGTGTCAGGTCATTCCCAACCTTACAATTCTAGAGTGTTAATAGTCTTTGAGTTGGAACTCAACAATTAGTTTTCCAAAGCATGTGTGCCTTTTGCATTTTTCTCCCTCAGGTTCTAGGAGAGCTTGGGGACTTTCTTATGGGAAACATGACTTTGAGAGCCTGTGACAAGCGTGTTCCATATGTCTACACCCATCATCCATCCACCAGGTATAACTAATTTGTGTGCTTGGGGAGAGGAATAGAAAGACTATTTCTATTGCTATGTAACAACAATTCTCTCACTCTAATAGGTTAACACAGTCATTTGGTATCTTAGATGTTCAAAGGCCTGGCTGGAATCTCAAGTATCTCAAAAGCATGCAATCTACAGTAAAACTCTGGGAAGAATGCTTCTATGATCATTCAGGATGTTGTCCGAAACATTTCTTATGACTTAGAACTGAACCTTCCTGTCATCAGGAGTGTACAGATACTATAGTAGCTTGTCACACACCTTCTTGGAGGCCTTCCTTTATCAGATAGCTAACACCAGTATCCCCTAGGCTATATTTCCATCAATACCCTACCAATACTGGCTCAAACTCTCTGGCTTACTCAGTTATATATTAGATTTAGCCTACTCTGATTATCTCCTTTTTATCAACCCCAGATAAATTTAATGATAACTTAAATTGCACCTTCCAAGAATACTTTTTTTACCATACAACGTGGCACTGTTGTAAAAGTAATATAACATCTATTAGTACAATGCAACAAAGTGAGATGTGTTTGTTGTCTGGTCAGATTGTGGCCATGCCAGGAGGTGATAATGTACCACATTTATTCCACTCTTCTTGAGTTGTTTGATGGATTCCTGGCTCAGGTTTCCATATCCTCTTTACCTGTGCTACTTTTCTCAAAAGATGGCCTCTCGTTATCTGGGAATATGGACTTTTCACATGGGCATTGTTTTTTTTGTGAAGATGTAACACACCAAATGCAGTTGCCAAGGACTCAGCTATGATCTGCTTCCTTCTGGAACAATTTCAAGTGCTCTTCCTTCCATCTGACAACATAACAAGTACGGGGTTCATAAACCAGTTTATAAAGTTCCTGGCTGCATCCTTTGGTCCAAATGATTTTTCTAGTGCCAGTATATAGTGCTGTTATTACCTGGGCAACTAGTCAGGCTCTTGCAACCATCTATTTTGTCTCATAATAGCTATTCCTCTGAGTTTCAGAGGTTTTACCTCTTTTAATGTTTAAAAGGAACAACCAGGAAAGGTTGAGAGGGAGCATGTGTATAGAGTTAGAGTGACATTCTGGTATCTGGGAGAAAACACGGAGTCTGATGCCTGTCTGGCAGACATGGCAAGCCAGAGGTTCTTATGTGGTCCACAGTGTCTATGTGTTTTAGTTTTGTTACACGAATATGGAAATGACCATACTGCATCTTAGACAGCACTTCTGTAGCCATTAAAGTTAGGAAGGAGATTTGAGATTATAGTGGTCAGGGGATGGAGGCTTCAGCATGAGAAACTAGGAGACCGCAGTGATCACAAACCCAGCCTGACCAGCAGGGAGTTAGAAGCAGGTGTTAAATAAATGGAAGCTAATATTTAAACTCTGCATGAGTCCCAGTTATTGAGGGTGTAGAGAATTATTCATAAGGTATGCATCAGCAAATGCACTGCCCTACAAACAAGGGAGATAAATGTTGCCGAGAATGTAGCTCAGGAACGAAGATCATTACTCTCACCAGCAAAGTCACAGCTAAAATACTTGGCTTTGGGGCTGTATCATGTGGTGTAGGAGTTTACACATCCTTATGTCCAAAACAACAGTGAGCAGAAGGGAGAATGAAAGCAGAATTTCTAAGGAGATTTTAAAGATTCAGTATAACTCTTCTGGGATGCTAGATACAAGGAAGGTCTAAGCTTCATCCCCCTCCCCCTAACGGCTGTGGGTTACCCCCCCCATTCCACTCAATTGCATAGCAGCTAGCCAATCTAATTCTTTGGCTGGTCTGCACCCTGTCCCTTTCCAGCACTCTAATAGGTGATTTTGCCTAAACATTGCATCACTACCTGTACCACCCCTGGATTATACCAGCGCTCTTAATTCTTTGTGTGCAGTGCATGTGTGCATGCATTGTGTGCATGAATGAGCTCTGTTTTACTTCCCATCATGGCTGTCACTCTCTTGAGAACACCATGAGTAGGTTTTCACATTGAGTTTGGAACCCGCTCTTCTCTGCTTCGCAGTCAGCTACCTGCCCTTTCTCCACCTCATTCTCTACCCCTCCCCCTGGCTGTAGTACCTTCCTTTCTTCCTTAATTCATCACCATTGCCATTTCCCCCAGTTATTTTTATTTACCCTATAATCATTTTCACCACCAGTTAATAAATGGTGTCTATTTAGCTTTTTCCCTGTTCAGTGGGTAATGTGGTTTGGATGTGCTCTCTGCTAAGAGCCATTATTAAGTAGCCTAGTAAGATTGTCCCCTTCTCAGATGGTGTGTGCTTTCAGCACCAACGAGGGACTCCAGTGGGACTTGCCATTATGCCCCTGTGACTTGCCAGGCTCAATTTGTTCACATAGAGAGTAAGTGGTGTAAATTCTCTTGCAGTAAGTAATACAAACACAAGGCTCTCCCTGCTGCCTGTCCCCTGTTCTCACCGTTATCTGATTGCGAGCAATGACTTGAAGACAGCTGAGGTTTAGCTGGCTGTGAATTTTCTTTTCCAGAATATCTTTGGCCAGCCTAGAAAAAAATGACCAAACTTATGTCAGTGGATTGATAACAAAAATGCTTCCTTTTTTTTTAGCTGCCACTCTTTTAGTGGAGTTGAATTACACTCACAAATCAAATTGTTTCCTTCACAGGTCATATTGCAAGCTGATAGCTATTGTTCTTAGACTTGTTTCATTTAGTATTCTCTTCAAGAACTGCCTTAAAAGACAGCTTCCTTGGGAGAGGGCGTGTGTGTGTGTGTGTGTGTGTGTGTGTGTGTGTGTGTGTGTGTGTGTGTGTGTGTGTGCAGGCTCCTGTGCATATGTATCACCTGTATTTTTTGTGGGTTTTTTTTTGTTTCTTCTTTTAAAGACAAATTCTCCCACTTGTCTTGAACTCACAGAAGGCTAGGCTGACTGGCCAAGTGAGGCCCAGGGATCCACTTGTTTATACCTTCCTATTATTGGGAATCAAATGAATGTGAGTATGCCTGGCTTCTCTACGTGAATTCAGGTCTTGATTTCAAAGCAATTTACTGGTAACTATTTTCCAAGCTTCATAACATCTTATTAATAACCAAAGAAATATATGCTCATCAAGTTGGAATGATAAAAT
Source organism: Uromys caudimaculatus (assembly GCA_028551405.1). Lineage (NCBI taxonomy): Eukaryota > Metazoa > Chordata > Mammalia > Rodentia > Muridae > Uromys > Uromys caudimaculatus. The sequence continues at coordinate 99,895,124 of CM052705.1, read as the reverse complement.
ATAGATAATTAACAATAAAAAAAATGCCCTTCTAACACCACCAGTCTATAATGAGAAACGTGCACCTGAGGCCATGTAATAATAGTGTGGATTGTATGTATGTTATAAACTTTATCAGAACTTTGTAATCATTCATAAAACTGTACAACATGCTTAATATAATGGAACTTGATTTTGTGTTAATCTATATTGATCTGTTTTCATTTTATTGGCTAAAATAGAATATTCTTCTATCAAGGTAGTGTGCTTTTGTATAGTTGGTTACTTATTCTTGGCTATTTAGTTTGTTTCAAACTTTACATTTCACACACAAAATTGGAGATAACTCTTTATCACAGCTTTAATTTCTCTCTAATAGATTGTTGAGTCAAAAAGAAATGTTTGGGTATCTCAAATATATTCTGATAAATCACTACCCCCAGTTATTCTTTACCAGTTATCATTTACCACTTATCATTTGATGGTGTGTACCCATTTTCTCTTCAGTTGATATGTTTGAGTAAGTAGGGCTCTGGTGGCATGGAGATAGGACTAGACATGTTCTCAGAAAGAAGGGTAGCAGTGTCAAGTCTCACAGCAGAAAGACTGTAACTGTACCAAGCAAGCTCCAGAAGCTTCCAGATAGTGACAAAACACTGTCCAGACCTCTCTCATCCTGTTCAACCCTTTCGTGTTGCCCTTCTTCTTGCCTGGCCTCTTTATCTTCACTCTAGACTTCATATTGAACTGTTATGCCATCTCTCTCAACCTCTGCATTGACATTTACAGGTGGTGATTCTCCACCTGATTCCCAACTTGAGTCATCTTCTCTAGAGAGAGGAATGTTTCAAGGTGGTCACTTCCAAGAAGTTAGGTTGTAGAGAAAAACCTTGTATGGGAAAGATGTGTTCTTCAAAGTTCCTAGGAAATAGAGCCATAAGCTGAGCTCTGGGAGAGCCTATTGTTAAGCCCTCTGAGAAACCCCTCACATTTTTTATTATCCCGTCAAGGAATCAAAGAGCGTGCTATTTTCAAGCTGTGTTACACCGAAAATCGAAGCTTAAATCACATTTACCTCTTGTTTTTGCTTAGTTCCAATCTCTTGATTTTATTTTCCGAGCCATAATTAGTAGGAGGAAGGCAATGTGCTTAGCTGGAGTGGAGACAACAGAGTATCTGAGGAACTGATGCTTAAGGGGTACCTGACTTGTTTCCAACCCTCTACCCTTCCTAGTGAGATTATTCTTCCATGGTTTGGGGAAGAACCATGGCAACCACTTAATTTAAAGGACAATATGGAGATCACCAGGAATTACATCCAAAGAGCTTCCCCCAATCTGATCAATAAATTGCCTTTCACTTTCTTAGAGTCTTTATGTCGATGGTTTGGATAGGAGGATAGAGCTTCAGGTGATAATACAAGGCTTTGCTCATTTGGGATGGAAGTTACAGACGTAGATTTGCGTGCTCATACATGGATGTGCATGTGTGCCTAGGCACAGATGTAGACATCGAGGCTATAGCTCCTGCCCATACCTTCTGCCCCATAGCTAGAGTGGTTTAGAACTGTATAGAAAGGAGGGGGCTAGTCAAAGGGAGGTGCATGGTAATCTCCTTGGTCAGGCTTTTGGATCAACCAATTGACCAAGGTTGGTGATTTATTAGTTGGTAACAGCCACACTGAAGCGCTTAGCATTGATGGATATTTTTCTCATTACATTTCAAACATAGAAAATGGTCCTCTCTGAATGAAGAATCTGGGGACACTTTAGTCATTAGTCATATGAAACATTCTTTCTCTCCTGGTGTTACAGACAGAGGGAAAATGGCAAGAACTAAGTGTGTTCCTTGCTCTGAATTGCCTTCCACAGAGAACAAAATGAAATGTTTAAGTTTAGTACCTCTATTAGTTTGATGCCTTTTCTATTTTCTATTTTAGTGGCCTTGTTATAGTCAAATCTTTTATTATGTGGGAACTAAGAATAATTGAACGTGTGCTGTGGGTGCATAAACCTACACATTAACTGTCCAATGGGTCCCTATGGCACCTATAACAGAATCTAACTCTACCATTGTTCAAGGAAGGTGCTCAATGCCAGATTGTGGGACTGAGTAGGATGAAGCAGTGAAACTTCAACCACACATAAATTAAGGCAGATGCTCAGAAAACCCTAGGACACTTCAAAGAGATAATTTGGCATTTAGATATGCCAGGGTCAGAAACATACTCAGTATTTGTCTTTTGAGTTTGCCTGGTTGCAGTCCTGGACTAGTGTGGAATTACTTTCAGTAGCCCAATATAAACAGTTGGGCACCATGCAGAGAGCCCTCTTGTTCTGATGGGCACCTCAGACTGTGGACCTCCTAGAAGTGCCAATTGATTGGCACAGTTGCCAGTTTCACTGACTTGTATAATTATCTGCTCATGGAGGTGAGTTCTCTCAGAGACTCTCTGGACTGATGCAGAACAGTGATGTTTCAGAGGCAGTGGAAGTAGTTGCAGTATCTGACGGTTTGTGGAAGCAGATTCAGTAAAAGTGTTCACAAACTGGACTTTAAAGATGCACTCTCTTGTATTGTCTCATCTAACACTCTGGAAAACACATGTACTTTATTAACATTAATTGAATGAGCCAATGAATAAATCTCAAATCACACCCAAATAAACTCCAAATCACATCTTAATGAGCCAACATGGTGTTTAAAGCACTTAACCTGTTTTTGGAGATGATCTCGTTCCAAGTTGGTGGAGAACTTGAATGTTTTTCTGGTCCACCCCATACTTTTATTTTTTAAAATAATCTATGTGCCTTAGATCTTGGGAGCACTTTCTTATAAATTCGTGACTGCTAAACTCAGCTAAAACCAAGCCAAGGCTCATCTCAAGCTCACTGAATTTGTGTGGTCTACAGCACCTTGTCTCATTTTTCTAAGCAAAAGGAAGCCGTTGATGACAACCCACTAATTTCAATATACTTTAAAGTATGGATTTTCCATAAACTCAGTAAACAGCCCAGCATATCTGTTTGGCTTTTAATTCTGAAAGTTATTAGCTCTTTCTAGCCATTTGCAGGTGTAAGCTCATTCCTAATTGTTTCATTTTTATTCTTACCCCAAACACAGTAAATCTTAATGGCTGTTGTGCTAACATTAAGCGGGAATGTGGTAGCTATAGAAAAAGTGTTTCAAACACATTAAATTTAGCAGCAATATAATAACGTTTACAAGCTGTTCATAAGAACCCACTTTGACTTTCAAAGAGTAATTGTGATCGGGCACTTATTAAAGGGACCCTCCAGATGGGCGCATTGTCCTCACTTCAAGTCATTGACATGACATGTTTTCTTTGTCCACCTCTGAGTCATTCAGAGCTGTGAAAATTCCCATCGTTCCAGTTTAATTATAGAACTGGTGGAGACTATGTTCTGCTGTTCGGCAGTATTGCCGGCACACTCTATTTGTTTATGGCACGTTGGGAGAGCCATTTTAATAAGGTCATATTTGCAATTTAAATGAACTTTAATATTTCTTGCAAAGTCTGGGCCTGCTTATTTATGCAAGGGGTGAACATGGTGGAAATTTATGGTTTAAAAATATGTTCTCTCGTTTTCTTTTCCAAATGGTGTATCTCAGGTGATAAACGCTTTCAACTATATTTAGAACTTTTTCCCTTAGAAAAGGGCAGAAAATCCAAATCAGTGAAATAAATCATGGCTCTAAATGGGGTTGTTAATACTGTATTCTTGCTGCTTTTTTCTATTAAAATTTTTACTCCAAGCCCCCATGTATGCATTTGTAAGTAAATATCGCTCAGTCATGATCGAATGGGGTGGCTGCTTTGTTCTGCGTTGCTTATTATAACATACAAGCAAAGAAGCAAAGCAAAACAAAACAGAACAAAGAACATTGGCTTAACTTTAGTGAGCAACTACTTATTGAATTTGTTTAATCATACTTGATGAAAAGGATTCAATTGTTTCTAGGTGAGAGAGGCTGTAGAAAAATTCACTTATAGTGTGTTGGGAACTTGTTTCTTGACTGCATGGGAGAGATAGAAAGCCATTGTTGTCTTGTGCCTGCTTTGAACTCTGCTCCCCACATTATAGAGACGCTTTGTTGAAAATATAGTGAGGGATCAAACATGTCTTCAGCCACCTATGTTGAAACATCTGACCACATGGGAATAGCATGACTCTTTCATGTCTCTTAAACGTTCCTTTATTTCTAGGGAATTCAATCTTGAGCCCCTCTTCTGTCTTTATTTTCTCTGTAAGCAATGCTATTATAGAGTAGATGGTTTTGTTTAATTCACTATACACACTTGAAGCTCTTGTTTGTAAACAAGAATGAGACAAGCTATATAGTAGAAGTTTGCTATTATCTTAAACAAATTTACCTGCAGAGACAAAAATTCTGCGAGGGACTAAATATCAATGGAATGACTTTGTATTTTATCCTTTCCTTCCCTCCCTCTCCCCCTCCCACCCTCTCTCTCCTTCCCTTCTTCCCTCCCTCCCTTCCTCCCTCCATGAGCCCATACTGAATTTTTGTCTATTGGTGTCAAAGAGGAACTAGGGATGTACTTTCCATTTGGAGAGTAGTGAGGGTACAGATGCAGTGTGAGCCAGGGAATGGCTTTGTGCTCTGTCCAAGACCCTGCATGCAGCCACCAAGGCTTGGAGGAAGTACAGGTTTCTTTACCCTAGCACTTGGCAGGGTCCAGGGCAGTGTGTAAATTTTGATATGCATTTTGAGTGCACTCAGGCTTGGCTATCCCTGTAACATCTTTCCAATTGAAAGCCTTGAAAGGGCAAGGATCTTTGCCCACTGGATCCCAGCCAGCTCTGGGCATTTGGCTCGAGCCTTGGAAGGATATAGGACTTTCTCTCTCCTGGGTAGAGACTGGAGTAGATAAGACTTGAGTAGAGGGGTGGGGTGTGATTTGGGGGAGATGAAGAGCTGGTGAAGCTAGACTTGGGGCATCAAGAATGTTTTCTTTGTTTTCTCATGGACAAGGCTGTCAGTTTAACTGACTTGGGAATTTCCTCATATTGAAGATAGTCTTACTCCTCAAAAATTCTGAATTCGGTGTGTTATGAGGAGTCCCATATCTCAGAATCAGTGAGGCTATAGGCTGACTAGCTTGGGGCTGCAATGGCCCAAGAGGTACAGTGGCCATAAGGTTTCTATGGAAGCTCTAAGGAAGGGTCCAATATTTCATTGTAATTTGGCTTCTGGAGGAAGCTGAGGGATATCCTGATGAAGATAGAATAGCTATGTGGCAGACCACACAAGCGGCTCTGCTCCAGAGGCCCAACTACAGGGTTTATCAGATGGAGTCCTCTTTGATTTGTATTAGATAATATTTTAAAATTCAAAATAGAGTAATATCTCCTAATTATTTCTATTGATTAAGATTTGAATTTATTTGGATTTTTCAATATGGACCCTGAAGTTGTTTCTTCAGTCCTAGCAGATTCAATGCTGTTTTCCTCTTGTCTTTATTTTCTCTTCTTTCAATATGAGTAGATGTGGATGAGCTGTTTCTGTTCAGTTCATTTCCTAGTTGAAGCTCTTGTTCATGTTCTTCATCTCTTTACAATGCTTTGTGTATTCTGGATGGTTCCCTCAGCAGTGCCAGGTTCATTAATCTGATGTTTAATTTGCACCATGCATCTTCTAATGCATGAATGCCTGCATTTTTTCCTTTTATTATCTTATTGGATTACATTAAAAATTCCATTATTTTAAAGTCTAGTTTCCTGTCCTGATATTAATGTTCTTAATTTTTCTTTTGTCCTTTTAAATGATTTTATGCATACCACATTTTAGGATTTTCGGCATTGTTGGCATTTCTGATTCTTGGAATGCCAGTTCTATTTCTATTTAGCATTTGTTCTAACTACTGCTCCTATGTAGGATGGCATGGGCTTGCTGTGGTATTTAAGGTTTTGTGTAGGGGGATGTATATCTGAACGTGTGTAGTCCTAAAGTTGACATTGTTTATTTTTTGATGGTCAAATCCACTCCATGCTTTTATTGAGGCAGGCCCTCAGCCATTGAGTCATTTACTAGGAGTTCATCTAGCTAGACAGCTCATCTCCAGGGTCCCTTGTCTCTGTCACTTGATTGCTAGCATCATAGGTAGCTACCATGCCTGTATATTTTTTATGAAGGAGCTGAGGGAGTTTGCAGCCCCATGGAGGGAGCAACAGTGTCAATTGGCCTGATGCCCCCACCCCCTGGTGCTCCTGGAGGCTGGACTGCCAACCAAAGAATGCACATTGAGGGACCCATGGCTCGGACCACATATGTGGCAGAGGAGGACCTTCTTGGCCATCAGGAGGAGGAGAGGCCTTTGGACATGAGGGTGTCAGAGGCCCCAGTAAAGGGGAATGTCAGGTGGGAAGACTGGAGTGAGTGGGGGGTGGGTGGGGGGGAATACCCTCATAGAGGTGGGGGAGGGGGGACGGGATAGGGGGTTTCCAAAGTGGAGACCTGGAAAGGGGAAAACATAGGAAATATAAATAATGTATCAAAAAAATTAAAATTAAAAAAAAAAAAAAAAAGAAAAAAGAGTTCCAGGATTTAAACTCCTGTCCTTATGCTTGTATGGCAAATGCTTTATCCACTGAATCATCTCCAAGCTCCTGAGTTTCAAGCTGTGATGGTGAACCTATTCTTCAATGGAGGGCTTGCTTTCCTGTGGCAGTCCTATTTGGGTGCTGTGATAACCTCTTTTAGAATGTGCACTTTCCCCCTAAGGGACAAAGAAAGTTCACTGTTACCTAACCAGAAGCTTTTCTTTGCAACAGACAAACAAAATTACAGAAAACCACAACCATTTAAAATTCTGAGTTGTAGAGCTCAGTCCCAGTGGATACATCTGCAAAACAGTTCCACACCTAAGGCTCAGGGAACATGGGGGAGAAGGAGGCAGAAAGATTGTAGGAGCCAGAGCATCGGGGAGTTTGCTGTGAGATTATGTCTTCTAGTAATGTCAGAAGCTCCACCCACAAAATCTTGTCAACATGACTGCCTGAACATGAGCCTAGCAAGGACAACAATAGACATGCCAAAGTTGACAGAGAAATGACCGTGAAACCTTAGCCCTACACAGAGCTACAGACACTAAAGGATGCTCAGTTTGAAAAAGCAAGGAGGAAAGAGTTTGAAGGAATGAAATGGGAAAGGAAATGATATAATTATAATCTCAAAATAGAAAGAAAATGGAGAAAGGCATTTTCCATTCCAAAGTAATAAAAATGAATACATTTTCTTTCTTCGTGTAGGAAAACTTTGGTTTGGCAAAATATCTCAGTACATGTAGTGCTTGCTGCCCAAACCTGACAGCGTAAGTTTAATTTCCAAGACCTACATAAAAATGGAGGGAGAGAAATAACTCTCACCTTTACATAGCTGCCTGCCACATTCAATTCCACATATACTCCCATCATGTACTTACATAATAACATTTTAAGTGGAAATAAAAGCTGCCCTGTTGCTAATTTCTCAGCTTCCCTTTTCTGAGCCATGCAAATTTGGATTCCAGGTCTGTCTCAGAATTAGCTGGGTGCTATGCTCATAAAAGATGTTTTACTGTACCCAGAAATATGAGGTGGTGACAAGAAAGTCCTTTGATAAGTAATACTTCCTCACCTGGTTTTGTCTCTGCTTCTGTGGTACAGGAATCCTTCCCTACATTCAAGGCAAACTTATAGGACATCTCATCATACCTCTGTGCGTGTTGGTGTTCCTTACAACATCAGGGATGCCATAATCTCTTCTCCAAGGGTATCTAGTATCTACACATTCTTTATATGCAGATTGATTGGACACTATTTCTCCTGGAACTCTTCATTTGACTCTCTAGTCCAAATGGTCTAAGTCGTTTCCCAGAATCTTATGTATGTGTTTCTTATACTCTTTACCATAATGTATTCTAATGATTCCCTTGCCTGTCACCCCCACCACTTCCCATGTTTCCATACCACATGAAGGAACAGAGGTAATTAATGAAAAAGGCCCAGTCTGACTCATTTCTGCATCCTATTGTTGGTTAATAGCATTTTATCTCCATTGTCTCCTCACCCCCCCCCAAATTAAGTTAATGTTAGTCTTGCATCTAGATATGGAAGTTCACCCCTGTAATATTAGTCTTATATCTAGGCATGAGAGTTCTTCTATGTAATTTCTGCACCTTGGATGTAGGAGACAACCCAGGATACTTAGTGAGACTGGTATAAACCCTGGAAGGAGAAGAAAAGGTTCTTGATTTCAAACACATTGCGCTAGAAGTCTATGCTGATACTTAGTGAGACTGGTATAAACCCTGGAAGGAGAAGAAAAGGTTCTTGATTTCAAACACATTGCGCTAGAAGTCTATGCTGATGAATATAAGAAACCATTGGAAAATCAGAAAACCAGAAGCCAGGAGAGAAGATGAAGCCAGGCAGTAGTTACGGGCATGTAAGTGTAAAACCACAGAGAAAGAAGAGTTTCTTCAACTGATTCACACTGTGTATGCAGAAATGGGATGAGACTGGATTTTGGGGTAGATTAAGGCAGAACAGCAGACAGTGAGACAGAGAAGTGTACGTAAGGACAATAGAGGAGAACAATAGGACAGTGTTCTGTAGAAGGCAAGGGGGAAGAGACAGGCAATAATAGACATGGTTCACCTGGGTGCAATGCTACAGGTGCTGATTTCAGACCTCACTGGTTAACTCTGAGTGAGGCTTGAAGGCAGAACTAATGTGACCTGTCCTTGTGGCATGATCGGCTCCCTAGTGGCATCTTCCGTGGCAGAGAGCCATAAAATGATACATTCATGAGTGAGTTCACAAAGAGCATAAAGAACAGTGTTAGACAGCATTTGGAAAAGTTGCTCAATAGGTCAAGTTCAAAGATGGAGTGTGTGTAATTAAATC
>CM052705.1:99821215-99883715 GCA_028551405.1 Uromys caudimaculatus | reverse complement strand
GCAGTAAATGTGCTCACCTATCTTTTCCAAAGAGGAATGCTCCCCGAGATTACCTCTAGGAAGTTTAAGTGTTTGGAGAAAAAACAGCCCCGAATATCTAAGAAGTAATGGAATCATGAGTAAATAAGCAGCTTGGTCTCACCACAAATAAATCATCCAAGACTGATCTGGAAGCTGTTTAAAATTCACAGTGGAGGGGAACAGAGTCATTGTAATACATCTTGATTTGGAGAATTCATTTGATATCATATCACGAAATTATACTTATAAAATTAATTGACACTGGCTTGGATATGAGCACTGTCACAGGGATTGATAATTTCCAGGGGATCTGTAAACAAGGCATGGTGATGAATAGTGTGCTACCCAGCGAGGGTAGTTGATTAGTAGGGGTACCAGGGAGATTGCTGTTAAGCCTGATCATATGCAACAATGTTATTAATGGCTTCTAAGAGAAAGTAAAGAGAATGTTAATGAAATTTGCAAATTATACAAACCGGGGTGGTGCTGGAATAAATCCAATAAAGAATGATGGATAGAATTTATTCTGAGAGATATAGACAGGTTCAATATATGGGTAATAAACAGAAAAATGAAATTCACTTTCAAAAATGCAAAGTAGGGTAGATCAAGGGACAAAACAAAAGGAAAAGCTTATTTCTATAAGGGCACTAAGAGCTTAATTTGCACAATGTTTCAGGTCTTTTTAGTCAGCTACCAACCCTTCTTTCTCTACTCCGAGTTTTTGTTTTCTTCTGCTTATTGCTGCCCACCTAAGCAGTTCTGTGACAACCTCCCTGAATGGTCTAGCCTCTTTACATATCTACGAGTTTTGAAAATGGTGCTCCTTTTCATTTCTATCAGTAAAAGTTAACATTCAATACCCATCTCCATTGCCTCTACAGGTGGCACGGAACTATCTCTACTGTGTGGCTACATTAGCTAGCAAATAATTGTACTGGCACTCTAGTTTCATTGAATTCTGAATTCTTGACCTGGATAGGGGAAAGGTGACTGGCTAAGCACATGGACTGGGGGATCAAACAGAATGAGGAACGCAGGCCAAGCCTCACACCAACCAACTATGAGATATATGAATTCTTGAGGTCTTTTCCAACCTCAGTTGTTCCAGTAATGAAATGGATATCATTGCAAGAATTCAACAAACATTCTCTTTTGCAAAAGTCTTATGAGCTTGTTTTCACTCTTCATTATTGTTAAGTGTAACAGTAACAGTTGCTCAAGTCTTTTCAATTGTTTCATTCATGAACTCTTTGAGAACAAGACATCTGTCCCCAGTTTTATATATTTTTCCTAGAGTGCAGTGAGGCTTTCAGGGAGCCACTGGGTATCACGCAAACAGGGTTCTTTCTGCAGCCTGTACACCAATTCCTTTTGCTGTACAGATTTTGTGTTTTGAAGGGACATGGAGAAGTGAGACAATTAAAGTACACTCTCAATCCCTTTCACAGATGGTAGGGGAACGCCGCACATGGCATTTCTACCTCAGACCTGTGAGTTGCTTCCAACAACCAGCAGAAGGTTTCAGATGTCTCTCTTGAAGTCTGGTGACATCATGTCTGCAGAAGTATGGGGATATATGGGCCAGATGTAGCCATATGGGTCACAGGTGAGCATAAAGACAAAAGCCAGGTAAAATGGTCACAGGGCCATCTAAATTGATTTATGATGAGAAGCTTTGGAGAGAGTATAATGATATTCATACAACACTTGTAATTACCTGATACATGGTACCCAAAGGACAGCCATAACAGTTTGTAATGCATGGAATCAATATTTTTGGATATCAAAGAGAAAGAAGAATTTTAAACCAGTATTGCTTTAGGCTGGTGTTACTCTATTTCTCTGGATCTGGAATAGTTATTTTGGATGTGGGCTTGGCTCGCACATGCGTGGGCTTTCTAAATACTACTGAAATACTAGGAAGATTTCAGCCAGTCACTCTCTAAGCTATGATATGTGTTGTCTGACATGCAGATACTAGAAACTTCACAGCATGTGTTCCCACATACTTGCCGGAAATGTACTATTCACCAGTTTTTTGTTAAGTAACAAACATCTCAGCTGAGGCTGTCTGGCAAGCATGGATCTGCAGTGCCATACAGTTTGACTAACTACACTAACTTATGGCCAGGGTGGACTCTAGTTGGGTTTGAGTAGACTCATGTGGGTGCCTGAGACAGGCTTTCCATGGGAGAGATCACAATACTTCAGAAGATAAAGCAAAACCATGGAAGCCCATTTAGAATCTTGGCTTACATCACCATTACTAATATCTATTGGCCAAAGTATATGACATAGCCAAGTTCAATATCAGAGAGACAAGGAGGTGTATTCAGTCTACATTATAGATAATGTAAAAGTCACATGCAAAGTACAGGTGATTACATAATGGCCAAGAATGAAGGGTCATGAACAGTAGCTTCATCCTTAGAACCAACCTCTAGTTCCCTTCTCTTGCTCATACTCAGTCAGCAAACAATTCCTGTCTACTTCTCATCCCAGGCCAACTATCTTTACCATTTCTGATCTGATCTCTGAATGTAACTACGTTCTGAGCCTTTGATGTCTCAATTCTCTAGCTAGAACAGCCCTGGCTTGCCCTCATGGCTTGTCTATACAGCATGAGAAGTACTTGGAACCCAACGACCCTTCTGTTAGTGCACGTGTGACTTCTATCGTTGGTTGTCTGTGGATGTAGACATTAGTGCTAGAAAGCAGCTATCGTTTCTCATTGCTCTATTAAACCCTGGTTGCCTTACAGAGAGGAGGAATGTACTTTAAGAGCAAGACTCTAGACATTTTTTTTTTTTTTCAGAAGAATCTGGCACTAAAATAACTTTTCTTCTTCCCAATATAGTTCTGGGCTGATTTCAATGAAAGATGGTTTTATGTCAAGTGTGATTGTGGAGTTAAAATAGGCCATAGGTTGAAGAAGGAGGAGAAAGAAGAAGAGGAAGAGGAGGGGGAAGAGGAGGAGGAGGAAAAGGAGGAGAATCATTGTTTCAGGTGCATTGAGTAGTATTTGGAAATGAAAAGAAGTTTCAGGAGACTTCATAAAATATTAACTTCTGATAAATAAATGTTTAGCCCATAGTAATTGGGGGAGGGAAGGGGCATAAACTGTGGTCCAGCATGCTGTCTATCTGTCTTTGTATTCATCTCTGTCCATCTCTCTGTCTCTGTCTCTGTGTCTGTCTCTCTCTTAGTCTGTCTCTGTCTCTTTATATTAGTCTTTGTCTGCCTGTCTGTCCATCTGTGTGCCTGTGCCAGCCCCCTTCCCCGAAAGAGGGAGGGGGAGGGAAGGGGGAGGAGAGGGGGAGAGGGGAAGGAGAGGGAGAGGAAAGGTCCGCGCACCCACGCTTTGTTGACTGAACCCAAGGCCTCACGCATGCTCAGTAAGTGCCATAGCATTCCTTGAGCTACACACTACGCCATTAGCTGATCCTTTTCTCTTTACATGTCCTTTGGTTAATTGTTTCAGGTATTTCATTGAGGTAGCCGAGTGTTCACTTCCATGTGCCTGTTGCCCTTTTAGGTTGGTAAAGTTTCTCAACTATTTCTAGCTTTCTCTCCCAGTCCCCAAACTTGATTCCTTGCTGGAGTCTCTCTAATAGTTTTTTAGTGAATAATTTCCCTCTCAGCTGTACTTAGTCACTGTTTCAATTTTCCATGTTCTTCCCGAAGGACCCTAATTAACACAGTACCTACTTAAATATGTCGTTACATTCGCCTTCGCTAATTTTCTCACCCTGCGTGCCGGCGCACAGTTACATAATTTGCTCACTTGTTACTTTATACCTGTACTTTTGCACTTGTGAATTTTGTTAGAACAGGGAACAGAACTCATTTTATTTATCACAGTATAGTCTTCACATGGAATTATGTGTCTGGCTCAAAAGACTATTTATTGTATGGAGTGTAAAGGCAAATGCTGGCTGAGAAGGCGTTGCTGGGATACCTAGGCAATGACCGTCTTTATTTGAGCAGGTGCTGTTTGTGAGAACCATGCCTGTGCCTAACCTCTTTATGGTTCCCTATGGATACATGTGACTAACATGTCTGAACCTAGATAGAAGGCAGAAACTTGGGCTTAAACACTTTCCCAGGAGACGCTAGCAGTAGATGATGGCTCGAGGATTTGAACACCTTTCTGCCTGACTCCACTTGCTGTGCTCTGAGTGACCACATTAAGCTAATTGATTGGGCACTGCAAACTTATAGAGGGCTTCTTAGACACTGTCGATGTTTCACTTGGTTGTAATATAGACTGGAGCCAGTAGCTGAAACAACTCTCCCAGTCCCGCCCCCGCCCCCGCCCCCCGGCAGATGAATCAGGACTCCTCCCTTATTCCGTATTTCCTTAAAAATGAATAGTTGCCCTTGGCTTGAGCATGCAGGAGGCAGGCTGGCTATTCTCACTCTGCAGATTCTGCCTCCGTGCCTGTGTGTATCATGATCTGCTCTTATGTATATCAAGGTGTGAAAGGAGGTTAATTTCATACTAAGCAGAACACCTGTCAGAAAATTAAGGCCTTCGGTTTACAAAGCCCCAGTCTCCCTTTGATTATTGCTGTAACTCTCACAGGTAGAGGATAATCTCTAAATTATACAGGACTTCATGATTAAAATATTTTGCCTCCCCCTTTTAATAGCTCAAAAAGAAAGAGTATGTGACTTTGGGGGCTCAGTGTAAAATAAGTGATAACAGAGCCAGAGAGGAATATAAAAAATATGCAAAAAGGGACTAAAATAAGCATTTCTAATAGGTCCATCTCATATTGAAGATTCTATGTGTGAAACTAAAGAACGTCCTAGGGAAAATCTTTGACCCATTTGCTTTTAAATTCACTTTTTATGCTCTTTTGTTACAAAAAAAAAAAATGTTTTTTAAGCTCCATTATCTTCTTGCAGTGGAGCACGATCAGAGAAATTGTTCTCTGAGCTCTGGAGTTTCCAGAAAGTTGGACTGCAGAATATCCTTGCAGAGGGCAGAGACCTACTGAATCCCCTGCCAGTCCAGGCTTGGGGTAGGAAGCATCCTTGTTCTGATTTTTTCCTCCAAAGCACCCAAGCAAGGTGTTAGCTATTCCCAGACATAATCTATCAATGAAAAGAACTCAGAAATATTTATGGAGACCATCTGGGTTAGGCCTAGCAGGTGAGAGAATGAAGAATAGCAATAGACCTGAAGGAATTTTTAAGTTAGCTGAGGAAACCAGATACACATCTATGTTAATGGGTAGTGTCGGGGAATTGGGATGGAGAATCTGGAGAATTCTAAAATCGAGAGTGGATTGACACAGGAATGACCTTTGCACCTGTGAGGTTAGCACAGTAGAGGTCTACTGTTAACCAGATAATCCATATTTTCAGAAAGGAATGGGGAGAGGAGTGGCTTTCCGAAACAATGGAATATTATTGGCAAAAATTTGGAGTCTCATCTACCTACCCAGAAAGCTTCTGGTTAGGATGAAGGCAGCAGACAGCTTGGGAAGTGTGTTTCAAGTCGATTTGAACTCTGAGAGTAACTTTGCTGCTCACAACCATCCTTGGTTTTCCTTCAACTCTGAATTCAAATATCAAGAGACTTGTCCAGAAGCAATGGAGAGAATGAAAGCAGGCTTTTTACATCTAAGCATATTTTATCTGTTCCAAAAAGGCTTGGAAAATTCTCACCTATCAGATCTCCTTGCTCAAGATTTATCATAGTGATAAAATGTCTCCCTCAGAGAGGTAAACTCATAGACTTTTTTTTTTTTTTTTTAAACATATTATAGAAGGATTTTGGTAACTTTGCCATTTTAGTGGCTTTGACAGCTTAAGAGGTTTTGTGGATTTATTTAGAGTTTTCTTCATTATAATGCAAACATTAAAGTTTTTAAAAGTGCCTTAGACTACTTAAATGTTTCTTAAAACAATATTTAATGGGTATATGAGTCTTGTTGGTGTCTGCAATTGAGTTACTTAAAAGGAAAGTTGGTAAACAGACTGGACTGTTGGAAAATATGTCTTTGTTTCATTTCAGATCATTTATGAAGCAGGTTGAATTTTGGCTCTTGTGAAGCAGATTACATTTACATGGCAAGAACACAAATGAGCTACTATAACCCCTATAGTTTTCATCTCACACACCATGGGCTGAATAGTTATAGCTAATATATTGCTGTAGTTTGCCTGTTTTCTTTTTCTTTTTCCCTGGAAGCAAAGGGAGTGAGAATATAATGATTTATTGAGCACCTTCTACCTGGTTTGTGCTCAGGGTTTGCAAGAGCTTTCTTGTCTGGTTGGGAATATTACACTCAGGGTAGCTATCACTTCTGTTATCTATAAAATGGGATAATAGTGCCTAGGTTTCTGAGATACTAGTAGGCTATAGCCAGACAACACTTGTATACTACACAGCTTAGTATCTTCTTCATAGCCATTATCATTATTATTACCATTTAAATTTTACAACCTTATAACCTTACAAGGTTATTCAGTCACTAGAAGGCAAGATAAAGGGGCCCAAAAGGACTCATAATATTTGTGAATAAGACTAGGAAATTAGTTTACTTGTTTTTTAGCATGTATATGTGAGAAACAGGGCTGTATTCCAAGACTTCTTAGAAATTTAGGCAGATTTTAATGATTCAAATTTAATCCAAGCAGAATGCCTACCTAAATCTTGGTTTCTAATAATATTCTCTGATGAAAGGACTCAGAACTCTTTGGATGAGTAGATGAATCTAGGCTGGGAGGAAGTACTCGGGATAAGTCTGGATCATTTTGTTCTCCCCAAACGAAAATTCTTAAAAATTGGAACTAAGTAAAATAGAACACCATAATGATAGGGTATGTCAAAAAGACACAGTAGCCAAGTGAAAGATTCCCCATTGCCAAAGACTATGAACAACTAAACAGAAAAGACGAATGTGGATTTTAGCCCAAAGTTTAAAATAAATATGTTTGAGTTCACACTGACATAAATAAATGATTGAGTATCAGATAGGAAAGAAGAGACAAATGACCAACGCAGAAGAATCCACTTAAATTATGGAGATTCTAAATCCTCAAGGAGGCGGGATGTGAAGTTCCTACTCTGTAAGCATTGGTCGAGCATCATGGTCATTTCCCAAGTAAATAATACGTAGGTGGTAAGAAAAGAGGCGTTTTGTAGAGGAAACTCGAGAGACATGATCTTAGCCAGGGCTGGAGAAAACCCTGTGGAAAGAGGTCACTTCATCTCTGCGAGGTTCCTCCCAAGAAGCCATAAGCTCAGACTAATCATAAGGACGCCAACAGGAGTTCTACGTTAGGGATGGTTTACAAAATGCTTAGCCAGTACAATCGAAACTCTTCAGAGGCAACAAGTGGAAGTTTAAGAATACGTCAAAGGAGCCTCAAGAGGATGTGATTAAATGTAGCCTGGTAGCCTGGGTAGGATCCTAGAACAGAAGATATAAGGTAGGTACTAACTAGGAGCCTCTTCATAAAGTATAGATATTAGGTGAGAGCAAGTCAGTAATATTATGTCCTTAATTATAATAACTGAGTCATACTAATATAAAATTTTAATAATTTTAAAGAAAAAACTGGACACAGTAAATAGGAACAACTTCCCTCAAATTAAATTTGACAAGAATTTAATTGGGTAAGGGAAGAAGTTTGGATTGGGGAAATGAGAGCAAATTACAAGAACTCCAAGTTACAACATGATCTGACAAGTGCCATAGGCAGAAAACAGACAGTGATGTATAGGAAATGGAAATTAGATACAGAGAATATTATTCAGAAACTTGCTGTGACTCTTGAAACTCACATTCTGGAAAGGATCAAGTGAGATCTTGAACTCAGGGCTCATTAGTTTTTCTGAAAATAATTTGAGATCAATGAAGCCAGAGACATGTGGAACAAGGAAGCAGGTAATTAATTACTTTTTAAAAAATGTGCTGATGTTTTATGTTTATTTTTTAAAAAGGAATCATATATATTATATATAATATATGATTCATGATACAATATATGATATAAGATGTAAGATATATGATATAGAATATAGAACATGGAATATAATATATAAATATGAAAAATAGAAAGAAAATAGACATAGGTTATAGGAACAACTTCCCTCAAATTAAATTTAAGAAGAGTTTAATTGGGCAAAGAAAGACTTATGTATTGGGGAAATCCACAATATACATATTGTAAATATATATATATTATATTTAAAACATTTAACATTATATATTAATATAAGTATAAATTATATATAAATTTATATAAATATACAAATTATATAATATATTATAATGTATCATATAATATATATATATAATGTTAAATAACTTGTTGCTAGGGCTGTGCTGAAAAGAACAAGAAACCTTGAGTTAATGAGTGTTATGGTCAACATGCTTCAGTATGGAGACATTTGAGAGTAGGAAAAGGGTGGTGATGGTTTGAGAGTTACCTTAGTAATCTGGGCTGTTGCTATAAATAAATACCTGCTTCAAGAAACATAGGCAAGGCAGGAAGGATTTGTCTTGGCTCACAGTTAGAGGACACGGTTCATCATAGTGGGGGCATCAAGATAGTAGGAGTTTGAAGCAGCTGGTCATAGTATGTCTGAAATCGGACAGTAAAGAGCAATGAGGACATGCTTGCCACCAGTTAGCTTTCTCCCTTTTTTTTGCAGTTCAGGACATGATGACAGCAATGTTCAGGGTGGGTCTTGTACTCAATGAAAGTAGTCAAGATAATAGTCACAGAATTGGTTAGAGGCGAACTATTCTAGATGATCCTCAGTTCTGCCCAAAGGCTTATCCCCTAGTGGTTCTGGATCTTGTCATGTTGATAATCAACAATAACCACTAACTGTCATATTACCTATCACTTAGGTTAGAAAACTCTAGGATAGGATGCTAGCCTTGAAAAGGGAAAGGAAGAATGTGTATATGAGGTAGATGTCATTAGAGAGAAAACAGTATTGGATGGGGACGAGAAGGACAGTCATACATAAATGTAAGGAGTATACATAGAGAAAATGAAAGGCATTTAAAAGATATGAATCAGATCGGAAGCATCATTAGAGGGGATAGTGAGTTGATTTGTAGGTCAGTTAAAAATTGAAGTGCTATTGGGACATTCAGGTTGGGTGGTGCTATTGACATTTGACGTTCGCATTGGGTCTTGGGATTGAAACTAGAAATACAAATTAGAGGTGATAATTTGGGACAGTTATAGAGGTACTGTCTGAGGCTGAATGAGCAGGGCAGAGAAGAAAAAAAATCAGGATACAAATATATGAAATGCTCAAGGTCAGGACTAGACACCCAGGAGCAAGAATTTTATGTCACATTTAGAGTCTTTCACTCTATCCCTCTCTTCATGCCAGAATTGAGCACAAAATAACTCTCCCAGGTATCTTGGTAAGAGTAGCTCTCTGGCCCAGGAATTATCAGAAAGTACAGCCCTCCAATGAATGATTTGTGTCGAGTCTTCAACTGCCAACCAGGTTATTCTAAGGAGAGTTCCCATATGGGGCAACAAATTGTTGGGATCTCTGTGAATGGAGCATATACATATAGTTGATAGTGAACATTTTAACTCAAAAGAGGAAAAAACTGGCAAGCATATATGATATAATGGAGCAACAGGTTTGGGCAAGATGACTCATGAGCCTAGGGTCCCTTCCCAGGGTTTTCTTATGAATCTAAACTGAAGTGATTCCATGGGGAAAGAAGTCTGGATCCTTATCCTGTTATATGTAGCTTTGGATTATCTGCCTGTGTCAGAGCCACCTGTCTCATAATTTTAATCATATATATAATTTTAATCAGTATATAATTTTAATCATATATATGTCTCTTTATACATATATAAGAGACAGTAAATAGAAGTTTTACTATGGCAAGTCACTTCAATTATAGATTCACCCTCACTATGTTTGCACCAACTACTGGTTTAAACTGGCCTTGTAAGATGGTTATCAACTTGACACAGCCTACAATTACCAGAAAGAAAGTTTCAATAAGGGATTTTCTATATCATGTTAGCCTGTGGGCATATCTTCAGGGAATTGTCTTAAGTTGAGGAGTGGGAGAAGCCAATCCACTGAGGGTGACACCATTCCCTAACAGGGAGTCCTGAAGTATTTAAGAGTGGAGAAAGGGAGCCGAGTACAATTAAATAAGAAGCAAGAATGCTTGATGCATTTCTCTCTGCTTTTAACTGTGGTGTGATAAACTGTGATAAACTTCTTTGAGCTCCTGTCAGCTTGATTATTGCCTGGAATTATTAGTGGAAATAAACCCTTCTCTTCACTAAGTTTCTTTTTGTCAGAGTATTCTATCACAGCAACAGCAGTGAAGGTGAAAGTAGAACCCCTCATTCTCCTTCTACTGAGAAGTGCCTGACCACAGATTAACTCAAACTGAACATTGTCTTACTGGGTAATGACAGTCACATTATTTGGAAGGAAGGTACTCAGGGGTGGCTGGGATGTTCCTCTGCTTACCTGCTTCTGTGGGGCTAAATATCTTTGTTATGCAAATCAGGACCCTTGGGAGGGAAATGAGGCGTCATAGACACTTCATCACAAAAGCAGAACAAAGGAACCAGGGCCATTCCAAGCAAACCCAGAGGTACATTTTGCCCAAACAACCCCATTTCTTTCAAGGTTTGTTGGGTGTACTAATGGACCATTCTACTGCCTCTTCTTTTTTTTTTCATGGGGTTTTGTACACCTTGGTGCTAGCTTATATTTTCGTGGTAATTATTTTAAACAATCCCATCCAGTGTCTCAGCACTGATTATACTTATGTGAAACATATAAATAAAATGTGCATCTCTAAGAACTGATTATTTTCCCTAAGGAAATTTCCAAGGGTGGGAGAGTGTTTGGAAGATAAACTCAGGATCCTGTGTGTGGGCATGGAGTAGCTTTGGAATCTTTAGTAAGAGGAAGATGATGAGCCCATGAGAGCACTCTGGGCCACTCTTCGTCAGTGTAGCAAACTCTCTAATAACTTCAACTTTCTAAAGCCCCAGAATAATTATTTTCTGTTAACTCACAAAGTTCCCACTCAAGACTTCCTTTATCCAGCCCCACATATTATACGCAATTAGCCACGTTTCATGTTTCAAGAGCTGCGATTGATAATTAGCTATTACTGTAATACATGCTAACCCCAAAGGGAGTCGATTGCCAAAAATAAGCAGAATAAACAGAGCTGACAGAGTGCTGACAAACCAGAGGCAAGTGGAACGGGTAATGGTTTTGCCTATTGCCCTCTTCATCACTGAAGCATGCACCAAGTCGCTGAAGGACGACTTTAATGTGAAAGCTTTTTTCATTCCCTTTAAAGGGCACTAGATTAGAGAAAACAGTGAATGGAGCCTTGAAAGGAGAAGTGCCTCTCATGCTGCTGCCCTAGCGTGAGTGCTCTTCCCATGGGCTTGTTACCTTCGATGAGACCCCATGAGATCAGATGTAGAAATTATAGGTACTACAAGCATCGCAGGCTTGCTTGAAACAGTGTAATTTGGTGGCTCAACCTATCTCTTCTGCATAATGTCTAACATGCATGTAGGGAACAGAGATGAGATTTGGTTTCCGTCATTTGGAAGATTTGGTGGGAACACGATAACTGTGATTTTATGAGATGGTATGCTGATTCTTTGTGTATTCGACTTGGTTACAGGATGCCTAGATATTTGGCTAAATATTGTTTTGGTGTGCTCAGGCATTTCTTGGTAGGATTAACATTTTCCTGCCCACCCTTCTCCCTCAGAGTGTTTTATTCAATCAGGTGGTGGTCTGGGAAGAATAAAATAGTCTGAGCTCTCTCAAGCACTTCTTGTGATGATTAATCGCAAGTATCAACTTCATGTATTTAGAACCACCAGGGAGACACGCCTGTGTGCACATCTGTGAGTGACAGTTTGAGACTAGGAAATTGAGATAGAAAGACCCATCCTAAATGTGGGTGGCAACATGCAGTGGGCTGGGGTCTTAGACTGAATATAAAAGGACAAGAGACCTGGACAGTGGCATTCATCTCTTTACTCTTCCTGACTGTAGATTCAGCATTAGTCAACCTCCCATCACCATGACTTCCCCACCATCATGGACCAGAATCTTTAAACTGTGAGTCAAAATAAAACATTTATTTTTTTTAAGTTACTGACTTAGGGTTTTATTGCTGTGAAGAGACACTATGACCATGGCAAGTCTTATAAAGGAAAACATTTAACTGGCTGGCTTATGATTTCAGAGGTTTAGTCCATTTTCATCATGACAGGTGGCATACAGGCTGACATAGTACTGGAAAGGAGCTGAGAGTTCTGTAGATGGATATGCAGGCAGCAGGAAGAGAATGTACTAGACCTGGCTTGAACTTCTGAGACCTCAAAGCCCACCGTCTAGTGATGCACTTCCCCAACAAAGCCACATCCACTCCAACAAGGCCATACCTCTTAATAGTGCCACACTCTATGAGCAGTATTTTATTCAAACCACCACAGTTATTTTTGTCAAGTGTTTTATCATGGCAAGAAGATGAATAACCAATATACACTTCTTGCTTGACTATAAGCTGTGACAAGGTTTTTGTTTGTTTATTTGTTTGTTTTATTTTGTTTTTCCATCATAGAACACAAAGAGAACATTGGCTTTTCTCACCTCTCAAAATTACTAAGTGATAATCACCCTATTATTTTTTTCTCTGAGGATTGCCTAACTACTCCCGATGCTTATACTAGGACAGTTGTAATACATTTCTGTGGCTTAGGTACCTTCAACAAGAGTTCTTGAGGCTCTAAATCCAAGATCAAGCTCATGCATTAGGTCCTCTGAAGACAAAAAGGGAAGGCTCTGTTTTAGGATTTCTTTCTTTCTTTTTTTTTTTTACTTGAAGTTTATCCATCTTCACCTTGTGATTCATTCTCTTTCCTCCATTCTTCCCAGTAGCTACTTCCTAGTTTCCTGGTTTTTATTTTTTGGGAAGGAGACAGATGATTATGCTGGGTTGGGGCTCCCTGTGGTCACCTCATCTTAGTCACCTCCTTGAAGACCATTTCTCTAAACATGGTTCCCTTCTGAGATTTGGAGGACTTAGGACTCCATCATAAACATTTGGGATGGAGGCAGGAATAAGTATCAACCTGCAGCAGCAACAGTTCTATGACATTACTAGAGTCAGGCTTTGGTACAAAATACCTGAGAGGTTATACAACTATACAAAGAACTACAAGAAATCAAGGAATCCTAACAATAGAAGAAATAGTCTTCTCAGGGACACCAACTGGTAATCCAATGCCAAGTGGCCCCGAAAACATATATATAAGTAACATTATATAGACTGAGCAGGTTATACTTAGGGATATATATGTATGTACATATATGCATTCAATAACAATTAATAAAAAAAGAAGCCATGAGTTTGAAAAAGAGTCAATAAGGGATAATTTGAAGGGAGGAAAAAGAAAGGAGAAATGTTGTAATTATATTACAATTAAAAAAAAAACAAAAATAAATGCTGGAAATGGCCTATATAAGACAAAGAGAGGGGGTGGAGAGGGTTTTAATTAGTGGTATTATGAGGCTGAATGGCCTTTTCTTTAAAAAGTATCTTCTGTTTTCCTTAATGGAAACAGTTGAAAGGATAAAGGTAGTTGACTGACTCTAAGGATTCGTGGAATGTGAAGGGGGATATAAAAAATTGTCTTCGGATTTCTTAATGGTAAGTAGAGAAATTGCAGTAGATTGCTCGGAGGGCATCTCAGTTTAAGAGAAAAGGCTTTTAACTGTGTAGTTTCTCTGTGAACTTCCTGTCATAAGATTCTTCTTAAGTGGGACACATGCATTAACCTTTTGTCTGAGTTAGGGCTCCTTGATCAAAGGCGGCAGGAAGCAGAATCCTTCCGTTTATGGAAAGGGGAGGGGATGGAATTTGTCAGCAGAAACCTCAGTGTTTTTCAGAAGAGCTGAACGATCAATGACAGGTAATTCTGGGAGGAGCTGGGGTCAGAAATGACAAGAAACAGGTATTCAAGTGTCTCAGCATCTCCATCGTCTCCATCTTTACTTGCAGCAACTGGCTTCATTCTTTAGTCTTTCCCTTTCCTTTGCTCCCACCTTCCTCTCTTTCTCCATGAAGTCAGAATATCACCAGCATTTCTACAGCTTGGATCTTAGAGTTTTACCTATTCAGAATGCCATGGTCTTTCTCTGAAATACAATAAACTCATTAGCTCCAATTGGCCTAGAATGATATTTGGTTAGTCTCAGGTATCTGTTTCCAGACCAGTTCACTGTGGCTAGGAGCAGGACTTCTATTTATTTATATTTTCAAAATGGCTGCTCATAGTGGGATTAGGAGGAATGATACTGTCATAGTGAAGGGCACAGGCAGACAAGACTAATGGTGTTCTGCTTGTCTTGTTGCAGGACCTCTTATGTCTTTTAGAAGAACGACTATATTATCTAACGCAGCATGTATGACTAAATTACCTGTGTCTTCACTCAGGGACCATTAGGCTTTCAGTTAAAGAATTCAAGCAATAAACTTTTGATGTCTATTAATTAAGCACTGTTCTGAGGTCATTATGATGACTAATCAAGACAACAGTAAAATTTCAACTTCTCTAACAGTGAACTAAAGGACTACAAAGCATTTAAAATAGGATATTCAAGGAACTTTTAAAAAAACAGCCCACATTAAATATTTTAATAGACTTCTGATGTCTGTCAAGGTAATGACAGGTAGGAAAACAATATATTTTACCCAGTGCAGGACAGGTATGATAGTGAAATGAGGCATTATTCAAAGTCATGAAGGGAGAACATGCAGTTAATTATTTTAGATATCAGACTACTCACAAAGTCAGTGAAAATGTTTGCTCAAACTATCTCATTTTCTTTATTTCTGAGGAATGATTCTGGAAGAGGGTTCCAAATGGTTCCATTCCAAGGACCTCAATTTGAATAGACTGGAGACCTAGCCTACCCTGGAGAAGTAACCTAATGACATGTGGAGAACCAGAGGACAGCATGGGACATCTAGCCTCAGTCTGAGGGCAGTTTATATCTCTACTTCAGTGTACAGTATTGTTCAGTGCCCTTTCACCTACTCCCCCATCAGAAAACAACTGTGATTTATGACTAACTGACCACCTGATGGAAGAGGCTGAAGAATCACTATCCCCAGTAATTTGTGTCTACAAGTCCCATATTATCTCTTCTTTTAAGTTTCAATCAACTTATGACCCACCTACAAGCATTAAGTATGCAGGCTACAGAGAGGGATCATTTGCTTACCTTTTGTGTTTAGCCCTGGATCAGGTAAGTGGAAATTATTTAAGTTTTGCATTTTAATAAGGAGGGGAACAAGAATGAAGCACAATAAACAAAAAGGCAAAAAGGAAGTCTTCATTATGACATTTGGGAGATGAGTCACAGCAGAAACAAAAGGCCAGTGGAAACCTTGACTGACAGAATAGAAGTTCATCCTTCTGGCTTTGGCTTTGTGTCAGTATTGCAGCAGCACCTGTAAGCCCGTCTGTTATCTTCTGGCTTATGTACTGCATTGACCTTACCAGGTTACCTTCCACACTGGCTTCAAGACCCACATGGATTGGCATGCCAGCTGGACCAGCCACTACTTGGAACACATATCTGAATCTGCATTTTACGCACACATGGGGGTTATGTTTCTCATGTGAAAAGTTGAAAGGCATTATTTCTGCATGAATGAATGTTAATAAGATATGATTCCACAAAGAAGTTTTTACTCACTTTCACCTTGTAAAACTATCCTAGGCAATACTGAAATTGTGTCATATAGAGGCTCTTTAACAAATAGTGTTATGTTCTCATAGACACATTATAAATTGAAAAACTTACCAATACAAAATGAACTTAATACACTCAAAGCTACTAGACACAGAAGCTTAGCAACACTTATGCTGTAGGGGTTGGTGGTTCCCTCTTGGGATCATGGTACTGGTTGCAAGCCACAGCTCTCTGCTGCAGTCTGGCAGCACTTAGAATTCACCACCTAGAATTACCAAATGAATCTGTAGTTGCAGTCACCCAAAAAGGTCAACTCAATTTGATGGGAGAATTAAGTGGACATTATGAGCCTATAACCCAAAGCCAGTGGCTTCAAGGCATAGGATGTTAAATCTATCATAGAGTGAAAAGAGCATCATAGGTATGGAAGACATTATTGATCTACAGAATCCTGTGCCAAGTGCTGCTAGCATGGTGCTGGGGTGTTTTGAAGAGGAAAGGGACTCTCTGGCTGATAGCAATGGAGATATGGGCTTTTTATTTATGGAAGATATATCAGAATGCCTACCACACAGCAAGTGCCCCCAATCACCCACTACCATATTACCATTGTATTAATAGCTACCATATCGTGAGCTTTCCTTCATCTTAGTTTTATAAGAAAGCCCTTTAAAATTCTAGTTGTTCAATATGCTCTACATTGCCCCAAACTTGGTTTGCTTCATATATTTTTCGAATGGGAGAATCATGTAGCAGTTTTAAATGAGATGAAATTTACAGTTGCACCTCTTGCTGGCTTGCATGGCTTCCTCAATTTTTTCCCCTTTGTCCTATGATTCCAACTTTCCATTTCTGTGCATATTTTCCTCAATGTAAGTTTGCACTTATAAATTACCATTGCCTTCTTATGGGAAATTTGAAATATCTCCTGTTACCAATGAGTCTGGTCTTTTATATATATGAAAAGATACAGTGAGACAAACGATTTCAACAAAAATAAGAAAATTTAAGCAGGGTATGACCACAGCCAGGGTTTATTTGTGTTTCAGAAATTTCCAGGCTCTCTTCAATTTGTACAATTTCTTTTATAACTTATACATCAGTCATAGATAAGGCGTTCATTTTAGCCATTTTTCATTTTTCTTTTCTTCTGGCTTCATTGTGATATGCCCATGTGCATATTTTGGGGACATTTTTCACAATTTATGCTTTCTGTGATATATACATATATATACCACAATGGTGTGTATATATATACCATTGAGTTTATAGAATGGCTATCCATATTCACTGTATCTTCAAATATGTCATTTGCTATGTTCTTTTCCTTCTACAATTAAAATTATGTGTGCTTAGTTATTTCATATTTTCCTAAAGTTCTTAGATATTTCTTTTTCATAGTCTCTTTTGCCTTTCAGTTTGGTAAGTTTCTATTGACTTTTTCAAGCACCCAGTTTCATTGCTGTGTATCATCCACTGATAAGCTCATGCTAGCATAGCTGCTTCATGATACAATGCACAATGAATGGCACACAGTCCCACCAAAGGATACGGATGACGAACAACAACAAAAATGGCACAAGGAGGCAGTCATTATAGCATTTAGTCACAGGCAAAAGGCCCATGGAAAGCCCCAGTCCTTGCTTAGAAACTGTGCCTTTGAGATGTCATTAAATTAGGAGTTTTAAGAGGACAGCATCCTGGGTACAGGATGGGCCTTTAATCCAATGGGCAACACTCTCATAATGAGAGAGGATGGCACAGGTAGGCAGAAGAACACATTGGGAATGTGAAACATAGCTTGGAGAGAGCATTCCAACAACTCTCATCAACTCCCCAAATCTCAGAAGGAAGTATGTGATAGATTTTTCTCTTACAGCCCCCAGGAGGAGCCAACTGCCCAACCCTTGATTTTTAGATGGTTTTTGTTTTGTCTCCAAGAATAAATTTCAGAAGAAACCTTCAAGAATAAATTTCTGTCGTGCTATACCACCCAACGCACACGGTATTTTTTATCTTAACGTTCACCCCATCGTTTCTGAGTTTCTCTCTCCTTGCTAGCATTGCCCATCATAGTGATTTTTCAACTTCAAAACATACTTTGTGATGCTTTTGTTGAAAGGCAAAGAAGTATTGAGCAGTGGGACCTGATTGAGATGGGCTTTAGTGGGTGACTCCAGCAACTGGACAAGGAACTGTGTTGTATTTAATGCGTTCAAGTAACAGGGTACCTGTGGGTTTAAAGGCCTTTTGTGTCCTTGTTTTTCTCTCCCACATGATCCCAAGGCTTACCTCAGGTTCCTTACTCCAGGAGAGCCTGTTCCTTGTAAAATTTTTGGTTATGTTATTTTCTCTACTGAGCCCTTAAGGTCTCAAGGTGTGCGTGAGGGGAAGCATTCTTTCCTCTTTATGATTAATTCTGTCTTTAAGGGAGCCCATTTTAGAGATATGATCTTCAAAAGTGTTTCTTAGCTTTCCTTACTGCAGAGGTGAGACAAGACAAAGGAAAGTATACAGAAAAGATTATTTGTCTTCCAAGTGGGATAGCCTGTGGTAAAGTCTTCCTCTTTTCTTCTATTACAGAGGGTAATAAAATGGTTAATTTTCCTCTCTCATTGCCAAAACCACCAGAGATGTGTTTTGACTCTTCACTATGAAAATATTGAGGGGCTCCTCAATATTTTTAAGGTTAAACCTAAGAAGGTTTGAAACACCATTAAGGCTTAGAGCTTAAGAGTTTGTTCCTTGACTCTTGTAGTATCCTTCACCACAGCAATTTACCAGCATAACTATATAAGTTTTCTTATCAGTTTGGGACACTGGTGTCTAAAATTCTTGGCAATTATACATAAGACAAAATCAGCTAAGAGCCGTAAGAACCACTTTTGCTTCATAGATCGCAGATTCTGAATGGAAGAGAAGCCCATTATCCAGTAACACAAACAGGAGCATTAGGAAATGAACAGTTTACTGTGTGTGGTGGATTGAATCAGAATGGTCCCCATAGGCTCATATATTTGAATATGTAGTTATCAGAGAGTGGGACGACTTGAGGGATTAGAACAGTAGTTCTCAACTTTCCTAATGCTGTGACCATTTAGTACAGATCTTCATGGTATGCCCCAACTATAAAATTATTTTATTGCTATTTTTATAACTGTAATTTTGCTACTGCTATGAATTGAAATGTAATATCTGATATATAAGTTATCCGATATGCCATCCCCAAAGATTTGAGACCCACAGGTTGAGAACCATTGGGTTGGAAGGTTGTGGCCTTGTTGAAGGAAGTGTGTTAATGGGGATGGGCTTTGTAATTTCAAAAGCCCAAGACAGTCCCAGTATCACTTCCTGTTGCCTACATATTAGGATAGAGACCTCTCTCCATGATAATGGAGACTAAACTTCTGTAACTGTAAGCAAGCCCCCAATTATATGTGTTCCTTTATAAGAGTTGCCATTGTCATGATTCTATTGTTCTTCATAGCAATAAAACACTGACTAAGAGACTCTGTATAGCCAAAGAACTAGAAAACAGGAAATCCAAGCAAAATGAGTACTTGTGGACAATATCTGCTTGGCCTACTGAAAATACAGGGGGGAAAAAAGAAGCAAGCAAGCAAACAAACAAAACAAAACAAAACAAAACAAAACAACAACAACAAAACTCCAAATCCAAACCCAAAACCCCTAACAATCAAGGACGATGCCGGTAACAGCATAGAGAACAAGATTTTGCCTTTATGGATTCTGATAGATCAAGGAATACTCTGTCAGAGTGGAGAAAACCAAACAGGGCTTTCCCTACCATCCTTTGATAATGACTTGACCTCCCCTATGTGTCAAGAAAGCCACATGGTGAACAATAAGTGGCACATGTGCCTGTCCCTTTACACTTTAATATGATCAGCTGAGCCTCCTCATAGCTGGAGTCCCCACTTTGCTTAGCAGCATGGTGTGCCCTTCATTGGGTGACACTCAGGGGCAAGATAGTAGGAAGGCTTTACTTCTGCTGGGACTTGGCAGCCAAAAGGTGTTCCCTCCTGATTCCCAGTTGTCTCTTTCCTTCAAATGGGAAATACATGTTAGTAAGAAGAAGTTGACTATTTTAAAAACATAAGCTAGAATTGGAATGTGAAATATCATGTTGAGGGATAGGGAGTTGACTCAATCATTAAGAGCACTCAATGCTCTTCCATAGTACTCAAGTTTGGTTGCAAGCATCCATTGTTGGCTCTCACAACTACCGTAACGTTAGCTCCAGAGGATCTGATACCCTCTTCTGTCCTCTATGGACACGTGCACAGCTGTGGAATACACTCACACACATAAACAAAACAATTAAAATACCACACTTATTCACTCAAGCTTGAATCAAGAAACTTATGACAATTAAATACAAGGGAGTCCCAAACTTATGAATTTTGAGGTAGCAATGATTACCACCAGCAAACAGTGGTTCTAACACCTTTCCATTGAAAAATGTTAGCAAGCTCATATTAATTACACATAATAATGGGTTTCATTAAGCCATTTCACACATTTAAATAATGTATTGAACTAACACTTTTATATTTTAATACAGTAGGGGAAATGTAATTAAATGCTAGTTGTTTACTTGACATGGGGAGGTTTGAACAGTCACCTTCCTATATGTACAATTTAGGGTCATTATTTAACGGAGAGGTGGTGTGGGATAGGGATTTCTGCTATTTCTATTGCTTTGTGCACAGCATTAAACTGCCATGTGCTTTAACTATAAGCTGAGCTGGGATAGGATGGACATGAAATGATACACGAAAAAAAATGTGAATATTTAGGACAGAAAACCACACGGATGTCTGGAACATGAATGGCAAATAAGTGTAGCTTACTTTGGGCAGGAGCAAGGTTGAGAAAGGAAAACAGAATAATTATTGGACAGAACACTAGTCCATCCGAACACTGGTATGGAAATCAGCATGTAAAAGGCAAACAAATTGCATCCGCCATGGCTGAAGGTGGAAATACGATGCCTGGGAAGTATTCCCTCACCATCCTCAGTCTGTCCACAGGACAGGAAAATTCCTCACACCACACTTTCAAAACCATTTATCTGGAGTGACTCTCATTTTACAAATGAGGAAACTGATGGGGAATCTGATGTCAGAAACAGCTTATACCATGGTATCATGTGGCTCTTCCAGCCTATAAATGATAAGTGTAATGACATTTATTCTGAGCATTGTCAGCCTTCTAGGCATAACTAACCAATTCCAGATGTAGCTTTGGAATTCTCCCCAGTGCAGTAATAAGCTGTGAACAATTGATTGGAGATGACATGTAAGCTGCACTTTATTGGCCATTTCTGTTCTAAACACTGATGTGCTTTTCTCTCCTAAATATTCACATGCAGAGACTGGGTGAACAGAAACTGTTCTGAGAGGCTTAGCATTTAAGTTTGCACATAAAGAAGAAATAGAAGATTTTTGTGAGGTGTTATCTTTTTTTTAGTCGAGTATGTTAGTATATTGATATTTCTGAATGATATATAATTCCAAATCTGAGGAAACAAGACTAGGAGGGAGAGAGGGAGGGAAGGAAGGAGGGAGGGAGGGAGGGAGGGAGAGAGAGAGACAGAGAGGCACAGAGACAGAGAGAGACACAGAGAGACAGAGAGGCAGAGAGAGACAAAGGGACACACACAGAGACAGAGACAGAGAGAGACACACACACACACAGAGAAACAGACAGAGCAAGAGAGCAATAGAAAGTGAGAGAAAGAGAGTGAGAGAGAGAGAGAGTGAGAGAGAGAGAGAGAGAGAGAGAGAGAGAGAGAGAGAGAGAGAGAGCGCACTGACTGCCCTTCAAAGAGTTCCATATGTCAGTATAGTTTGGCAGATCAGTGAAAGCCTAGATTCCTGCATAGAGAATGGCCCAGGTTGGTCCTGCAAGGATTTGATACTTTTTAACTCCTGTATTATTCCTAAGTCTTCCCCAAATCCATGGAACTAAATTGTAAGCAGAGACTATTTGATGGACAGGGATGGGTTTAGATAGAGGCTTCAGTTGGGCTGTTGGCAGGTTTATAGAACTTCCCAACTTCCTGTTTCAGGAGTGCTCACTGCCTCATCTGCCAGGCACTCACTGTACTTTGGCCAGTTCTGGATGATTGTCCATGCAGTATCACCTTTCACTCTCCTGGGCACCAGAGCCTATCTTTAAGTCGTTTTCCTTCTACAATTGCCAAGATCATAGCCTCTTTTTTTCCCTTACAATTCAGGCCTAGAGAAACTCTCCTATCTAATAACTTTTGTGTGTTTCTGGAGCCCTTGCAGCTGGATCATTTGTTTGGGTGGTGTTGCCTTGATTCGGCTTCTCCTAAAAGGTAGTTTGATCCCTGTATCCAGGGGGTACATCATTGCTCCTCTGCGTTTGGCTCTCAGCCTTTCATGTTGCCCTATTCCTCGCTTCTCTGTGATCAGCTGAAATGCTCACTTTGCTATTTTTCAGAAGCCCACACATGCCTCAATGCCACCTTTGGTTCCAGCTGAGCAGAGACTGAATCTGACAGTGGCTGGAGGGTATCACCACCCCAATTGTTCTTGGAATTCCTGAACACTCCCTATCCTGTCTCTCAGAAATAAGATGGCTGCTCTCATTTGAGCAGTTAAACCCATTTAAAGCCAGAGAAGACTAAGGCACTTTGAGGCTCTTTTCTCAAAGAAGCTGTGTGACCCGTATGTTATGAGCTGTAATTATGCAATTCTGGAGTTCAGAGTACAAACAATAGCTGACATTAGAGAGAGAATAAGAAGTTCAGTTTTTTTTGACCAGAGGCTTCCCCTGGGTGGGAGAGAGCAGATCAAGTTTGGATGCTAGGAGTGGAGGAGGCTGCTTCATTTGGAATCTTGCTCCCCCACACCATTCCCAGGGGAGGCACATACATTTGTTGGCAAGCACAGTACATCAGGCACTGTTCTAGTGCTGCAGTTATTCAGATGAGCAGGAAGGGACTTTTGCCTTTTACGCTTTAATCTAATGAAGGAGATAACTTAAATGATTATTATAGCAATAATAGCTGGTACATTGACCTAACATGAATTCTGGAAATGTTTAGGACCAAACTCTTCCTTTCTCCAACACTCATTTATTCCTACTCTGTGGGGTTGATTTTCCCAATCCTTGGATGAAATCCAGGAAAATTCTCATGGGTTTTGGTTATAATTAAAAGGTTTCTCATTGCTTTCAGCCAGAGAAACAACCTCAATTATTTTAACTCCTAAACTATAACAGAAAAAAAATCTCAGCTTTACTTTAGTTTCATTTTTTTTCTATTTTTGCGAATATACAAAATAGAGATGCTTCACCTATTAACTGGTTATCATATAATGTACAATACATGTTTATGGTACAAAATGTTTCATTGATTTAAACATTTCTATTTCCTCAAATATTTGCTATTTCTTCATTTTGAAAACTCACATTTTTCCCCTGCTAATCTTTCGACATGTACACTATATAATTCTTGGCCACAGTTGCTGTACCAAGCACTGCTTGTAACGTTCTAACACTAACCCCACTAATAACTCCAGCCCCACCCTGTCTCCAGCCTCTAGTAACGACTGTTCTATGTTCTACTTTCAACTCTTCTAAGATCATTGTTTTAGGTTCCACTTGGGAGTAAGACCATGCATAGCTCATGTTTCTGAGGCTTCCTTCTGTTGGCTACCTCCTACTGTAAGGGAAAGGTTAGCATGTAGAGGCTGGTGATCCAAAAGGAAGCGTTAGTTAATATTCTATTACTTTAACACATACCTGAAGTGAACAGCTTACAAAGAAGAAAGCTCACTTTGACTCCTTTATGGAGGCTTTACTCCATGGTCAGTTGGGCCTGTGGCCAAGCCATGAGTCATGAAAAGAGTGCATGGCAGAGTAGAACCTTCAGAGACAAGGAGCAAAAGAGAGGAAGGAAGAGGCCAGATCCCAGGAAAACCTTTCAAGACAATGATCCCAATGACCCATTAGACTTCACAAAGGGTTTACCATGGCCAAGTAGGGCCACATGGGGGCTAGGTGGTTAACTACAGGTCCCTACAAGAGACATTAAATCCAAATGATTGCACCAGCACAGCATCTTATTCCTATGTCTAAGCTAGCCAGGTGTCGACCACTCCTTTGAGGGAGTGATTAAGGCTTTGAGATGATTTATGGTTCTTACTAATTATGGACTATACAGAAATGGCTTCCTAAAATGTCTCCAGCCTATTTCCTTGAACTGATGAATAGATTGTGTTGCATGGTAACGTATAATTCAGTTCATAGGTTGGTGTGAGATTGCCAATCAGCCAACATTGAGATGGTAATCTTATCCTGGATTACCTGTGTGGTCTAAATGTAATCCCAAAGGCCCTTGCATGTTGACAGGAAAGGCTTCAGGGTGTCATTCCAATGTGACATGACATGAGAAAAAACTCATGACTGTTACTGGCTTTGAAGAGGGAAGAGGACCATGGGCCAAGATGCCTTCAGATGCTGAGACAGGCACAAAGACCTATATACTCTTTCTTACAGCTTCTAGGAAGGAAAAACAACCTTGGTGACACCTTCATGTTATCTCATTGAAATTCACTGAAAACTTCTGACCTCCAGATAAACACTATATTTGGGCCACTAAATTAGTGATGAGTTTGTTATAGCAGCAGCACAAACTTATATAGTGATTGTGGCTTAAGTTTGCCTTGCTTTCCTGTCTTGTGGTTGGTTGTTTCTTATTTTTTT
The DNA here is from genome assembly GCA_028551405.1 of Uromys caudimaculatus. Classification (NCBI taxonomy): domain Eukaryota; kingdom Metazoa; phylum Chordata; class Mammalia; order Rodentia; family Muridae; genus Uromys; species Uromys caudimaculatus. Next base: position 99,859,159 of record CM052705.1, on the reverse strand, counting down.
CCTCTGTTCCCCAAGTCCTCTTCTCTCATATCATACCCTGTAATCCTCCTAATACGTGCAGAAATTCATTTTTTGCTGTTTCCTTGATAAAGTAGAATGCACATCCGTTTTAAGTGGTTACTTGTGGTCCTGCCTTATCTCTCAGGCATTTCTAACTTACTTGCCTAATGTATTCCTTACTGATGAGCCTCTAGGTCTTCCCAGATCTTCTTACATGTGGCTTGCACATGGTCAATAAACAGCACTGATCCCGTTGGCACAGGCTAATCTGTTTTTGTCCCTCCTCTATCCCACAGCAGAGAAAAAGCTATGTTCTTCATGGTTCTGGAGGCATAAACCACACACTCGCTTCTCCAAAGTGATCGTGGTGAATAAAGCCTTTTCCTCACTTTGAGATGACTGAGGGACACATTTCCTTTGGGAGGGCAAATCACAATAACCCTTTTGCTGCTCACTGTGAATGAGCAGAAGAAGTACCAGGGTCCATTTATACTTGCTTGGCAAGTCCTATTTAGTAGTTTCAAATGTGAATATAATGTTCACACACACACACACACACACACACACACACACACACACACACACACACACACCTCAGAATGAAAAAGGTAAAATAAATGCATCAGCGCATATAGCAAAGTCCTATGTTAACTATCAGTAGGCAATAATATGTTGGGTAAGAGAAAAAAGGCACAGAAATCATACAGTCAGTAAAGGATGGAGCCAGAACACTGTGATGAGAGATCATGCTCACTGCTTCTCCATGGATGAGTTTCTGTCCCTTCTCCTCACTTCCCAGACACCCTCTTTCCTTCAAGTCCCTATCCATGGTGTCAGCTTCTCTGCACACTCTTCCCTGATGACTGAGGCATTCACTGTCTTCCCTCTTCTAAATGTCTCCCTCCTCCACAATCTGGACAGTTTGCTAATTGCTTTGTGCATATTAGTCTGGCCTTCTGACTTCAAATGAAAGGTGAAAATAAGATTTAAAACATTTCCTGAAAGACAAGTTGTGTCCCATTAACCTCACCTATCTGAATTCAAATGGACCGATAAATGGCTTCTTCTGTCCAAAGCCACAGACCCAGTGAGGTGTCATCCTGACCCAGGTCTATTGTTGTTATGTTGCTATGGAGAACACTTAGATGGGCCCCTGGATAACTGTGTGAAAGTGAGCACGCCTTTATTGTTTACCCCAAGACAAAGTGGTGGTTTTCTTGCAAGTAATGCTTTGTAACAAAGAACTGTTCAATTCTCCAAATCTGCTGAGGCAGAAAAAGTGCTTGGACAATTGAAATATAGTCCTACTGTTCAGACCTCCATTCACAACCAGTGACCTCCTGTGATGTGTTTGGGAATCATTTCACACAAGCTAGACACACTGTGAGGACAGCTACACAGCCTGGACTTTACAGGGTACAAAGGAAATTGGGTTCTGCTGTAGGCTTCTCCTGGGAAGCATGGCCTGGTATCTGGAGACTAATGTTATGCCAGAGTCTTTCAGATTTTGTCTCTTATTTTACATACCACTGGCTCCTCTTCCCATTGCTTCAGAGACTGGAATTCACAAGAGAGCATGTTCTTAAGATAAACTCACCACCTATGCTTCCTCACCTCTGCTTTTGTGATGACAGAGGAAGATCCTCCTATCCTCCGCATTCCTCCATCTGCAGCCTATTGGACCTAACCTTTCTTTGAACCCAATGCCAAAGATGGCTTCCTTCTCTTCCATTTCATCCACCCCCTCCTCCCCAAAGCACACTCTTCCACTGGATTGTGCAAACAACTGAATTCCCACCATTAGGAAACAAAACCGAGAAAAAGGACACACAGTGATAAAAGATCCAACAACAATCCTTCAGCCTTGCCTCTTCTGCAGCCAGCACTCTGTCCATCATCCAACATGGTCTGGCTACTGTCTTTAGTTCTCAGCTTCATCGTAGGCCCTCCATGACACTTGGCGTAGATGATGTTCCATCTTCATCTTCCTTGACTTCTCAGTACCACGTATGTTTCTATATCCTTTCTGCCTGCATTCTTTTCACTTTGATGTCTGGGGTTCAGTATCCCAGTTTTCTTCCTGCGTGTGACATACCATCTCCCTTATAGCAGAATCCTTCTATGCTTAGCCAAATTATGCTTCTCAGAGATTTGCTCAGTATTTTCTATTTTCTGTCTTTACCTTTCTCCCTAGCAAGTCTCATTATATAACCAAGACTCCTGTTACCACGGATGCAGTCGATATATCTTCATGTCAGAGCCCTTGCAAATCTCTGTCTCTATGTATCTTAGCGGATACATCTACAAGGAGATCCCACATCATCAGTGTACTCAACAGGGAACTGAAAACCTTTAAGCTTCTATTCACATCCAAAGAAATGAGTTTTCTCTCTCCATCCTCATCCCAGTTAACACACCGTATCACTCATTCAGGTATGTAACCCAGAGAATGTCTGAGTAACCTTTTAGGAGGAAGGGGATGCAACCTGGGAGGCTTGCAAAGGACAGAAATTTATCTTTTATGGTTCTAGAGTTGGGAATCTAAGATTGAGCTGTTGGAGAAGTTGGTACCCAGTCGGAGCCTTGATCTTGGTTTATCCCTGGCACCCTTCCATGTGGTCTCATGTGATACGAAAAGTAAGGGGTCTCAGGATTATTTCAGAAAGGTATTACTTTCATTCACAAGAATTTTACCATCCACCCCCCACTGCAAAAAAAACCCTGCCTCCTAATATCATCCCACTGGGGGGTCAGGGTTTTAGGGTGTGAAATGGAAATCTGGAGGAAGCATTCTTTAGCCTACAACTTTATCCCTGACTCCTGCTTTGCCATTTCTTCGTATGATTGATCTTGCAGTAAATCTGAGCATTTTCTCCTGATGTCTCTGTCTCCACATTTCCGTAATTCTTCCTCTTTTCCATCGTTTCCACTGCCCACCATGCCAGTCACTTGCTTCCTGGCTTGTTCCAAAGCCTTCCCACGAGTGTCTTCATACCTATCCTTAACTTTGGCCCTTCTCACCTCCACAGGGAAGCTACATTTGTAAAATTTCTGATCATGATATTCCTCCTATCTGTGTGTGGGAATTCCTATCCTATTCCCACTCAGACATTCAGACTAGGTGTACTTTAACACTTGTTCATATTACAAAGTTTTAAAGCCTCATTTGGGGTTCATCAAATGCCAAGGTCCTCCTTTCCTGTCCTTGGGCATACTGTTAGTTTCATCTATAAGCTTCTGTCACTTCTGTCTGGATTTTTCACTTCATCCCTCTGCCAAGGTAATTATGTCTCTCTGTCTTTGTCATTGTTCTATAGTTGTGAAGAGACACCATGACCAAGGAAAATCATATAAAAGAAAGCAATTAATCGGGTGCTGACTTACAGTTTCGGGGGCTTAGTCCATTATTATTATGACAGAAAGCATGGTGGTAGGCAGGCCTGGTGATGGAAAAGTAACTGAGAGCTACATCATGATCTGTAAGCGCACACACACACACACACACACACACACACACACACCCACACACACACACAGAGAGAGAGAGAGAGAGAGAGAGAGAGAGAGAGAGAGAGAGAGAGACTGAGTCTCAAGTGGGCTTTTGGAAACTAAAAATGACACACTTCCTCCAGCAAGGCTACACCTCCTAATCCTTCCAATCAGTTCCACTCTCTAGTGACTAAGTATTCAAATACATGGAGGGGGGTCAACTTCATTCAAACCGCCACATTCTCCTTAGATAGCAATAACTCTACTGATTGATTGGAAGCCTTTTTGCTTGTATGAGATCCTTCAATTGTTCCTTCCAAAAATTCATGTTGCTTGACAGCATTTAGCTGAGTCATGACATCATATTTATTTAGGCACTATACTACTGACATCTGTTTTCCACTGTCCTTTGGATCCTCCAAGGCAAAGACTGTGACTGGTGTTTGTGTATGATATGTGCTATATTAACTACCTTAGGTGACACTTACTAAACCTTATCTCATCTATAAATTATAATTGTCAATGGATCTATTCAAAGAGATGAAGCAGCTCTGGGTCTTGAAGGCCTGAGAATCTATAACTTGGCTACTTGCTTTTAAGTCAAACAACAGACCATGGATACAAAGTGTCTGCATCCCCTTGAAAGCTGTCTATTATGTTTAGGCATCATTGTCCTTAGCATAATTATATTTCTGGCAAAGGTAACCTATTTGTTCAAAAGTGACTCTAGGCTTGGTTGGGACAGGTTCAGCTGCTGGGAGAAGAGGTCTTGAGAGATGAATGCATGCAGAGAGGGGAATGACTCTGTCTATGGATCCCAGCCAGCAAAGGGTTACATAAGAAGGACCATTTGTGAATAGCAGTGTGGAAGGCATACTGACCTCCACTCTGAGTACACAGAAAGCACCAAGAAGGAGGCCAAAACCCTTCTCTTTCAAGGGCTAAGACTTAAGTGGTATTTAGGACCCCACATCATCCTGGAAACAATGACCTGTATTTGATTCTCTTTTATTATAATTACAAATCACTTAGCCCTTTGCATATTGTAATGGCTTGAACTATGACCCCTAAATGACAGGTCCACATTTAAATATCAGGAACCTGAAAATATGACCTTATTTGGGAATAAAAAAAGTCTTTGAAGAGTATGATTGAATTAAGGATCCTGAAATGAGATCATCTTGTATTATTCAGTTGGGCTTCAAATCCAATAACTAAGCCTTAAAAGGTTTAATTGGCTTATCTTGGTGATTCTAGACCAGGAAAACACATGCATTCTAAGTAAACTGATCAGAGGAGGATGATATAGGGAGTAGGCTAGAGAGGGCAGACACAGGATAGGAATTGATTACACCATCTCCGAGTCACTCTCCTTGTAGGGTTAAAACAAAAAATGTCATTTTCTTATGACATCAACTTGGGTTTACAGGGATCTATTTTTTTCTTCTTTTGTTTTTTCAAACTTGTTCATTTTTAAGTTTAGTTTAATGATGTGACATTTAGTACAAATGTCTCTATTCTGGTTTGGACTGGTCCTTTGGAGGCCAGAGACTAGTCTAGACCATGGCCAAATATGAAACTTGTTTAACCCAAGAATCTTTATAAGAGACTGTCAAGATGGAGGTAGGGGTTGGAGTGATGCAGCTCCAAGCCAACAACTTAAGAAGTTTTCACTGGATGTGGGGTTTACCTCTAGAGTTTTGGAAGAGTGTGCCTCACCACACTTAGTTTTTGAGATGTCTTAACTGCAAAATTTCTGGATAAAAGTTCTATTCCTTTAAGCCAGCAAATGTGTTGTCATTTGCTAGGAAAGTCTTATAAAATTCCCAGAGAAAGTATCTTACATTCCAAGTTAGAATTTCTTCTTATAGCCATTAGTTTTGCCAGCCAACAAAGGCAGTGTGCATGTTTTCATGATCAGTAGTTCTCATGAACACAAAGGCCACTTTCTACACCTCCTTACTATCAATCACTGTTCATAAGAGTTATTTTTTTCTGCATTCACAAATTTGAAGGGAAAGATCACAGAATAAAAGGCAGATATTCTCAGGAACTGGAGGTTGCCTGCCTCAGATCTCAAATAAATGGTCTGATATTTATAAATAAATATTATTAGTGATTACTATTTGACAACCATTTGAGAAATTGTTTTTTTTTTGTTACATATCTGGCAATTACAGACATGAGTAAGATTCTATCTGACATGTGTTTGGAAGGTCCGGGCTTAGCTGGGCCAGAGAATATGGCTCTTATAATGTGAGATTAGGAGATATAAGCTCCATTTTCTGAGAAGGAATGTGTCTATCAAAGTCAAGATATAAGACAGCAAACCCCTTTCTTTGCCTGTCAAAGTCAGTGGTGAAAGAACAGAGATTAATCATTGTAATAATAGTGGCAGTGTGCTGTCAGCTTGGAGAGGGGATCCGGATGAATAGCCCTCTTCATGCCATCAGTTTTAAGCAAATGAAAGGCCCAAAGCAAAGTGCAAAAAATAACAGCTGTAAACTGAGAGAATGCTAGACACTAGAGATATTAACTAACAGAATTCCCTCTTTCTTACTTGCTCTGCAAGGATGACTAGACACTGCAAAGCCTTATTAAACAAAGGTTTTACATTTGTGATTTCTTTCTAGCTCCAACAAGCATGTGCTTAAAGGTTCGTATTTAGCTCTGCATGGCCAGGGTTGGGCACACAGTGACGATAATGACAATGACGACAGCCATGAACATATGCTGCATTTCACCTTCATTTATCTTGGGAACAACTTTAAAAGATGGGGGTCTCATTATTTTCATTTGCACTTGAGGAATCCGAGGTGCAGCATGATGAAGCAGGTTGCCCAACCTGTGTGGTTAATAGGAGTGGAGACGGCTTTGAATCTAAGCATCTGAGCTCTAGCTCCCTTGACTTTGCTGTCTTATGAAGAAAGATTAGACATAGGGCCAGTGAGATGGCTCAGTGGGTAAAGGTGTTTGCTTCTGAAGCTGGCAATCTGAGTCTGATTGCTGAGAGCCATGAGGTAGAAGGAGAGAACTGACTCCTGCAAATTGCCCTCTCACTTCCACATATATTCATGCATAAGAGAGTGTATTCACACACATGCATGTTCATGCACCCCCCCTCCACATACACACAATTTTAAAAGACTAGCAGAAATGTTCAATGGGCAAATTGCAATAAACTTGTTTTTGCTGAGAACTCACTGCATGCCTAGCACTGTTGTCTGTTTCATATGTTAACTAATTTCATATCCTCCAGTATGTATAATTATAATTATTTCTGACGTACATGTACGATAAGAAAACTAAGCCACAGGCACAAAAAATTACCCTGAGCTCATAGCTATTAAGTGGTCTTGGCAGATTTCCAAGCCAGCATATCTGACTTATCGTCCGTCTAACCATGAGGAGTTTCACCTGTCATATTAATAAGTCATGAAGTTCATCTTCCCTGTAGCTGTGGGGAGGGGTGCTCACTGTAAATGACAATGGCAGTATTTAAAGGCAGTTTAGAAGCAATCATTTCTTTTTTACAGTCTATTGATAAGTGTCAAAATAAAAATGGAGGAGAATTGGCTGGAAGTACTAAGAGCAGAGCCAGGAGGCATGGGTAAGTCTTGTCCATTTGCCACAGACACTCACCAGACTGTGAGCTGATGTTTGGACTCAACCACAGAAAAGCTTCCTGAGTCACAGTTTCCCCTTGCTAAACTTCTGTGCAGCAGACATCTTCTCCCAAGACTACATACAGACCACACTGTACCTACCCAATGCCTTTCTTAAGGGACATTTGAACTTTTGTCAACACCAAGCGTAATGGACTACAAGTAAGACATATAACTTCTACCCCCTTGCTGTGATTTAAAGCTATGGATAACAATTATAAGATTGCTTGCATCCATGTCCTCCTGGACGGCAATTTTACTTAGACTTAATATTTTATTTTGTTCTTGGCTGCCTGCATTTTACTCTCAGCCAATATCAGTGACTAACTCAAGCTCATTTCTGATTTCATCACCACACCTTTCCCAGAACTTGAATGTGGCTGCACAGTGGTCATGCCTATACGAAGTGTGATATTCAGATCTGAAGTACTAGTTGTACCCCAAGGCTTGATGAATGCCTTCTCTCCAGCTTACTCGAGACTCACAGAACCAGAATCTGCATTTTGACAGGTCCTCATATAATGCAGAGCAAATGAAAATCTGAGATACACCTTGTTTGGGGGTCTCAATTTTTGTATCAGAATCAACCAGGAAGCAGAGAGTTTGATTTGGTTGGTTTGGGGTGTAGTCGAGCAATGGAATTTTATAGTCCCCCTAGGTGATGAAAATTCATAGGCAAGGTTAAGAGCCACTGGACTAGAGCCTCATTTCTTAACCCTGGCTGCACATTAACATCATCTGGAGAGCTGTAAAAAAAATATCACAAGGACCAATTAATCTGTCAAAAATGGGTGACATTTTTAAAATGCCTGCCTTAGTGATTTTGATGTGTAGCCCCGGCAGAGAACAGAATGTATAGGAGACAAAGTGTGAGATATGGGATGCTTTAGATTTAATTACTCATTCAACAAGAATTTATAGCATTACTCAACAATGCAGGCTTTGAGGTGGGTACTAGGACTATGTAACAGTAATTAAACACAGCTCACAAACTTGGTGAACAAGCTGGAGAAGTTACTCCTCATCTCTGTGCCTCAGGTTCCTCATCTGCGGAATGTGGGACACTTGTAGGCTTATCTTTTTCAAAACCTACTTTAATAAAGGTTCTTAAATGCTTTAACCTCCCTTCTAGCCCATCACTCACCAGAAGGAGTGGAAAAGAAAGGTTTATAGGGCAAAGGAGGGTGGGAACCTATTTAGAAATAATTCTTTGAGGTGATTCCAATCTTCGTTGTCAGGATATCAGCAGGTCAGTTCACACAAATTAGCAGGCGTAGCTCCATCCACTCAAAAACACCTTTCATGAATCATCAAAAGCAGTTCAATCCAGAAGAAATCATGAGGCTCTGCCAATCATCCTTAGTTTACAGAAGCAGCAACAAGCTATCAGAGGAATATCATGAGAAGTGTTTTTCTGTCTATGAAGTAATGAAAAATGATGATCAGCAAAGAAGCAAGGTGAACCAATGCCACAGTGTTGTCCACTGTCTGTTGGGTTATACTTACACTCTTTCCAAACTTCACATATACTCTCAAGTGTTCACTCAGCAAAACATCCCAAGCCCCCTTTTCAGGCAGCTGTAGGAAAAACACCACTTGTCTGTTCTCAGCAAAATATCCTCTCACAAAACCATCCTCTTATGACAGCTTCCACAAAAACATTACATGACACAACTGAGTCTCCAGAAATTTCCACTTCAGACTCTAGATGTACTTCAGGTGACCATGCAAAACAGCATGTGGGATAAAATTCCTGTTAATGCATCCAGCTGAGTGACTAGCAGGATTTAGGTACCTATATTCAACATGCCCAACCCAGTTAGCTAGGACATGAATATATAACCAAGAAGTAGTCAGTCCATGGTCTAGCTTGTTGTCTTGTGTTAAAAACAGCAACTTGTTGGTGTATTTCTGGATCAGAGTACACTATTGTTTAGAACTTGAATTATGACTGAGACAATAGACCACATCTATGAGTACTTGTTTTCTACTATTCAAGCTGACATTTCTGAACTGCTTTCTCCAGGATGCTTTGGGGAGTAAGACCCATCTGCCATGTATAACAGCTAGCTAGCAGGGGCCCAGAGAGTAATATTTTAGCTTGACCTGTTATACAATGCACTCTTTTTACTTTATTCTGAGGACCTTCACAGAACAATGTAGCAGCTATTTATATTGTAAAGATCCTTGATATTCATTTCAGAGTAACACATAGGGAAATGATTTGTCTACATAAAGTCATATGGTGACTTTAGAACATGTCTAAAGTTCCATGATTTGTGAGGGAAATGATATTTTCAACAACTAGAGACAAGGGTGCCTAAGAAGCATCTGCCCCATCTCACAGTTTGAACTCAGGTACATCTGGGTTCAGAACCAAATGCTCTTTGAATCATAGTAATGTGATGTTTTTCTTGCTTTTGCAGTTTGACCTCAAGTTCAGGTTTCTTATTATAGCTTGTCAGTTTGTTAAGGAGAATTTCTTAAAGACTATTTTTTTCCTCTGTTAACGTAAGTTTTATAGGAAACTGAGAATCTATGTCACTGCTATGACCTGCAGAATGGGTTTCCCTTTCTTTTCTTAGATGTGTGTTTACCTGTCTGAAATGCTCCTAGAAAGGAAATTTATCTTACAGCTAAACAAAGCCAGGACCATTTTGATGCTCCATAAGGTTTTTCTGAAATCTCTTGGTTTTTGTTGTTGCTTATTTTTCATTTTCTGCCATAACCCATGTTGTGTAATTTGAGCAACCTTATGGACATCTGATGGATTTTTGTGATTCTTGAACATTTTATGAAACTTTTCCAAACTTCTGTTCATGCCAACATATCTAATGTTACAGTTTGAAAAATTTATTGCACAGAGTTACTTGCTAGTTATTGAAAAGATAAACTAGTAGACAGACAAGTTTCAGTAGAGTTAGACATATCTTTTCCAAAATGGAAGTCATAAGCATATGCAGCAACTGATCACTTGAAATGTAGCCTGTTTTTCTTATTGCGATATGCTTCATATGGGTGGGGAGAACACAATTGAATTTCTGTAATTAAAAAGAATGTAAGATATTTCTTTAAATGTTTCACATTATTCATTTATTTATTTACATCCCAAATGATGCCTCCCCTCCTGGTCACCCCCTCCTAGAGTTCCTCCACCCTCCCCCTGTCACCTTCCCTTCTCCTCTAAGAGGGGAGTCCCTCCATATCCCCTGTAGGGATAGATTTTTTTCAAAATCTACTTCAATAAGGGTTCTTAAATGCTTTAACCTCCCTTTTAGCCCACCACCCACCATAAGTCGTGGAAAGGAAAGGTTAATAGAGCAAAGGAAGATATGGGCCTGTTTAAAAATAGTTCTTTGGAGCAAATCCAGTCTGTGTTGTCAGGATATCAGCAGTTCAGTTCACATAAATCAGCAACAGAAGTTCGATCCAGAAGAAACCCCAAGGCTCTGCTAATTGGCTCAAGTCCACAGAAGCAGCTAGAAGTCAGTGGAATACCCCCAGAAGTTCTTTGGTGCATTTCTCTCTATGAAGTCACAACAAATAATGACCAGCAAAAATGGTAAAGGGTACCACACAAGATAATCCACTGTCTGGATTATATTTATACCCTTCCAAAACATCACGTGTTCTCTCAAGGGTCCACTCTAGCAAACTATCACGTGCCCTCTTTTCCAGGCTGCCTCCACAAAACATCATGTGTCTATTCTCAGCAAAACATCCTACCACATATCAGCTTCAGCAAAAACATCCTCTCCTAAGACAGTTTCCAGAAAAACACCACAAGACACAACTGACTCTCCAAAGAAACAAGAAATTTTCACTTCATTCCCCGCCCCTGGGGCATCAAGTCTCTACAAGATTAGGTGCATCTTCTCCCACTGAGGCCAGACATAGCAGCCCTCTGCTACATATGACTGGGATCCTTGGACCAGCCTGTGTATGCTCTTTGGTTTGTGGCTCGGTCTTTGGGAGATTCCAGGGGTCCAGGTTAGTTGATACTGTTGGTCTTCCTGTAGGGTTTCTATCTCCTTGAGGACCTTCAATTCTTCCCCTAACCCTTCTTTAGGTATACCCAACGTCTTTCCTATCTTTGTCTGTGGGTATCTGCATCTGTCTCAGTCAACTGTTGGGTAGAATCTCTCAGAGGGCTGCTATGCTATGCTCCTATCTGGAAGCAGAACATAGCATCATTAATAGTGTGAGGGACTGGTGCCTTCCCATGTCATGGGTCTCAAAATGGGCTGTACTGAAAGTATAATGTAGATTATATGTTGAAATGATACAATCTTAGACATGATAAATTAAATATAAAACTATAATAATTAGAGCTAGAGAGATGGTTCAGTGGTTAAGAGCACTGTCTGCTCTTTTAAGAGGTCCTGAGTTCAAAACTATAATTAAAACCATTTATAGCTATACTTTTTACCTTAACTATGACATTCCTAATGTTTGCATTGAAATAGGTCTGCATACAGCAGACAGGAAGATCAGAGAGAATGAGAAACACGTGCGAAGTGAGTACTTATGGAGGGAGAGTGGGATCTACTGAGGGTGGAGAGAAACAGAGTCAGCAATAAAGAAGGTACAGAAGTTTGCACCATTTCACATCGTGCTGCCTGTATATCTTATTTTGCCTCAGAGGCAAAAGCCCCCATTGCAAATACAACGTGGTATTGATAGATGTCCTGTTCTATTTTTACTATTTCTATTGTAATTAGAACTCAGCCATTACCAGAATATAGTTGACATCTCCAGCTGACAGTTAACCAGAAATCTCATAGCTCTCTGCTGGCTGCCATGATATTCTGGCACTGAAAATAATGACTGTTGGGAACACACTTTCTCCTGAGGCCCTAGGAGAGGCTTCTTGGGCACAATGGGGTTGCCGCTCTGATGTGATAAATGTTCTCTGGGTTGCTGAGTCAAGACTGGGAGCTTCAGGCCCACCTGGCACCCTCAGAACAGTTACAAAGAGCAGACTTGGTTGTGGGGAAAGTCTGGCATAACAGCTCTCACTTGGAAGAGTCTGAATATTAGTGCCAGTATTATGCATATTCCCTAGAACTCACTGGAACTGCTCTTGGGGACTGAGAGGGATTTAGTCAGAAAACTCCCCAGGATTTCTGGAGCTAACCTGGAGGGAAGGGAACTGTTCCTTTCATCACTCTGTAGCTAATGTTTAAAAAGTTTTAAATAATAATTTTTCCATGTCCCATGCTAAAGCTTTAATTCTGAAAAAGCAAGAACTGTCATATCATCCATGAAGATTAATTTTATAGGATGTTGGATTCCTATATAGACACTATTTCTGGGTATATTTATGAGGGGCTTATCTGATGTGATCAGATTCAGATGGGGGACTGAGTAACGCAGATGACCTTAGTAGTGTAGGTGGGCATCATCAGTTCTTGGATGGTCTGAATAGAAGTCAACAGCAGGCAGAATTCGTCCATCTGACTCTTGTCCACTTGGTTTCTTAGAATGATGCATCTTATTTCTTTGTTCTCAGCCTAGAATTACCCCCTTGTCCTCTTAGTTCTCAAGCCTTCATAACCAAAGCACGAGCTTCCCTGGATCTCCAGCTTACATGTGGCAGGTCACAGTCTCTATAATTTCATGTGACAGTTTTTCATGTTGGTTCCACTTCTCTGGAGATTCCTGACCAATCCATTGTGAAGGAATCCTGCTGGCTACCTGTTTTACTTATTTATCGAAGTGTATCCCAAAGCCTAGAAGCTTAATACAATAGCTACTTTATTCCTGTGCAATAGAAAGTACATTATATCATAGCATGGACACGTTTTCTTTGATCTGCCATATCCAAGATAACTTGACTATAGTCCTGTGATTGCAGTTCTAGTTTTTGCTTTCAGCTAGGCATCATGGATTATTTATTTATTTTTTGATATGGCTTCTTCATGTGGTAAACTTGGTCTTCCTTCTAGCTTGGTGGTCTCAAGCTGGACTTCTTATATTATTGATGGAACATTCTAAGCAATGTTAGAAGTTGCCAAGTCTTTCAATACTAGTCTCTTCAACCTATGTATGTAAGAAACAACCATTGACATTAAGGCCCTGTCAGCTATACTTTTGATTTAACATGAACTATCTATGTCATGGATTTTTCCTATTGAGAACAAATATTTTCTTCATGGATTGATATTAGGTAAGGTCATTCTGTGCTCTAGTCTATAATGTTAGTAAAAAACAGACAAAATAATGACCTTGTGGCTAATATGAATGACTGCTGCCTTTTTACTAATTACAACAAAATCTCATTTCATTACTTCTGCTTTCTAGAAGAAAAATTATTAAGATATCAAATCATAAAATTACTTCTCCTTCCTGATAGCATGTATTCCAGGGCAAAACCCTACTGTTTCAAATCCCCCCAAATTACCTACCATAAGCCTCATGGTATAAGAAATCCTTTCTCATACACTCTTACTGAGATACTTAGAGCTCTTCGCGGGGCACAGTGTTCCTCCTGTAGCTAGCCAGAGCTCCTTATGGGAGTTCCTCCTATAACTAGCCAACAAATCCAAATGACTTCCATAACCAGGGATGTGCTCTTGGTAACTTTGTCTATGGGATATAGACAACCAAACTGACATGACTTTCTCACTGCACTCTATTGCTTCAGGTGAGTTACAAGGCTATCCATGCCCAAGGGAAGAGGAAAAAGACTGCTCCCTGATAAGTGCAACAGAGGAAGGGCATATTGATGATACTAAAGTTACTTCATTGAAAAAAATCTATAAAGGTACCACAAGATATGCAGTTACAATTTTCAATAGGCAGATAAACTTTAATTTTAAAATGTATGTGTGACACCATTACTGGCCATTTGCTTAGGTCATATTTTATGGCTGGGCCTTATTCAAGTAATGAAAGGATTTAGCTTCTCTCTACATCCTCAGAAGGGTGGCTTCGGTGTTCATGTTCTTAAATACAGTGGGGTTGCTACACTTTGCTTTCGTTGAATATGCTCACGGGACCTCTGCTCGTTCCTGTCTTCTGATGATTACTTCCTGCTTTGAAGTGGGTCTTCTTGATGGTTACTTCTGGAACCAGAAACAAATGACTTTGGTGGTGTGCTGCCATTTTCTCCATCTTAACTTGTAGGAGTATCACTGGGACCAACAAGGCCCTCTTTCCATCATGTGTACCTTTAGTTCTCTCAGGGGCAACTAACTGCTAGACTGCTGTGTGCAAGATACTTTTGCACAGCGATTACTGTGCCCCAGAATCTGACAAAGTAGTTTAATAGCTCAGACTTCCACATGCATCTATCTCAGGGGAGATAGGTCTGTGTTCTCTTTCTTGCCTCAATCCACAATGAGTGTATGACTATTTTGTCTTGATATTTATAGCAACCAGATAGATGATAGATGATGATAGGTAGGTATGTAAATAGATATATGAATATATAGATATATAGATAAATGACAGAGAGCAAATCACCCCATATTAACTATGGATAACTGTGTAAGAGTGTTGGGATCTTTTTTTGTTCCTTTGTTTGTTTCTGAATTTATTTTCCCCACAGTGAATGTGTATTACTTTTGTAATATAGCAAAACCAAATAAATGAAGTCTAATTACAAACAAGAAGGCACTATGACAACAGTAGTCTCCTAATATTTGGAGGTCTTTCCTCTGAGGTTGGTGTTTGTCATTACTTTATAACTTTGCCATCAATCTTTTAGAACATGGGGTAGAAGAGATAGTGGAAATGCCTATGAAGTTTGTTGTTTTCAAGAGAGGGTTTCTATGTAGCCCTGGTCTTCCTGGAACTTACTCTGTAGATCAGGCTAGCCTTGAACTCAGAGATTCACCTGCTTCTGCCTCCCAAGTGCTGGGATTAAAGGTGGGTACCATCAATGCCCAGCTGCCTATGAGTTTTTCAGTACTTTTAAGATACGTTATGAGAGCAGGTCCTAGTAAAGAAACAAGTGAGGTCTGAACAGCACATGGATACAAGTCATGGGATAAATTAGTAGAATAATCAACTAAGGGAGCAACTTGGGGAATGAAAGAACTGAATTTCTTGGCAGGGAGTGAATGCCCAGAGTATCCTCCAGAGCCTCAGAAAATGGCATAAGAGGACTCATCTGTGGAAGCAAGATGGAAATGATGCCATCTTAGGATATGACCCTTTGGGGACTTTGCCTTGAACAGAGCTCTAACAAGTCCCAATACAGACAGAGTTCTTCAAGTAAGACATCGTTTGCTTCTAAGGCTGAGTATGCTTTTCCCCCACTAGTAGAATGAAAAGCCAGGAAAGATAAATATGTGCCGTTTAAACACAATAAAGGGGGTCAGCATGGGTATTTTTCTCTGATGCCTATTATTTTATGTATTTCTTTGCACATTAACTTTTTCACCTATATCTAAAAAGAATGAATGAAGCATGTGGAGATTGTATAGTTTAGAACATGCATAAACACCTCAGTATGCATCCTACTGGGCTGTGCACATTTTCACATATTACAAACCACTTATGGGAGCAGTAACATCAAGAACCATTCACCGAGCACACCTACTGTGTCCCAGATGTTATCATCTGTCCATGTGCTATTCAGATCAAACTTACTGCCTCTTATTGTAGAGATGAGGTAACTGGCAGAAAGGTTAAGTAACTTGCCTGCGGCCGTGTAGCTTGCATGAAGCCATTCTAGGAGATGGAATGCAGTATAAAATCTCTTGCCTTCAGTCCTGAGATAGTTCCATTAGCTTTGCAGAAGCCTCTTCAATTCTGATTATTAAGCATGCTCTTTTGTTCTGAGAAAATGATTTTTTCCTCTTTTTCATTTTGATTTTATGTGTGAGAGTCAATCTTTAGTGTGGATATGGCTTTAAAAAAAGAAGACTCCAATAGATTCTGCCTATAATGTTCCTAAGATTTCCCTCATCTGACATTTATCCATTAAATATCTGACCTAGTGCAAACATATGCAATGATTCCCACTTACAGTGTTTTACTACATATTAAATTTTCTCTGCTTGTTCCTTTTGGGCAAAACTGTAAAAGAACATCCACAGCAATCTGCTAACAAGAGCAAAACCTGTGGGCGATGTGAAGAGTCATGTGAGTATTCTGTATTAAGCTGACATTTTCCCCTGAAATTTTTCTCCGTGAATGATGTAATTTGAAATAAATCCCCCCTAGTGAACACCCAAGGAGTCTCAGTAGAGAGTTATAGAAATGATGAAAGCAAACCCTGAGGAAGAAACAAGAGAATTGAACACGCTCAGCTTCGGGACGAGAAGATATTGGGGAAGTAACTCCATCAGTATGTGTGTGGATGTGAGGGGCCAGACCAAGGCTGCTATTCTATTATAAACGAGGACAACTGTAACTTAGACAGTGTATATATTTGGATTATTCCAATGTACCTTAGTTACAAAGAACACTGCAAGACTGCCCTATTCACCCTTAGTACATTCCTTAATAATGGCAGTATCTACATTGTAAAGGCAATCTGTCTATGTATCTATGTATCTATGTATCTATGTATCTATCTGTGTATCTATCTGTGTATCTATCTATGTATCTATGTATCTATGTATCTACGTATCTATGTATCTATGTATCTATCTATCTATCTATCTATCTATCTATCTATCTATCTATCTATCTATCTATTATTGTTAACTATTAAAAATTTACTTGGTTTCTGACTTAATAGTAATAATAGATAGCACTAAATACTTCCTTCCATCAGGTATTGTATTTATAATACCATATCTGTATTGTTTATTTAATCTTCACAATATTTATGTAAGGTAGAAGTTGACATTATTGTTTCACATACTGGGCTGAGTACTGCTTTTCTCACATAAGAAATATGTTTTATGGTCACAAGTACTGCAAGTATTTAGCAAATGGAAGTTACAAATATATTGTGTGCTCTACTATGCCTAGGACAGTTTCCTAAAAGGTAAGCTTTGCCATCTGAAAAATGCCAAGAGAGCCCTTATTCAGGAACATTTTATCTCTAAATAAACCACTGAGTCTCTGAGAAGAAATTTAGCCAGCCTTCAGTATGACATGATGGTGTTTCTCATAAAATAGACTGTGTGGGCCATCCCAACAAGCATTAGTTACAAAGAGCACTGTAAGACTTCCTTATTCACCCTTAGGACATACCTTAACAGTGGCAGTAGCTATACTGTAAAGGCCGTGGGAGGTGGTTATCTAAGCCAAAGTGGGGTTTGTTTATAGATTTCAGTGATTTTTTTAGACTTGACACTGCAAGAATCTTCCAGAAGTTTGAAAGGTACAGATTCTTGGGTAAAAGCCCTTGAAGTTCTGATGCAATGGGCTTGTTGAACAGATGCCATTTTGTTGTAATAATTGATCACCATTTCATCTGGGGACCACCAATTTGGAAGCACCTACCCATTAGTCATTCACAAGTGAGAATGTGAGTTCTCAAGATTACAAGACTAAACTCAATACTGGATTTTTTGGCTTCTTCTTTCCCTGCCTTTAATTCTGTCATTGCTCAGTGTTATTTCTCAGTGTTTGAGTCTTTATGAGGAAACAAAAATAGAATGGTATTAAGTGGCTCCCTCAGAATCCAGAGCACTAATCATGGGATACGTGCCCTCTAACCACTCTCCTTCACTGTGCACTTTTCCCAGCTCCTTAAGTTTTATCATTATTAGTTCAGGCCCACAATTGATCACAGACACAGGCGGAGTATACAACCACCCAGGTAATTAGGAAAGCTTACTAAATAAAAGCTACAGTTTTAGTACTTCATTACGAGGTGGATTTGTGATTGTCATGGAGGAATGGATAGTTTATTGTTCTTTAATGGCTTAGGGGTGACAGGAGGAAGAAGAAAAAGAGTCAGAGAAGTAACTTTGGCTAGAGACCCAACCTGCTGTCTCCATGACAGAGGCAAAACAAATCCTTGGTTGGCCCAACATTTTCAGAAGTCCAGAGTCACTGAAGACAGTCCTGATTCTATGCAGAAGGCACGTGGTAGCAAGTGATAGATTTGGATTACACTAGGAAAAAATGTGTCAAGCCAGGGTAGTAGAAAGGAAGAGCCCATCCAGGGAGCCACAGCCATATGTGAATCTGAAAGCCACCTGTCCACTCTCAACCTCAGGACTTCATATTCTATTTGAATTTTCTGGTTTAAATTCGGGCTATGTGTCTGTGTATTTGAAGGATGACCCTTGGATGCCTCCACACTGGCTACCTCAGTTCTAAAGGCTTGACTAGCCTGGACCATGGGACTCAGGGCCTTGTGTGTAGCTTACGGTCCAGCTTCACTTCACAGTCAGGATTCCTGAAAGGCATCTTTTTGTGAACAGCCTCTGTCACACTCCTGTCTTTGTGTCCATCAGTGATACTCTTTATCATCTACCCTCAATGGAAGGACACGAGCTGAAGAAGATTGCCACTCAGGAGCCGGGAAAGGCTAAGGGTACCCTGTTTGGCACAGCCTGAGAGTGGAAGACTAGCTGGGGACAAGGGCTTATCTTGCTGTCAGCATGGGTAGTGATGTACCTTGTCTGCTTGTGACATCACTCTGTCTCTGAGACATAGAAAGAATGAAGAAAACAGGAGGGTGGTGAATCATGAACTGCATTCAATGGATCCTTGCAGAATTTAGGGTGCTTTTAAAATGATGGTTTAAACATATGTTTTGCAAACACAAGATTCTAAGTGGAAAAACTATACCCTCTTGTTCCGGGTATTTCTTTAAAACAGGTTTTATTCCTGAAAGCCCTTCTCTGACTTAGCCAGGGAAACACCGGATCTCTTTGTAGTATCTTCTTTTGCTTCTGTTCCCCTTGGTGCTGCAGTACGCCACTGCTTCTCACAACCCGCATCCATCTTTGTGGGCTGCTCTGACTTAATCTCTGCATGATTACCTTTGTTATTATCACTTCAGCTTATCTGGGGCAATCCCAGCATGCTGCCATTTGATGAAAGGTAGGTCTATTAGGACACTAGTTACAGCAGTAGGAGAGAGCAATAACACACACACACACACACACACACACACACACACACACACACACACACACACACACACACACCACACACACACACACACACACACACACACACACACACACGCACGCATGCACCTGGCCAGCTTAGCATTTGACTGATAGGTATTCAGACAAGAAAAGATTATGGCTGGATTCATGTACTTCAGAGTAGGTCAACAGCATCAAAATGCCATGGGTCGGTGTCTCTAATGCAGTTGAGTTAATCAATATCAACTAACTCAGTTAATCGGTCAAGCCTCTTGGATTATCCACTGTCAGGATCTATATCATAGGACAGGGTGGCATGCCATATGTCATCTGTGTAGCTTCAGTACTCATGTTCTGTTAGGAATTCAGGGCAATAGGATAGGAAGATTTACTTAAACAGTTGTTTAAAAAAAACTACTGCTGTCAGCTGAGAAGGTTTGGCGGGTGCCTGCTACTAAGCCCGATGACCTGAATTTGATGTCTGGAACCCACACGGGAGGAGAGAGCCAACTTTTGTATGTTGCTCTCTGGTCTGCACATGCACGCAAATGTGCACACACACATGTACACAGTGAATGAATAAATGATTTTTAAAATTTTAAGAATTACTAAGTAGTTATTTGTGCCAGGCTGGCTGAACAGTGTCTTGGGGGAAAATCAGGTGGTTCCTGGATTTAAGGAATTCAGCGCTCTTGAGGTAGGGGAGTCAGCTGTTTTAGTAGATGGACTTAAGAGGCTTACCTGGTCCTGTTCCACCATCTTAGCTCATCACACCCTTCCTATGAATAAGGATATGTGTGAGGAGGGATTCCTCACAGTTCCCCGAAATAGCCTTCCAGCTCACTTCTATTATTGGATGCTGAATTGTGCCCATTTCCCTCCAGTATAACCACATGAGCTTGTCATAAAAGAATTTTATCAGTTGCTTTTCTATTGCTGTGCTAAGACACCATGGCAGAGGCAACTTATAGAAGAAAGAGTTTATTGGGGTTTAGAGCTCCAGAGGGTTAGAACCCATGAAGAAAGAAAGGAGGCATGGTGGCAGAAATAGGAAGCTGAGGGCTCACATCTTGAGCCTAGGCACCAAGCACCCAAGAAAACTAGAAAGAGGGCAAGGCCTTAAGCTCTCAAAGCTTCCCCCATGTCCCCACAAACTTTCTCCAGCAAGGCCACACCTCCTAAAACTCCTCAGACAGTACCAGCAACTGGGGGCCAAGTTAAAATTCCTAAGGATTGTAGATGACATCTCATTCAAAAAACCACAGGGATAGATTTCTTTTCTTTATGGCTTGTCATCTTTCCTTTTAAAATGTATTATTAACTACTGTCATTTCTACCATACTATGTGCCAGAGTGTCAAGTCTGAATGTGATACTTTCAGCATATTATTTCATATATCTCTATCTCTATCTCTATCTATCTATCTATCTATCTATCTATCTATCTATCTATCTATCTATCTATCTATCTATCACACATGCATGTGTGTGTGCACCATCTGCCCAAGCTAAGCTGATCAGGAAGTGAAGTAGAAGTATATAATATTTGATCTTCATTCTGGAATTTCTATAAGGAACTGCTTGAGGGATCTTTCACACTTGACCTCTTTAATGTCCACTACAGCTTTTGAAAATGAGAACTGTATTACACAGAGATAGGAAAATTAAGTTTCACAGAGTAAGAAACTGGCCCATGGCTGCCATGAACTTACAGCCAACAGCACTTGAATTTGCTCTTCCTGACTCTGAAACTCCCGTCTGTACCTTCCAGGATATTTTGAAACAACTATTCTCACATGGAAGGGAAGAACTGATATATATTGATTTCTTCTTGATATTATAGCCTATATAATTATTTTCTACAAAGCGCTGCCATTAGTTAAGAGCCATCTCCACTTAGCTCCACATTAGGACTCCAAGGGAGTGAGAATTTATTTTGCTGTTTTGTTATTATATAGGGCCATTGGACAAGTTAAGTTTGAATGTGGTACAATGACTGGCTTCCTTATATCACCTCACTTTCCAAAGAAATAATAAAAATTCACCTACAAAATCATTTTGTGCATCAATTTGTTTCCATTTCTGTTTTGGTTTTCTTCACTGTTTCTTTGATATTCTTGTTACTCCCTGTTGGAATAGATATATCAATTCTGTACTATTGTACATAAAAGTAATAATTTTCCTTTTGATTTTACAGAGATTCACAGCTGTGAAGATTGCTTTGAATCTTAGGAGAGACTAGCTTCTGAACAGTTCAGGGCCATTAAGACGATGGGGATTCTTGAAGTTAGACTAGTGCATTTTGCAATATAATCTGGCCATAATCCTATGGGTTACAGGAGTAGAAGGTTATGTTTTGAAACTCAAATGTTCCCTAAAGGTTTTGTTTTACACATTTGCTTCCCAGCTTGTGGTACAATTTAGTGGTAGAGCCTTTAAGAAGTACAGCCTGGCTGACAGGAGTTAGCCTTTAGGGGAAGGCACCTGAAGGTTAGACTCACCTCTGATTAGGGCTTGTGGCCTCTGCTTCCTGGTCTGGATCATGTGAACAAGTCACTGCCAGAGGCTCCCACTGTCAGAAATGAACCCCTCCCATTAAGCTTTCTGTACTAGTATGGACCAAAATTTCTGAAACCATAAGACAAAAGAAATTCCCTTGATTGCTTCTGCTAAGTAGTTTGACATAATGAATAAAATAATGATCATGAAGAAATATAAAGAGGCTGTTGGTGGTAGAGCAGACAAAGTTCATATTTTTGGCAAGTTGCTCACACATGTGTCAGAACCTCCTTACAGTGTAATGGTGACCTAGGGTTATGAGATGACTATACAAAGGCTTTAGGCTAAGGACTTGTCTACCTACTCCTGCCATGATCAAACACAACACTCTAAGGACTCTGTCTGAAACTAGCAAGTTTGAACTCACCTTACAACTCATTGTAAAGGCATGTTTGTCTAAGCAACTGATTAAAAACAATTTTACATTAGTTTTCTCATTCAATTTATAATACCTAAAAATGGAGAACTATGGCATCTAGGCCTTCTTCATTTGTTCCCATGACTCTGAGAATGCTAGGGCTAGGGCTGTCTGGAACTGGTTGTATGTATAAAAGGTGTAGACTCAAGCTTGGGAATTTGGTTTCCTGTAAGACTGCAGACAATTGGATGCTCCCAAAGATGACTTAGCTGGTCTCTGAGAAGGATGGTCAGGGTCAGGCAGGAGCAGAACTGATTCTAGTTCTCTTTGGGACTCATTTACTTCCTTCTCTTAAATACTGGGACTCTAAGTGTTTCTTACAATCTATTTTGAATGGGTAGAATTAGAAGTAGTGAAGAGTCTTCAGAGCTAGTGAGATGAAAAAATAATCAACACAGTTGGCCTCAGTTTTCACACTTAAAATAAGGACGATAATACTTGAGCATAAAATGACATATAAGTCCCTCCCCCATCACATTAAGAGCAAACAATCTAAGTGCTTCATGCATGCAAGCTATGGCCCTTGCTCATGGCATGTCTTATTAAAGTTCAGCTAAGGGTCCTCCTCTCTCTGCCTTGATTAAATGAAGCACACACTTCTATTTTATTTTCTTGGATACTTTGCAAATCATTGGTATCATATTTACTATAACTTTGATATAATGTAATATATAATTATTAATTAATATATATTATTGGTATAATACAATATTTAATATAATATCTAGCAACATTATATAAATACTCTCAGAAGCAGCTCAGGCTATAGAAGTAATTGGTTATAAGCACCTTATTCCTCCTCACTCAGTCACAAGCACTGACAGCCAATTGCTGAGCTGCCTTGAGATGCTGGTGCCATTGCTCTAGTATCACCTCCAACAGAGCAACATTGACTTCATCTCAGTTATTTTGATTTATTCCCACAATTACCTGTACTGACTTCAATGCCAGACTAATACTTGAACTGATAAATTATAATATGGACTTCATTTTATTGAAATGTCACATGTTCTAATATACTGGTTTTTTTCTTGGCAGACAATAGCATCATGTTTAGTTTTATGTGTTAACCTTGTAAGGTTTTAGTTTCCTGTTACTCAGTATAATGGTAGCCCATAGGTTGCTGTGAATGTAACTTAGAGATATGGCTACTGTCTATAAAAGGCATTATCTTTGATGATGATTTAAATGGACCTCACCAAATCAATTGGTACAACTTAAAAGCAAGGCTGACTTTCCATTGGGGAAAAAGAAATTGTCCTTCTACAAAGCAGCATGAGCTGCTGATTGAGAGTTTCTCTCTCCTGACCTATTCTATGATTTCAGGCTTGCTAGTTCCTATGATAACCATGCAAGTATATTTAAATATATGAACTCATGGGGCTGGAGAGCTAGTTCAGCAATAAGAGTAGTTATTGCTCTTCTAAAGGACTGAGGTTAGGTTTCCAGTACCCATAACCATGCTTAACTCTAGTTCCAAGGCTTCCAATGACCTCTTCTGACTGCCACAAACTATGTAGGCAAAATGCTCACACATATAAAATAAATCTAAGCTACATTTTAAAATATGCAGTGGTATTATGTAAACACACACACACACACACACACATCTATGTAGTGGAATTCCAAATGATACAGAATTTGATGTTAAGAGTAGTTCTAGAGAAAGAATAAAGGAGTTGACTCTTGAGTCTTATTTGATCTGAAGATGCTACTGATGCTTTTTCCATAGGTAGAGAAGAGAGTAGAAGTTATGGGACCTATAACATGCTGTCATTAGATATCCCCAATAAATATATATAAAAGCAAAGTTCTAGAACACCATGTATTTGATGTTTTATGAGGTTTCAACCATACTTAAGCCCAGAATGAGATTGACTGGTTTTACTGTGTTAGAGAAAGTGAGGAAAGCAAGGATGAGCTCTGTGCTTATTTTCCCAGCTGTTTAATGACCTCACATCTGTTTAAATGGCCCGAAACCAGGCTGCTATTACTAAGTACCATAAGAAAGTGTCTGGTGAGAGAGCATTCATGATTCATATACAGTCATATTCCCCAGTGTTCTCGAAGAGTGGAAAAGGAAAGAAGGCTCTCTAGATCATTTATAAATAAGGATACTAATTCTATTCCATTCACAACGTCATTGTCTTCATGGCATGGCTACCTGACCAAGGCAGCTTATAGAAAAGAGTTTATGGTTCCAGAGGGTTAGATTCCATGACGGATGGGGAGGTCAAGGCATGGAAACAAGCTGGACCAGTAGCTGAGAACTCACATCTGGAGCTACAAACAGGAAGCAGAAAGAGCACTGGAGATGGCAGGATGCATTTGGAACCTCAATACCTCAAAGGACTCATCTTCCCCACCACTTCCATGCCTCTTACTCCTTCCCAAACAATTAGACCAAGTATTCTTATCCAAGCCACCATTTGGACATATAGAAAAATCTAAATGACCTGCAGATCCCAAGTCCTCAGATTCCAAGTCCTTAGAGTCTGCCACGTGTTATTTCAGAGGAAGCAGACCTGTTTTTCCTGTCTGAAGAGGTAGATGTACTTTGAAGAATAAGAAAAAATTTCTCCAATGTAGTTTTGCTCATCAAGCCTCCATCAGTTCTCCTCCAAATAGACAATCTACCCATCTTTGCTTCTAAAATGATAACTACACCCAAGTTCTGGAAGGCCAAATGAATGTTGCAACCCATCATGAAGATGTACACTATACACCAAAGGAGTGATTTTATAGTTATACAGACAACAAAGAAGCCCGTTTATGAGACTAGAGATCAGGTCAATTGGATACAAATTTGGGTAAGTCCAAGTTTACTGACATTAATCCACTAAACAAAATGCCTGACTTTATTTTGTCTTAAAAATGTAGATTGGTTGCTAGCAATTTATTGGTGGTTGAAACATGCCTGCTTTCATTCAACATTTGGAGTTGAAATTTCTGGACCACTTTGGCACATTAAAGAATGTACTCATCTTAAGGCTTAGAGTGACTGAGCAGATCTATCCCACAAGACTTGCTCCTTCACCCTGGGAGGATCTAGAGGATATTACTTCCACTATGACTTTGATAAATAAATTTGTGAAGACAGCCTTAGTATCCTTTGAGAGAGTTGTGTGGTCACTCCTAGGTCAGAAATTACAGTGAGAACCACAACTACCAAAGTAATAATCAGAACACTAAGTAATCAGTATCACTCATCATAGGACTCTGTGAAGCAGATAAAATTTCAGCTACCAAAGTAGTAATCGATAGTGCCAAGAGATGCTCTGAGGGATTTATCAGCCTTTTGCTAATCAGGATCAACTATCTCAGTTACCATAGTAACCCCCTTCCTTTCCTATTGATTCAGAGGCATAAGGAGCCCAAAGTGGCCACATGGAAGTTTTGACTTCTAGTTCAGTGGAATAATTGGTATTCTTCATTAGAAATTAAGTCCTTTAGAACAACAGAGAATTGGGTCCTGGGGCTAAGGACAGGAAACAAAACTTTGTTAGTGAATCATTAAGAGTAATAGTAATTGTTCATTTTGCCACTTGTATCCTAGATCCATGAATAACAAGAAACAGAACTATATAGTAACTACTGGTTTTGAACATCCTGTTGAATGTTATTTGTTTGGCCCTGCAAGATATGACAGCCTATCTGGCATTGTGATTGAATCTTCAAATAGACATTCTACCATTTGGCCACTCTAGCTGCTGTTTCAGAATGATGGGGAACAGAGTATAACACATTCTATGACCCCAGGGCCATTGACACACTTACTTAGTCAGATGTCAATCTATGACCAAAAGCAAGGCTGTGTGCAATATTACTATGGGAGTCTGTAGTTACTGTAAGTCTGTGGAGGGCAGCTCTGCAGAAGCATTGCATGAAGGAAAGACAAAACCATATCAAAACAAATGTTTATTCTAGTCAAAACTAAATGCCTTCCACAATGACTGTGGTCTGCTATAGTCAACCTGCTAGGGATTATCTCTCTGATAACCATGGAACTGTGCCATAACGAGGACTCAGTTTTAGCTCCTAACAGATTGGTTCAATGTAAGCTGTAGTCTTAGTCAGTATAGTCAGATTGCTGTGTCTTTACACAGCCTTTATTCCTGCTGCCATGACTATTTCACTCGGGAATGAATTTGACAATGTTAGCCAAGAGATGAAGCTGATTGGCATCCACAGTATAGGTCAACCTCTTTATATCTCCCTCATCTGTGCCAATTCTAATCAACACTCATACAGGACACAAATACCTCCATAGGTTTCGCCCATTCAGGCATGTTAATCTCCCTACCCTTCCCTGGACATCCCTGTTACCATTTTGCCAATGCTGTTTATTTTAATTCAGCAAAGCTAACTGTCAACTTTTCGTAGAAAACTCTATGTGAGATTAGGGACACAACTTTGTGGAGGAAAAGTTGACAGGAGTATAATTATAGCATAATAATTATGGCAACCTCTTTGTATTCAATATAATACACAGTCTACTATGTCTACCGCTCTTCTTAAACAACTGGGATTCACTATGTCTGATGATAGTAAGTTTGTGATACATGTCTCAGGTCATAGAGACATTGATTGGCCTGTGGTTAAATGTTAAGTCTTTACTAAAACCAGGAGCAAGCTGAATGCTGTTTATCAAAAAAGGAATATAGGTTTTTTGTTTGTTTGTTTGTTTTTACAAGAAATAGTGGGGCTTTCCCCAATCCTAAAGGTTTGTGCTGTGCAGTCAGCATGTTATTAGTGCAATGGACCAGTGTCATGTCTTATGGAAGGAAACACAATCAAATCCTTTGTAGATGGAATTTTGATTTAGGGGTGGGTAACTTATATATATCTGAGATGTTGCTGGCATTGTCAGCTGAATTATAATTGCTTCTGATAATATTTACTGATGAGGTTTTAATTTTAAAACTTTTCATGTGTATGTGTGTTTTGCCTGAATGTTTATTTGTGCACCTCCAAGTAGGCTGGAAAAATATGTCAGATCCCTGTAACTGAATTACAGATGCTTGTAAGCCGTCGAGTGGATGCTTGCAGTTGTACCTGGGTCCTCTGGTCGAGCAGCCAGTGCATTAAACTGATGAGCCATCTCTGTGGTCCATGATGAATATTTAAAACAAAACAAAACAGAGCAAAAACAGTACTTACCAGTTCAACAGATGACTATGAGGGAGATATTGGCTTTCTCAAGCAATGAAACCACGTTAGAATAACATCTGTAATTGGAGTCACCATCTGGATAAGTTAGCAGTAATATGCTATCATTCTTTGAGATCCATCTGTCTTTTGTGCAGGCTAAATTGGAGAGTTGATGGGGGGTGTGATGGGAGCCATCATACCCGCATCTTCCAAGTTCTTGCCACCACAATTTTCACAACCCTCGAGGAAAGCAGCAGCACATTATTTCAGTATATTCCAAGATAGGAACCACTTTTACAAGCTTCCACCAAGGGCTTTCCTATCATAGTTCCTTTACTGCACAGAACATGGAATCAGTGTGTGGATTCTGCTAATTGCTCAGTGTATTTGCTGTAATTTTGCCTTCTGATTGAGACAACAACCACAGGAAGGGTTCAGAAATCCATAGAAGCCCCTGAGTTATAGATCTGAGCTAACACTCCATTGATCATCTGACTTCTACAAGTCCCTGTTGGGCCTTCTACAATAATGTTTTGAGTTTTCTGAGATAGAGTGTATAGCAATGTTCATAAATTGTATTTTCCTTTGGTCAGGGACTAGTCATGTAGGTAAAAGATCATAGGTCTCTTTGAAGAAAGCTGGAAGAGAGATTAATGGTATAAATGTTTCGAAAAAGTAGAAAAACCCTCTTAAGGACTTGCCTTCTCTTTTATTCAAGGGGGTTCTAGATCTGTAAACTTGATTGAGCCAGAGGATT
This sequence comes from Uromys caudimaculatus, assembly GCA_028551405.1. Lineage (NCBI taxonomy): Eukaryota > Metazoa > Chordata > Mammalia > Rodentia > Muridae > Uromys > Uromys caudimaculatus. The sequence continues at coordinate 99,831,110 of CM052705.1, read as the reverse complement.
AAATAAAAGGCCCTGGCTTGGTCTTAGCTTGCTAAAGCTGCCATAACAAAATAATAGAGTGATGGCTTAAACAATAGACATTAGACGTCTAAGATCAGTATACTGACATATCTGACTTCTGAGGTATCTGTCCTTGTTCTCTAGATAGCTAGTATGTTAGTCAGCTTTTCTTTACCCTGATAAAATATAATAAAAAACCAGCAAAGACTGAAGAACTTCCTTTGGCTTTCATTTCAGAGACTACAGTCTCTGCTCATTTGGTTTCTTTGTCTCTGTGACTGTGGTAAGGCAAAGCATAGTAACATTAGAAATGGTCTAGTGGGGGATGCTGCTTACCTCCTGGGACAGAGGGAGAGGGAGGGGGAAAAAGAGGGAGAGGGAGAGAGAAAATCAATCCCTTGATGTTCTCTTCTGAAAACCCTATCTCCGCACTCCAGCATTGGGATCAAAGCTTGAACCTGTCAGTATTGGGGCAAATTTCAAACCAAAACTATCTGCATTCCTACTGTGTCCTCACATGGACTTTTCTATGTACTCATCCATCCCTGGTGTCTCTCTTCTTGTAAGTACAACAGTCATATTGGTTTAAGGTTTCACTCCTTATTTCAGATTTCCAGAGTTGTTGTATCAGCTTGCAATCCCACCAGCAATGGAGGAGTGTTCCTCTTTCTCCACATCCTTGCCAACAAGTGCTGTCACCTGAGGTTTTGATCTTAGTCATTCTGATTGGTGTAAGGTGGAATCTCAGGGTCATTTTGATTTGCATTTCTCTGATCATTAAGGACTTTAGGTGCTTCTCAGCCATTTGAGATTCCTCTCCTGTGAATTCTCAGTTTAGTTCTATATCCCATTTTTTTAATTGGGTTGTTTGGTTTTTTGGTTTGGTTAACTTCTTGAGTTCTTTATATATTTTCTATATTAGCCCTCTAACAGATGTGGGGTAAGTGAAGATTTTTTTTTTACCAAACTGAAGGTTGTCGATTTGTCCTATTGGCTATGTCCTTTGCCTTACAGAAGCTTTCCAGTTTCACGAGTTCCCATTTATCAATTGTTGATCTTAAAGTGTGCACCACTGCAGTTCTGTTTAGGAAATTTCCCCTGTGCCAATGAGTTCAAGGCTTTTTCCCACTTTCTCTTCTACTAGATTCAGTGTATCTGGTTTTATGTTGTTGATCCACTTGGACTTGAGCTTTGTGCAAGGTGAGAAATATGGACCTATTTTCATTTTTCTACATATTGACAGCCAGTTAGACCAACACCATTTGTTGAAATGCTTTCTTTTTTCCAGTGTATATGTTTGGCTTCTTTGTCAAAAATAAGTTTCCGTAAGAGTGTGGTTTTATTTCTGGGTCTTCAATTCTATGCTATTGATCAACGTGTCTGTTTCTGTACCAATACCAGGCAGTTTTTATCACTATCACTCTGTAGTATAGCTTGTGGTCAGGGATGGTGATTCCCCCAGCCATTCTTTTATTGTTAGGTATTGTTTTTGCTATTCTGGTTTTTTTTTTTTTTTGCCTTTCCAGATGAATTTAAGAATTGTTCTTTCCATGTCTTTGAAGAATTGTGTTGGGGTTTTGATGGGAATTGCATTGAATCTGTAGATTGCCTTTGTTAGAATGGCCATTATTTTTTGCATATTTTATTTACTTTTCATATGTTTCCATCTTTCCAGGTCTCCCCTTTGGAACCCCCTATCTCTTCCCCCTCCCCCGCCTCTATGAGGGTATTCCCCTACCCTCCCACCCACCCACTCTCATCTTCCCTCCTTGGCATTCCCCTATACTCGGGCATTTAATATCCTCATGCCCAAGGCCCTCTCCTCCTCCTGATGGCTAACAAGGCCCTCCTCTGCCACATATGTGGCCAGCACCATGGGTCCGTCCATGTGTATTCTTTGGTTGGTGATCCAGTCTCCGGGAGCATCAGAGGGTCAGGCCAGTTGACACTGTTGCTCCCTCCATGGGGCTGCAAACTCCCTCAGCTCCTTCAGTCCCTTTTCCAACTCCTCCATCTGGGACATCAAGCTCAGTCCAACAGTTGCTATGAAGTGAATCTTGGGTATTCCGAACTTTTGGGCTAATATCCACTTATCAGTGAGTACATACCATGTTCATTCTTTTGTGACTGAGTTACCTCGCTCAGGATGGTATTTTCAAGTTCCATCCATTTGCCTGTTAATTTCATAATCAAAACAACTCTGAGATTCCATTTCATACCAGTCAGAATGGCTAAGATCAAAAACTCAGGTGACAGCAGATGCTGGCGAGGATGTGGAGAAAGAGGAACACTCCTCCATTGCTGGTGGGATTGCAAGCTGGTACAACCACTCTGGAAATCAGTTTGGTGGACCCTCAGAAAAATGAACATAATACTACCTGAGAACCCAGCTATTCCACTCCTGGGCATATACCCAGAAGATGCTCCAACATGTAATAAGGACACATGTTCCACTATGTTCATAACAGCCATATTTATAATAGCCAGAAGCTGGAAACAACCCAGATGTCCCTCAACAGAGGAATGGATACAGAAAATGTGGTACATTTACACAATGGAGTACTACTCAGCTATTAGAATGGCCATTTTTACTATGTTAATTCTGCCAATCCATGAGCATGGGAGATCTCTCCATTTTCTAAGATCTTCGATTTCTTTCTTGAGAAACTTGAAGTTACTGTTGTACAGATCTTTCACTTGTTTGGTTAGTTACCCCAAGATATTTTATATTATTTGTGGCTAATGTGAAGGGATTTATTTCCCTAATTTCTTTTTCAGCCTACTTATCATTTGTATAAAGGAAGGTTGCTGATTTATTTGAGTTAATTTTATATCCGGCCACATTGCTGTAGTTGTTTATCAGCTGGAAAAGTTCTCTGGTAGAATTTTTGGGGTCGCTTGTGTATACTATCATATCATCTGCAAATAGTGATACCTTTATTTCTTTGTAAATTTTTATCCCCTTCATCTCTTTTTGTTATCATATTGTTCTAGCTAGCACTTCGAGTACTATATTGAATAGATATGGGGAGAGTGGGCATCCTTCCCTTGTCCCTGATTTAGTGGAATTGCTTCAAGTATCTCTCCATTTAATTTGATGTTGGCTGTTGGTTTGCTGTATATTGCTTTCATTATTTTTAGGTATGGGCCTTGAATTACTGATATCTCCAATACTTTTAACATGAAGGGGTGTTGTATTTTGTCAAATGCTTTTTCTGCATCTAAGGAGATGATCATTTGTTTTTTTTTTTCTTTGAGTTTGTTTATGTAGTGGATTATGTTAATGGTTTTTCGTATATTGAACCAACCTTGCATCCCTGGGATGAAGCCTACTTGATTGTGGTGAATGATGGTTTTGATGTGTTCTTGGATTCAGTTTGCAAGAATTTTATTGAGTATTTTTGCATCGATATTCATAAGCAAGATTGGTCTGAAGTTCTCTTTTTTGGTTGGGTCCTTGTGTGGTTTAGGTATCAGAGTAATTGTGGCTTCATGGAACGAATTAGGTAGTGTTCCTTCTGTTTTTATTTTATGGAATAGTTTGAGGAATATTGATATTAGGTCTTCTTTGAAGGTCTGGTAGAATTCTGCATCTGGCCCTGGGCTTTTTTGGTTGGGAGGTTTTTAATGACTTCTATTTCCTTATGGGATATGGGCTTGTTTAGATAGTTTACCTGCTCTTGATTTATCTTTGGTATGTGGTATTTGTCTAGAAAACCATCCATTTAATCTAGATTTTCTAGTTTTGTTGAGTATAGGCTTTTATAGTAGGATCTGATGATTTTTTGAATTTCCTCCATTTCTGTTGTTATGTCTCCCTTTTCATTTCTGATTTTGTTAGTTTAGATACTGCCTCCGGGCCCTTTAGTTGGTTTAGATAGGGGTTTATCTATCTTGTTGATTCTCTGAAAGAACAAGCTTTTGGTTTTGTTGATTTTTTGTATTGTTCTCTTCTTTTCTATTTGGCTGATTTCAGCCCTGATTTTGACTATTTTCTGCTATCTACTCCTCTTGGGTGTGTTTGCTTCTTTTTGTTCTAGAGCTCTCAGGTGTGCTGTTAAGTTGCTAGTGTAAGATATCTCCAACTTCTTTACCAGGGCGCTTAGTGCTATGAATTTTCTTCTTAGCACTGCCTTTCACCGTGTCCCATAAAGTTTGGGTATGATGTGTCAACATTTTCACTAAATTCCAGGAAGTCTATAATTTCTTTGTTTCTTTGTTTCTTTCTTTCTTTGTTTCTCTGTTTCTTCCTTCCTTCCTTCCTTCCTTCCTTCCTTCCTTCCTTCCTTCCTTCCTTCCTTCCTTCCTTCCTTCCTTCCTTCCTTTCTTCCCTGACCAAGTTATCATTGAGTAGAGAGTTCTTCAGTTTCTATGTGTATGTGGGTTTTCTATTGTTTTTGCTGTAATTGAAGACCAACTGTAGGCCTTGGTGATCTGATAGGATGCATGGAATTATTTCAATCTTCTTGTATTTGTTAAGGGTTGTTTTGTGACCAATTATACAATCAATTTTGGAGAAGGTATCATGAGGTGCTGAGAAGGTGTATTTTTTTGTTTTAGGGTGAAATGTTCTGTAGATATCTGTTAAATCCATTTTGTTCATAACCTCTATTAGTTTCACTGTGTCTCTGTTTAGTTTCTGTTTCAATGTCCTGTCCATTGGTGAGAGTGGGGTGTTGAAGTCTCCCACTCTTATTGTGTGGGGTTCAATGTGTGTTTCTTTTATTAATGTGAGTGCCCTTACATTTGGGGCATAGATGTTCAGAATTGAGAGTTTCTCTTGGTGGATATTCCCTTTGATGAATATGAAGTGTCCTTTCTTATCATGCTTGATAACTTTTGGTTGAAAGTCTATTTTACTGGATATTAAGATGGCAACTCCAGCTTGTTTCCTGAGATCATTTGCTTGGAAGTCTTTTTTTCCATCTTTTTACTCTGAGATAGTGACTGTCTTTGTTACTGAGGTGTGTTTCTTATGTGCAGCAAAATGCTGGACCTCTTTTGTGTATCCAGTCTGTTAGCTTATGTTGTTTTATGGGTGAGTTGAGTCCATTAATATCGAAAGTTATTAAAGACAGTTGACTGTTGGTTCCTGATATGTTTGTTTTTGTAGCTGGCTTTATTTGCTTGTGGTTCTCTTCTTTTGGCTTTGTTGTGAGATGCTTAATATCTTGTCTTTTCTTTGGTGTAGGTACCTTCCTTGTGTTTGAGTTTTCCTTCTAGGATCCTCTGTAGGTATGAATTGGTAGAGAGATACTGTTTGAATTTAGTTTTGTCCTGGAATATTTTGGTTTCTCCATCTATGTTGATTGAGAGTTTTGCTGGGTATAGTAGCCTGGGCTGGCATTTGTGTTCCCTTGGAGTTTGCATGACCTCTGACTAGGCTCTTTTGGCTATCATAGTCTCTGTTGAGAAGTCAGGTGTAATTCTGATAGGTCTACCTTTGTATGTTACTTGGCCCTTTTCCCTTGAAGCTTTTAATATTTTTTCTTTGTTCTGTGGGTTTAGAGTTTTAATTATTATGTGACGTAAGGATTTTCTTTTTTGTTCCCATTTATTTGGTGTTCTATGGGCTTCTTGTACCTTTATGGTCATCTCTTTCTTTAGGTTGGGGAAGTTTTCTTCTATGATTTTGTTGAAGACATTTTCAGGTCCTTTGAGATAAGAATCTTCATTCTTTTCTATTCTGATTATTCTTAGATTTGGTCTTTTCATTTTGTCCTGAATTTCCTGCTTTGGGTTAGAAGTTTTTAAAGTTTTGAATTTTCTTTGACAGTTGTGTCAATCTCTTCTATGGTATCTTCTACACCTGAGATTCTCTCTTCTATCTCTTTTATTCCATTGGTGATATTTACATCTGTAATTTCTGACCTCTTTCCTAGGTTTTCCATTTTCAGATTTGCCTCCATTTGTGTTTTCTTTATTGTTTCTACTTCCACTTTTAGGACTTGGACTGCTTTATTCATTTCCTTCACCTGTTTGACTGTGTTTTTCTGCATTTCTTTCAGTGAGATATTTATATCCTCCTTAAAGGACTCTATTATCTTCATGAAATAGGATTTTAGGTCAGCTTCCTGATTTTCAGATGTGTTGGTGTATTCAGGGCTTGCTGTGATGGGTGATCTGGGTTCTAATGATGCCCACTTATATTGGCTTCTGTTGCTTATGGTCTTGCACTTGTCTCTCACCATCTGGTTGTCTCTGGTGTTTTCTGGTCTGGGCTACTCTGTCTGGATTCTGCCTCTTTTGTCCCTGGATTGCTTCAGGTCTCTTGGTAGGCCTGAGGCCCTGGCTCTATCAGACCACCTGTGGGGCCTTCCAACTGGGGGCTCTTCAGAGGGGCAGAGAATCTGCTAATCTGTTGCCCTGGCTGCAGTAGATCTCCTGGGAGGCTTTCAGACTGTTGGATCTTCAGAGGAGCAGTCAAGCTGTTGTCCTGTGTGAAGATGTTCTCCAGGGGGCTATGGACTGTCGTTTCTGTTTCCCTGTGTTCAGCAGAATTCCAGGGAGGCTTTCAGTCTGTTGAGTCAGTTGCCTTGCATGCTATAAAGCCCCAGGAGGTCTTCAGACTGTGGTTTCTGTTGCCCAGTTGCCCTGTGTACAGAGGAACTCCTGGGATGCCTTCAAGCTGTGGTGTCTTCAAGGGAGCAGACAGGCTGTCAATCAGTTGCTCAGTTGCCTTGTATGTTGCAGATCTCCTGGGATGCCTCAGGCTGTGGTGTCAGTTGCCCAAATGCTCTGAGTGCAGCAGATCTTCTGGACTGGCTCAGGATATGGTGTCTCCAGGGGAGCAACTAGCTAGCAGTGTGCCTTAGCAGAAAGTTCTTTACTCAGACACTAAACTTAGGTATTGTGGTGGAACTGTTTTCTAGATGGCATTAACATTTACATTTAAGGCCTGGTTGTAACCTTAGCATTCTCAGGAAATAGGCAGATCTCTATGAGTTCTAGGCCAAGCCATGGCTACATAGCAAGACTTTTCCTCAAAATAACAATAAAAACCAGCAAGCAAACAAATACATAGGAAAAAGCAATAGCATTTATTCTCAGTAGGTTTTAAATAAAAGATAGCATTTCTAATAATATGGGTATGCCTATCCATTTATCTGAAGGATCTCAAGAGTAAAACTCAGTATTAATATTACTGCAACTATGTAGCAAAATTAACTTCTCTTGAAGCTGGCTGATTATCATTACTGATAGTTATAAGTACTTCGTGCAATGGTTAAACTCAGCTATCAATTTGATGAGAGGGGCAACCATCACAGAGACAGGCTTCTGAGCATTTCTTAGGAATTTCTGACTTGTCAGCTCCACCATAAGATGAGCTAGTTTCTTGAAAAAATATTATATGTAATATATTAAAATTTCCTATTTCTATATATGCATGCTGTACATATATGCATACATATTTACTATAATAACTCATAGAACCTAGGGAAACACTAACACTTACTATTATTGTTCATTATAAGGGATAAAATTAGGTGGTCTAATTAAGTGCACAGAGTGATGTCTGAAAGGGTCCCAAGCACAGGAGCTTCCTTGCTCCCTAACACTCTCCAGGTGTTCCACTCTGTTCACCCAACTGAAAGCTCTCTAAGCCACCTGTTCATGGAATTTTAATAACCCAACTTCCAGTCTTACTCCCTTCCCTAAGGCCAGGCTGGTACAAAGAGCACCTGCCTGTAAGTGGCACTTGGTCTCCTGGTAAGCAGTTCCCATGCTGAGCCCCCCCCCCCCTTCACCTCATTGGAATAGATTCCAGTGGCTGGAGAGCTTTCTGAAAGGGTCCATTGTGATGAACCAAAGACACACCAATCACTCAGGGAATTCCAAGCATCTCAAGAATCTTTATGCCAGGAGCCTGAGGCCAAACCATATATGTATATATTTATATATTTATCACTCTGAAGTAGTATTAAAGTCTCTTTTGGTTTCTCCATGTACCCCTTGAACTCCTTGGTTTCTGTTTTGTTCCAGTGTCTGAATCTCCAGCTTCTCACTCATTGTTAGTGCCAGCCACTCCACCAAAATCCTTCCAATGAAGTCCTTTGATTAAGGCAGCTGGAACTGTCTTTTACTGCTTGCCATTAGGGCCCAGCTGACACACACGTGAAGAACTCTAGAGAGGGCACCACCCCAATAAGACCTAGAGTGCTGTCTGCATATGTCATTATGTGGAGTGTGTTTGTAATGTTTCACGTGGGTGTAAAATTCCAATTTACTTCTCTAATAAACCCTTCAACAATGTACCTGCTTCCAATTTAGCTGTACATCATTATAGCTAAATATTGCTTGCTACAAAAAGACCTTGTTTGACCTCATAAGAATACAACATTGAAATCAACTGGAGGAAAGCAAAATGTGCCCTAAAGTCAGGAGAGAAATTCACTGTGCTTGTGTTTCAGGGCTGGTTTTGTCTGCTTTGTTCTCTGTAAGACAGAACACCTCATGTGCATTTGACTACTGTTTAACGTTATCAGGCAAATATTGTCCTAAAGGGCACATTCTGTGCAAAACCTTTCTCTATGTCTTGGGTGTGCTTAGTTGCTGCTGAACGGAGGTCACAATAGATCACTTGATTAATGAGCTGTTTTACTGGGATACAACTAATGCATGATGTTATAAGTTCCATGTGCTGTACATTACAGGGACAGAAAACTTACTTTGCTACAGAATGAAAAAAATTTAAAGCATCTCTCTTAAAAAAATATCTCACGCCGAATTAAAAGCATGTGGATATTTCTGCTATTTAAGAAATGGATGATTTTCATGCCAGATTTGTGTAGTTTTGATGTGAAGTCATGTATGTGTATGTGTGTGTTCATCAAAAGTAACTTTATGATGTGTGCCTCTCAGTCTGCTCAGACTAGTTGAAAAGAGCCAAACAGCTGGTTCTGGTAACACACAGTAGCTATAACTATAATCTGCCAGCTTGAGAATGAAAAAGGTAGAAACTAGAAAGTATAATTATAATAAAAACAGTAATGGGAGATGAGAGGCTGTTTGTCCATGTGGTATCAGGCAGTGGGTATGAGAACAACAGGTAAATGATGACTCCATTGGATAAAGGTTTCAAAGTGACAGAACTCCCCAAGGTTCAGATACAACCTGACAGAATGAGAATGAAGGCTTTCGTCAGTGTGAATTTCCCATCTAATGTAACTAGTGAGATGGACCCAGGCTTATCACTGCCATCAGTCTGTCTCTGACTGCTGCCTGCCTCACTGGTCCCTCTCATTCTTGTTATCTCATTTTATTATCTCCATGGAATATTTCCCTGCTTGAAATGATATTGTTTATGATTTCTTATTTCAGAGAATGGGCTCCTTGTTGGATCTTTTCTTTTTTAGTTGCAAACATAGACCAGTGTTTGGAATAGGTGAAGAACTCAATAGAAAGGGTTTGGGGAGATGTCTCAGTGGATAAGAGTGTCTGCTACACAAGTGTGACTTGAAATCGAATCCTTAGCACCCAGGTAAAAACTAGATGTGTCTATGTGTGCAGATGTAACCTCTGAACCTGGGCGTGGTGATGAGGTTTGCAAGGTTGCCAGCCTAGCTTCAGGGTCAGGGAGAGAACTTGTCTCAAGTAAATGAGGCAGAGAATGGCAGAAAACAGAAAAGCATCCAGTGTCCTTCTTTGTCCTCTACATGGGTGCATGGCTGCACCTGTGTACAATACATACATATACTCATGCGCAACCATACACAACAAGAGAAAAATAACAACAGAAGAACTCACTGAATATGTCGTCAAAGTTAAATTTTTTTTATTTTTTTTATTTTATTTTTATTTTTATTTTTTTTTATTTACATTTCCGATGATTCCCCTTTTCTTTGGAAACCCCGTGTCCCCTCCCCCTCCCCGCCTCTGTGAGGGAATTCCTCCT
>CM052705.1:99738873-99820715 GCA_028551405.1 Uromys caudimaculatus | reverse complement strand
TGTGGGGCCCTGTGGCCCAAGCTGAGGTTTCCGGCCGTCGCCGGAAGCTGCTGGCCGTCAGTCTCTGTGGCCCGCAGAAAGCGGGCAGAGTCAGTGAGCTCTGGGGACACTTTGCCCCTGCTATGGGCTTTTCTGCGTTCCTCCCGGAGCTGCTTGTCTATGGAATCCTAGTGTCCCAGGCAGAAGTTTCCTGCCACAGCCGCCCGCTTTTGGGATCCAGGGGGGTTTCTAGGCCCGCCTACCTCGGTCCCTGTGTCTCGCGGGTTCGGAGCAGTACCTGGTGAGCTGTGGGGCGTGTCTTTGGCCCTCTCCAAAGTTAAATTTAAAAAGCAGAATAATAGCAGTCCACTTTGTCTGTGATAGGCATGAAATCATCTAAGCAACTTGACAGAAAAAATGCTGGATGCAGAGGAAACAGCATTATTGTTTTGCATTATTTTGTATTTTATTTTAATATTAAGTGCATGTTTATTGGGGCGCTGTTCACTGGCCCCAAGAACTGAGGCCAGGGAAGTTGCCTGAGGATGAGGGGACAAGAAAAAGGAAAAGTGCTCTCTTGTAGAGAGAGAAGGGAGAGAGAAAGAGAGTTGGAGAGTGACAGAGAGAGAGAGAGAGAGAGAGAGAGAGAGAGAGAGAGAGAGAAGACAGATAAAAGACAGAGACAGAGAGAGATACAGAGAGCGAGCCCATTTTTGTATTCTTTATACTACATATAATGGCAGTGTTGATGATGTAATAATTACTACAAGCTAAATCTAATCAACATTCTTAGTAAGTAATTTGCATTGGCTATTTTATTCAGTAACTTTACTTAATATGTTTTCACAGTAAAGTTTCTTGAACTTGGCTCAAGAGTTAATTGTACCAATTATTTAAGTGAGATAGCCTACATGGCTGGAAAAAAACAACTCTCCTTTGAAACTGTAGTCTACTAAACAAAAATCCCAGTTCTAGGTGTGAGATACCTCTTTAATACTTGTTGGTCAGAAAGACCATAGAGCACTGCAAAACAAAACATGTTCTTGTCATTTTTCTTGGTTGCCCACCAGAACTAGATAACAAAACCCTATTCCTGAAGGATACCATAAACCTTGATTGTATGATATAGAGAAATCAAGCTGGAACTGAACTGGAAGCTTCTGCAAGCTACCAGCTTGCTTTCTTGGTGCTGAAAGATGCTATGAAGGCTGCTTAGGGAGAGAGGACATCAGTGGTCCCAACCAGCTGTCTACCCTTTAATACTGTGATAATACATGCTCGTCAGGTAAGGTGTGCCCGCTTTAACAACAGTGGCACAACTGCTTTGTGAGTAACCAACTACTCTTTGATTAAAGGCCTACTCAACTGAAGAGGATCAATACATGCTACTGTAAGCTTACTCAAAAGCCCATGGCAGAAAAAGTCATCAAATCTGGGGCCACTTAATTTTGTTGTTTAGCTGAATTGGCAACGTTTTACACACACACACACACACACACACACACACACACACACACACACACACTGCTAATTAGCACTCTCAGCTTTAGTCAAAGGCAGACACTTATGGTTGCACAAAATGCTTAGAATAAGTGATGGCTGCATGCTTAACCTTAAAGAAGACATTCATATCTACCACCATGATTGGTGGGACACTGAGGAAGACAAGATGGAAAGATTGTCACAGCTAGAAAATAGGGAGAAGATGTATGAAATGCACACAGTAATCTAGTAATACACAGCCCCGACAATCATGAACTCTCAACAACTATGAATGACTCTTGCATAAACATGTCCCATCAAAAAACCAGTTAAGAAGATGGGCTTGGGACCCTACCTCTCAATGCTGAATTATTTCTAATGCAAAGACTCAGGGAAAGGAGAAGACCCGGCCTTCTGTTGAGCATTCACTGATGGCCCCACCAGGTTCCAATAGATATCTGCACTCCATTTAGCTTAAACTAGATAAATTAAATGTTTCACGTGACAAAACCAAAAGTCATAAATCTGGGGAAGAGACGGGTAGCAGACTCATAGAATTGGGGATAGATAGGAGAGGGTGGGGGGAAAGAGTAACCAGAGTACATTATAGGCATGTATGAAATTGTTAACTAACAACAACGTATATTAAAATGTTAAAGTTGTCTGTTACATAAATGTCACTTTGCATAAAAATTATGACTTTGTTAAGAATTAGGAAGCCATGGCACTGGCTCAGTGTTAAAATTTTCCAGGCAACAATTTGTACTGAACAGAGTTAGAATACTCTCTGGGACCCTACAGTGCCTACTGGGCCTCACTAGAAAATTCATTTTCTCTGAATGGTAGGAAAATAATATTTTTTTCTCAGAAAACTTCAACTTGGTAGAATCTCACATGATCACTCATTACTTGACAGAATTTTATTGTACATCTTTAATAACATTGTTCTTTAGGGTAAATACATGTCACAGCTATTTTATTCATAAATTCCAGCATATATAGGATTTGTTCTTTGTTGTTGTTGTTGATCATTCTAAAGGCATTTATTAGATATTCCTAAGACATAAAGTTGCCAATTACTTGAAATACAGAAATAAAGAGTGCATAATATCTGACTTCAAGGAACCTGTAAGCAACTGAGGCAGGCACACGAAGAGACAATTACATTGATTAAAAGAAGTAAATGGGGAAATGCAAATCAAAACAAGTCTGAGATTCCACCTCACACCAGTCAGAATGGCTAAGATCAAAATCTCAGGTGACAGCAGAGGCTGGCAAGGATGTGGAGAAAGAGGAACACTCCTCCATTGTTGGTGGGATTGCAAGCTGGTACAACCACTCTGGAAATTAGTGTGGCGGACCCTCAGAAAAATGGACATAATACTACCTGAGGACCCAGCTATACCTCTCCTGGGCATATACCCAGAAGATGCCCCAACATGTAATAAAAACACATGCACCACTATGTTCATAGCAGCCATATTTATAATAGCCAGAAGCTGGAAACAACCCAGATGTCCCTCATCAGAGGAATGGATACAGAAAATGTGGTACATTTACACAATGGAGTACTACTCAGCTATTAAAAACAATGATTTAATGAAATTTGCAGGCAAATGGATGGAACTTGAAAATATCCTGAGAGAGATAACTCAGTCACAAAAGAATGAACATGGTATGTACTCACTGATAAGTGGATATTAGCCCAAAAGCCTGGAATACCCAAGTTTCATTTTACAGTAACTGCTGGTCTGAGAGTGAGGTCCCAAGATGGAGGAGTTGGAGAAGGGATTGAAGGAACTGAGGGAGCTTGCAGCCCCATGGAGGGAACAACAGTGTCAACTGGCCTGACGCCCCTGGTGCTCCTGGAGGCTGGGCCACCAACTAAAGAATGGACATCCATGGCTCGGACCACATATGTGGCAGAGGAGGGCCTTGTTGGCCATCAGGGCGAGGAGAGGTCCTTGGGCCTGAGGGTGTTAGAGGCCCCAGTAAAGGGGAATGTCAAGGGGGGAAGACAGGAGTGGGTTGGCGGGTGGGTGGGAGGGGGAATACCCTCACAAGAGGTGGGGGAGTGGGGAGGAGATAGGGGGTTTCCAAAGAGGAGACCTGGAAAGGGGGAAACGTTGGAAATGTAAATAAAGTATCAGAAAATAAAAAAAAATAAAAAAAAAAAGAAAGAAAGAAAAGAAAAAAGAAAAAAAAAGAAGTAAATGGACCTCAAATTAGTTTTGCCTGGAAGCATTCATATCTTTTCACTGAAAACACAACTGTTTGTGGAACTCTGTCATGGATTCATCTAAGTTCTGGCAGGTCATTATGACTGTGCAAATATTCCTTTAAAATCTGCTACATCAAGGGCAGATAACCCAATAACCCATATTTTTTAGTAACCCATTACCTGCACCAACCTTGGGGTCTGGCTAACAGATAATTCAAGTCTACATCTCCGCATAGAAGACCAGTGGCCATCCCAAACTCAGTATGCAGAAGCAACCCCCTGAGCATCCCATTTTCCTACTACTTTGATGTCGTTTCTCTCCTGTCTTTTGTTCTGTACTTGATACCTTTCTCTCATCCAGCAAGTCCTGCTAGCTTTCCTTGCAGAATATATCTCTAACTTAACCACTTCTCTCTAGTTCTACTTCAGCATTCTAGCCCAGGATTTCACATGCAGTGCTGTATTCTTTTAGCTTGCCTCACAGATGGACTACTGGCTATTTTAAGGTCATTGTCTTGTGCTTCAGCTCTGCTACAGTTCTCAGGGACTACTGGCTCTCATGGAGATACATTGTCCTGACTGTTACTGAGTCTTCATTCTTGTGTGTATGCATCTGGGTTTGGATTCCCTATATTGTAATTCTAGTTGCTGATATCTTGTCCTGTGTTTGTTGGGTAGGTGATTTGTTCCTTGGTTTCTGTTGCTCTCTCTGGTTCTGAGAAGAGTGTGGTAGCTGTGTGTTGATAGTTAGGGAGTTTTTCTGGGATTCTGCTAGGCATGGCCACTGGGAGCTTCAGGTAAATGTCTTTCCACATATTGAAAGCTGACATTTAAGAATTGGGGTGTGGCTGAGGGGGTCCACAGCAGGGAGGAAATCAGTTTTTTAAACCAGGTTCTTCTTAGTCTCCTGGGAATAGGGACTGAGGGTTCAAAGACTCTCTAACAGATAGTCTGCTACAGAGCTGGGGCTACAGAGCTTCTATTCACAGGTAGTGATTTTCTCACAGGGAAATTCTGATCACTTCTTCTGAAGGGTTTAGTTTTTTTTCTGGTTAACAGCTTCTCTGTTAACCCCCAAAAGAATTTTAGTCTTTATTCACAGACTTCAAGATTCATGTCTCATATAATAGACCCCTCAAGTTCATAATAACAAGGAGCAGAATAAAATGAAAATAATATTTTATATTAACCATCAATTTATATTAACAACCTACACCTGGTATTAAAACTCAAGAGATTTGGGAACAGTTGGTTACATGTGCTTTTTTTTTTTTTTTTTTTTTTTTTTTTTTTTTTTTTGTGGCATTGCTGTGTGGACTGTAAATCCCAATGCAAAAAGTTTCAAGTTTTATTTAATATAGTTAGTGAAGCTAGTTTTTTCCTCTATTTTGATGAGAATAGGATGAGTAGGAACAGTATCTGTAATATGTTGGACAGTGTCTGGAAGAAGTAATGCTAGACAGAAAGTGTGATCAGAGCCCAGGTATCTGAGCTTGGCATCAAAGTCTGATTTGCCAAGAAATCACGTTTCTCCTGCAAGTGAAATAGGGAAGGTTTCTGGAAACCTCTAGCTCCCATTTGGTTTATTAAAAGAAGAGATGAAGTCACTGGCAAGCTAAAAGGCACAGGAGCCTATCTGACTTCACAAAAAAGTCAAGGCAAGTCCTATCAGCCTGGCTGCCAGTTGCTCTTGGTTGATGTGCTTTTGTGTCTGTAAGTGTAATGTTGGGCTCCACCAGCCTTCTGATTGGTCTATACTGGTTTCAAAATTCTAAGGGAGTGTTATTCAGTTCCCAGGGACCTAGCCACCTGTCACATTTTGTGGACTCTTTCTAACCTATTCATTATATCTTGAATTTAGTTTTTATTAAAACAATGCAAGCAAAAGTTTGGGATTCAAACAGTAAAAGGTTTATGATGAAAACTAGCCAGGAATGTAGATTAAAAAAGCATAGGGACTAGAGCTGTGGTTCTCAGCCTTCTTAATTCTTCCAGGCTTCCTAGTGCTGCAGTTCTTTAATACAGTTCCTCATGTTATAGTGACCCCAGCCACAAACTTATTTCATTGCTACTTTATAACTGTAATTTTGCTAATGTTGTTAATTGTAATGTAAATATCTGATATTCAGGATATCAGATATGCAAAGCACAAAGAGGTCATAACTCACAGATTCAGAACCACTGGAATAGAGAGCGAGAGAGAACATTCTAATCCTGTTCTTGCATCTTGCGGTCTTGGAGTACTGCCCATTGGCTAATTTCTCCTAGACATGGGAGCCTGGGCAATGTCTTCATCTCTGGACAATGATGAAAGTAGTCTAATAATCATCTATTCAGGATGTGTACAAGTGCTATTGTGAAGGTGAAATGGGGTAAATACTTTTTAAAAAGAGCCTAGATAAAGAAGGCAGCATATAATGGGCTCCAGACTACTTTTTCCTTTCCGATTCAACTTCCTTTACTCAATATTAAAACTATGCTCTTCTAAAATTGAAATTTATTTATTGCACAAATATTAATTATCTTAAGTAGCATTTTAATAAAAGGCAAGACTGATTCAAAGCATTTTAGGTGTTTTAAACGTTGGTGACTCCGTGAATGGGATTTGGTGTCAGGTGGGTAGAAAAGAATACTTCTCTGTTTCTCAGAGTTCATCCCAATGCAGTTGCCTGTTCAACTTGGCAGGCCTTGGGGATTGAGGTCTTTCCTGAAGTGCTCGGGGTCCGCGTTATGTCTACAATAGGTCTGAGAGTGGCTCTTTTTTCAAGGAGGTGTTGGAATCCTCATAAATCTCTATGTAAGCTGGGAAGTCGGGTTGCTTCAGACCACTGTCTTTTTGTGGTAAGAAGGATCCTAGTGATGTGTACAAGCTTCTTCACTCACTGGGTTTCTCTTTAGCAGCCTCGGTCAGTGCCCTCCTAGGTCCTACATGATGCATAGATGATGCTACGTGTTCTGATGGGTCTTCCCCGGCTCTTTCCCTCTGTTCTTGGCCCATCAATGGATGGAAAATAAGTTCACAGATTTCTTGGAGAAACCATCAGGGCCAAGGAAACAGGATTCTTTTCTACATTGGAATACGTGCCTCAGTCCTCTGAGGATGAACTTCGAAATGCTGAGTCAGAGATGTTGGTACCTGAGAGACATTTCTGGCCTATCCAAGGGACTGGCCAGCACAGTGCACCTGAGAGTCAAGCCAGGTTTGTCTTGTGAGTCCAGGACACAGAAAAGGAAGGTGAGAGGTGTAGGCTACCTTTGGATAGCCCATGTGTGATGATTTTCTAAGTTTCTCCTCTCTATCCATCCATCCATAATCCATTCCTTTCGGGTTCCTCATTAAAATAAAAACCATCAACCTTCTTTTAATGTGGTTCTTTGTGTTTCATTTCCTTTGTTGGTTAAAAAGTGCTTCCACTGAAACACTTTGCAAGGTTTCTATATAGCACACACATTTTGAACATTTTGTTCCTATTAACATAAAATATTATTCTCATTTCCCTCTGTTAGGAGGAAAGTGGAAAAAAGCATTATAAAAATTAAGAACTCTCTTTGTTATGAAGGAGATATGAATGATTTATGAACATAATAAAGGCAAGTCTTTTTGGTCAACATTATGAATTTAAAAATAAGACTTCTTTTCAGATTTTTGAAATGATTTAGATGAAAGTAGGCACTAAAATAACAAAGGAGACCAGGAAATAATGGGAATTCCCTCCTTCCCCCGAGATGTGGTATACTCTCTAACCTTGGGAACCCATACAAAGTTGCCCCAGGTTGGATCAAGGAAATGTCACATTAAATAACCCGATTCCAGCAATGTCTCCAGCCCATCTATTCTGACACACACATTGTGAAACTCCTCCTGCCATTTTGATAAATCCTCTTTTGAGCACACATCACCAAATCTTACCAGAAAGAGGAAGGAAAAGTCCTTGGCCTCAGTTAATGCTGTACTTGAATGTGTTTCTCCAAATACACATTGTCAGACGCTTGACCCCTAAATTCCAATGCTACTGGCATTTGGAGGTCAGACCACTGGGAGACAGTTAGGATAAGATGAGGGTGTGAGGCTGGGGCTCACAGATTGGCATTAGTGGACTTGTGACTGGCGTTAGTATGTCTGTTTTTTCTTGTTATGGTCTCTGCCATGCTTTAATGCATAGAGAATACACTCAACTGTGGCCCACATGATACTGGTTTTAGAATCTTTAACTTTCCAGGCCTCAGAACCATGTACCAAACAAAAGCCTCATTAAAACCAAATAAGTTACCGCTTTTGAGTATTCAAGTAAGCAACAGAAAATGAGACAAGGCACCTATGTTTGGTGACTTGCTCCCCATTACTATTTTCTCCAGAACATACCAAAATCTCCCTCTCCTGCCACATCATGTTTAGATACCTCATGAGACTTTTCCATTCCTGTAGTTTGACCCATTATAGTTTCCTGTGATGGCCTCCATCTTCTGCAAAAAGAAGCTTCATTGATGAGGTGTGAGAGCTACACTTACCTGTGGATATTAAGGTGAATATTTAGAATGAAGTTAGGAACTGCGCTGGTTTAGCTGGTTTAGGGGTGGTAGGTTCTTCCCTAAGATCCATGACCTTACTAGCTCCAGGAAGTGGGGTAGGTTTTCAGTTCCATCTTGTTAAAAGAGCGTCATGTCCAATTAGATAGCTGTTGGCTAATGACAAGATATGTGTGCCACCAATGTATTTTTAAGTATATATTTACATGTTGGTCATTGTGCTTCAAAAGTGACATGGCTGGATAGAACCAAGTCTTTTGTTGCTTTCTTCCCTTGGAAGTTTGCACAACACCTTCTGGAATGATGAAAGGTAGGCCACGGGGAGAAGGCTTTCAGAGAAGATCTATGTTGAGGTTATTTTTTGGGAGTTTAATAATTTTCTTTTCTTTTCCTTTCTTTCTTTTTTTTTTTGAGGACTTCATACATGAGTACAGCATCTCACTCTTCCAAATTCCCCTCCCAAATTCACAATCTCTTCTTTAATTATTGTTGTTGAGTGCATATGCATGTGTGCATGTGTATATACAACCTAATGTATCCATTTGGCTTTGCTCATAACTACATGTGTCTGGAGCTGACCAGTTGTGATTGGACAACTTATGTGGGAGCTGGCCCTTGATTCTTCCTCTCTCAGCACCCACTGGCCACCAGTAGTTCTTTATCTAGAGATGGGGGCATGTGAAATTTCCTCTGTTCATCTTGGCACATCACCTGGTATTGTCATTATGCTGATCTTTTTAGGGCAACTATATTGCTGAGAGGTCACATGTGCAGCTTCCCTGGTATATATATATAGAAGACATTATCTCATAGCAGACATACTGGCCATATGGCTAATTCAGTCTTTCCATGCTCTCTCCCACAATTGTTGCTGAACCTTAGATGTTGCATTGGAGATTTATTTTGCCTAATAATTTTTCAGTTTTTGAATTATATGTCTTCTATTCTTACCTATGCAAACCCTTTGACTTTTTAATATCCACAATACTTTAGTTTCCAACTAATTATATCTTATAATCTTTTACAATTACCATTTTTTGTTTTATTGCTTTATTTAGGACTTTCACCAATTATTGAAGGATTTTGCTACATTGTGGGGTCTTTTTATGTTGAAAGCATTTCTCCAGTGTTGACCATCCATTAATTAACATGTACGACATTATTAAAAACTTGATTAGAAAAAGTGAAAGTCTGATGAAAATGAGATGAGTTTATTTTTAATTTTATGTATGTGAGTCTTTGTCAGTATGTATGTTTGTGCATCGTGTGTGTGCCTGGTGCTCATGGAGGCCAGAAGAGAACTTCAGATCCCCTGCAACTGGAAAAATAGATGGCTGTGAGCCACCATGTAGGTAGTGAGAATTGAACTGGGGTCCTCTGCAAGAACAGCCAGTTCTCTTAACCACGGAGCCATCTCTCCAGCCCTGGGTGGTGTATATTAATAAGTAATGTTGAGCCTAATGGGATTGGAATAATTTGTGTATGGAGATGGAAACTATTTTGTGTACAATTTCAGTCTATGGTCACTGGTCTCATTGCTTTTGGATATGTAGCAAATCAGCACATCATAATGCTTGTACCAAATCAGCACATGAGCAAGATTCTTAGAGAGGGGGAGAGAAAGAGAGAAAGAGAGAGAGAGAGAGAGAGAGAGAGAGAGAGAGAGAGAGAGGAGGAGACTGTTTTACCTACAACCCTCTTTCTCCTGATTTTAGTATCTTTTCTGTTATCAAGGAAGATTTTTCAATTGGTCTTGGAATTCTAAGATCTAGAAGCAGCCATCATATGAGTTTCCATTTTCAACTTTTGACCTCTCTCTTCTCTGGATTTTGACCAAAGTCTTGACGATTTTCCATTTGACATTTCCGAGAATAAGCTATTGATTGATTGATTGACTGACTGTATGACGGTGCGTATATGTGTGCATGTGTGTGTGTGTGTGTGTTGTGTATGTGTACATTGTACATGTGTGTATGTGTGTGTATGTGGGGTGTGTGTGTGTGTGTGTGTGTGTGTGTGTGTGTAATTCCTGGAATAGACAAGAAGCCTAGGAGCAAACCACTCCACAAAGACTTAACTGCTTCCTTCCTGTATGTTATGAGCTGAATTTTAAATTCTTGTAACTCTTATGTTAAAATAGCTCAGAATATGATTTACACTGTAAGTAGGATCATTGAAGAATTAATTATGTTATAATGAGTAATTAAGATGGACCATAATTTAATATGACTAGTTCCTTATAAGAATAGAAAGTCTGGGCACAGACAGTGAGATATGAAGAGCAATTGACTCCCTGCAAGCCAAGGACAGGCCCTCAGAAGAAACACACTGATCTTGAAATTCTAGTCTCCAGAATTATGGGATCTTTAAATTTCCAAGAAGTCATTGTATTATTTTTCTGTTCTTGTAGCAAACAGCTGAGATAATGGATTTGGATATGGAGGTGGAGTTTATTTTGGCTTGTGGTTTCAGTTTATGGGCACTGGCCTCAATGCTTTTGTATGTGTGATAAGTCATCACATCGTGGTGCTTGGTAGAGCAGAAGAACAAGATTCTGACACACACACACACACACACACACACACACACACACACACACACTTGCAGAGAGAGAGACAGAGAGAGAGACAGAGAGACAGAGAGTCACAGAGACACAGAGACAGAAATTGAAGATGCTATGAGAGTTTGCTACTATGATACCTGCCACACTCTCTGAATGTTTTGTGTCACTATTCCATCTGAAATTTCCCCTTCTTCCCCTTTTAGGGCATACCCTCAATGACTTAAAAGATTCCAAAGCTTAAAAGTGTCTACCACCTCCCAGCAGTGCCAAGCAGCTAAGTCTGTAAGACTTGAGCCTTTGGGAGGAACATTGTAGATTGAAAGTGTGGCCATCATCTAGTCAGCGTACCTCAGTATGGCATTTTTGACAAACTAATAAACTGTGGTTTGGACCTTTAGCATCACTCTTGATTTTCATGAAATCTGCTGTCACCCAGTTCTCCAGCTATCAAAGGGTCCATTGCGTGAACTCTGTCTCCTTAGCACTGTGGCCTCCTGGGATACTCACTCCATCTCTGCTTCTCCAATTGCTTTATTATGTTGCTCAAATTCATTGAATTTGAAAAGATTTTAAGTCTTCCTTCCATTCTCTTTGTCTGCTAGGGTTTTATACTCTGAATAGTTCCTTTACTGCCATCTTAATGTGTTTTCATGAGAGGGAGAAGCTATAGATGGGTTTTAACTGAAACCATTTTTCTGAATTCCTTTTTCTTTAGCAATTGAAACCTCTGACATGACAGATCTTTTAAAGCATTTCTGCTGTAAGTACTTGGCCTGAATTTGTTGCTTTTCAGCTCCAGATGAGACATCTTTGCCTTGGTTTGTGGCAGGAACTAGATCTGCTACCATCTCCCTTACTAGGTGAATTTGGTTCTAGCCTTTGCAAGTAGAGGGCTCTGGAGGGATGCAAGTAGGGAAAAGGCACCCCTCCCCCTGCCCTCCCACATTCAATGACTACTGGAGTTTGGTGGGGTAAGGCAGTGTGTGGAGTCACAGTGACAGAAAACACTCAGAGAGTATGGCAGGTACCACAGTAGCAAACCCCCATCACATTTTCAGGATTACCCTAACAGAAATCTCCCTGAATTATGACAATGGCCTCAGACAGTGTGTAGATGAATGTGCCACATGCTGACTCCTGTTTTGATGTATTCTTTTAGCCCTTAGATGGCAATCCCTTGTACCCAGCCAGTAAATCTTTCTATTAAAATTCCCTGTTCAAATTAACAGGGTGGTTTCTGTCTCCTGTCTTGGACTCTGATCATTGCAATGGCACTTTAGACAAACATGTGGCTTGGATGTTGGGCTGGGAGACAGTTATTGCACTCAATTTGACAACTCTGTGCAGCAAGGATGAGGCAGGAAGCAACCGAGACCCAATGAACACATTTCTAAATGGCTAAATTGATAAACCCACAAACGTTGCAGGCAAGATCATCTCTGTATGTAGACGGATGTTTGAGAAAGCAATCCAAAGAAATCGAGAAGCAGAGGAAAGAACTCTCTCTCCTTATCAATTATGAAACACACAGTTTACAGGACTTTCCTCTTGTTACCCACTGAGTAAAAGGTTCAGGTTTCTTTGGGCACAATTTCCTCAAGATCCTTAAGTGAATTGGAGACTATAGAAAGATGCTATAGAAACTCTTTCTTCCTGGGTCCTGTCTCCCTTTGATTCCACATGCGTGTGTCTATCCATGGGAATCTATGTCAAGGGCTCTTTAGGGTGACAGTCTCACCCCTCCCCAAACTCTCCAGGCTGAGTACATAGCCATTCATTAGCTTCCTGCTTCCTAAATGCTTGTTGCATTCTTGACTCATCTCCTGGAGATTATCCCCATCATCTTTATTGGAGATTTGGGTGCCTGCAAATTCTTTAGTGACACATTTACAGGCTGCTTTTCCTTTGTGCTCACAGATGGCTAATCACAGTCATACCACATATTTTACTAGCGGAATTCTCAGAGGGTAACCTCTTTTCCAGGGTTGCACCCCTCGCCATACATTGTCAATTCTTTGAATAGAGGCTATTATAAAAAAAAAATGTATGATGGGGATGCTTTGGGATGCATCCCAAAGTCATGGTTGTAGCACCTTCTGCAAACTAGAACTGGGCTAGGGATGTTTCTGCCAAGTTCCCCACAGCCTTTAATTCCTGTGGCAGGATGGGGAGGGAAGCACGGGGAAGGAACACGCTCACGGGCAGCCCTGATGTAAAAGCGTCAGCAGCTGGCAAAGCCTTTGCCCTCACTGCTCATCAATTTTCCTCTTCATTATGATACAAGCAGGGAAGGTTGAAGGGTCAAGTGTTTGAGGTGATGAATGAAGATGGAACAGTAAGCAGAGGACGCCTTATTGCTGGTGTCAGATTTAAACCTCTACGGGGAAAGGGGGAAGAGGGAAGGCATTACTTTTTCCGAGCTCACTGAAATTGAGAGTTTGAAGGGACCTGGATCGCCGGCTGAGCAATTTCTACTGCCCTCTCCTCTGCTTCAGGCCAACAAATACATTTTTACAGCTAGACTATGGGGTCCACAAAAATTCCAGAAGTATACACAGTGGGGGAGATTGTCCTTTACTCGATATAAAAATAAACTTAGGTCAGTCTGGAAAATGGGAAGTTGCCTCAGAAATGGACCATTTGCTAAGCCAGGATAGTGTGGTGTATTGACATGAGCAAAGAGAGAAAGCATTTAGCAGAAAGAAGTTGGAGTAGCAAGGCCTGCGTGGGTCTCCTCATTCTGCAAGGGGTCTCCAGCTACAAGCTTGTCTCTCTGCCTCCTCTTCTACACAGAGAAGAGGCAGGGGCGTCAGCCACTAGCATCTTTACTCCTTTCCACTTCAATTCCATCCCTACCAAGTAAATGCCTACTTCTAATCTTGCTCCCTGTGTGGATTCCATGCAGAGACAGTGGCTCCTCTCTCAGACATGCCTGCCTTGTCTGTGAGACAGCTAGTTAAGCACAAGAAATGAACAAATTTGCATGGTGGACTAAGTGAACTGGCATCTGAGACCAAAAGGGCTAAGGAACCAATTGTCTGACTTCATGATACTTCTACATAATACTAAAATATTTCTATGCTCTATCTCTGTTGTCATAACATGTATCCAACAAGTGATACTTAAATATTTATATACTTTATCTTTCTTATCATGGCATGTGATCAGCAAATTTTACTGCTTAGAAACTTAATTGCAGGAGGGAAGGGTATATAAACAGAAACGATGAAGGAAGCAGACTACTATAATGAAGAAACCACATTTTTTTATTATAACTATGGTCTTGGAGCTTTTAGGGGCTCATAGGCACAGGATTTTCAATCTCTGTGTCTGAGTGATATCACATAGAAATTGATGGTGGCAGCTGGGCTGTGGCGGTGCAAGCCTTTAATGCCAACACTTGGGAGATAGAGGCAGGTGGATCTTTTGTGAGTTTGAGACCAGCCTGCCAGAGTAAGTTCTAGGACAGCCCAGGCTACACAGTGAAACCCTATGTCAAAACAAACAAACAAAAAACAATCAAACAAAAATAAACAAAATAAAAGCAATTAAAGATAACAAAAGTGTTTATGGAATAGAGTTGTGAGTGTAGAAATTATTCAATCTGTAAAGGATTTGGCAGGTGAGCATAAGAACCCGAGTTCTATCCCCAGGACCCTTATAAAAAAAGCCAGGGTTGGAAGTGTACATTTGTAACTTGGGTGCTGAGGAATCAGAGGCAGGCAGATCCCTGGTGCTTATTGGCTTGTCAATCTAGCTAATCCAGAAGCTTCTGGTTTAGTATTTCTCCCTATGTGCATGTATAAATACACACACACACACACACACACACACACACACACACACACACACACACAGAGAGACACACAGAGACACAGATACACACACAGAGATATACACACACACAGAGATATATACACACACACACAGAGATACATACACACACAGAGAGATAAACACACACACACAGATACACACACAGAGATACACACACACAGAGATACTCATACACACATACACAGATACACAGATACACACACAGATACACACACAGAGATATACACAGAGTTGAGATACACACACACACACAGAGAGATACATACACATACACAGAGATACACACACGTACAGATACAGAGATACACACACACAGATACAGAGATGCACACACACACAGATACACACACACTTCAACAGATATATATTGGCAGTCTACTATATGCTACTACAGTAAAAAATAAGAAACAAACTATTGCATTTAATTTTGGATAGCAATAATTGAAATTAAAGGGAGGCAAAGTCTGTGAAGTAAGGACTGTATTAGCTTAGAGTGCTCTGTTAATTTTAGGTTTAGCGCAAGTGGCTTCTGAGACCCAAGTTAAAAAAAAAGACATTCACTTAAAACCTAGAGGAAGGGCTCTAGACATAGGAAGAAGCAGGGGTGGGGCAGAAATAGAATGGATGTGGTACAAGGTAAGCTCACAAGGGAGAGATTGCAGGCTGATCTAGGGAGGCTACTTTATGCTTACATCATGGGGAACTGGGGCAGGGTTGAGGTGAAACCAAAGTCTAGGGGAGGAACTAGCCTGGAGTTCTCCATTGCACAAAATCAGGAACTGGGCCAAGTGAGAGAGCACATTTGGGTTAGATGGGCTCAGAAACAGTGGCAACAAACCCACATGGAGAGATATGTCTGGTGACTCCAAACTGCTAGGACTTCCTTGTGGAGCTGAATACCGCAAGGAAGGGCCGGAGAGTGACAAAAGGGGAGCTTTCCTCAAATAAGGAACACTCACTTCACCTGAGGAAGATGGGTGGGCTGAGATAAAGTGGAAGGTTTTGTAGAACATATGCAGACTAACAGTTGTCAATCGAATGTGCTGAGGTTTAGATCCCTTGATGGCCTCTGCACGCTGTGTTTGCATTTTTCTATAAAGTTTTATAATCCAAAAAAAATGTAATTGGGGTTTTTATAATATTTGCACCATTTTAGGACCGACTGACAATATATTCTATATATCCCTGGGACTACTACCTCCTTGTAATTTTTTGTTATACATTAAAAATAAAACCACATTATTTAGACACTGCCTAGTGACAAAGGACTGTAATCCTCCCTATGACAGAGGCCAAAGCCAGAGGATCAGAAGTTTAAGGCTGCCTGAGGAATAAAGTAAGTTCAAGGACAGCCTGGTCAACTTGGTGAGAGCCTGTCCTAAAGCAATCAAAATGAAACCCCCAATCAAACAATAAAAAACAAAGCAAAACCAATGCATCAGCCAACATGACCACAATTCCATTCGGAATTCTAATCCCTTACTGAGTTAGTGGTGGAGCTAGGCCTAGAATTTCAACTAGTTTACTCACTTATTTCTGAAGAGTTTTGATTCTAATCTGAGCTCTCATCAGTCCTAAAATTCTTTCCACAATTAGGAAACGCTCAGGAAGCTGTAAGCCTAACAATGCCTTTGGATAAAAGCAGGATCTTGTTCTCATGCAAATGAGGTTTCATAAATAAAAAATGAGGGGGAGAAATGGACTCTCTGCCAAGCTGTAGGAGAGTAGATTTTCCGAGTTTCAACAGCTTTTTAAGGAGTTGTTTTCCCATCTGCCTTTGCTAGGATTGTTGGGAAAAAGTACATCACATGGTCATGGCTGAAGAGTAGACTGTCAGCTATGAACTAATTATTTAAATGCATGTGATTGGGATCTTGTCTGAATCTGTATTCCTCAGCCTGAGGGATGAGGAATAGCCAGGGAGCCATTAGTAATTGCTGAGAAACCAATACTACAAATCTGAAAGAAAATTGCACACAATGTCCCATAAACACCTCATTATTCACCCACGCCCTCTGAATCAGCATTCTGGACACACCATAGATAGCCTGTAAATTATACACTTGTAAATTACCCATTAATAACACCTGCCAATACAGTGCAGAAGGAGACAATACAATGCTGTTTTTCCTCTGCCTCATCCCCAAGGAAGCTCATTTCCAGATTTTTTTGTTTTTATTTTTCTAACATGCCTGAAGAATTCAGATCAACCGTGGAGTGGCTTGGTGGTACTTTGATGTTTGTTCTAGTTAATCCAGACTGTCTCTCTGATCTATTGATAGGAGAAACTGCAGCTAGCCACATGCCAGGAATCCTGCTAGGCATTTGGGATTAGAGTGACAAAAAGGACAGTCTATGCTAAAGGCATTGTATTAGAACTTTTTTTTTTCCATTGCTGCACCAAAATATTGGAGCCTATGTAATTTATATAGAAAAGGAATTTATTTTGATCATAGATTTGTGGGCACAAGTACAAGACTGGGTGGCCTACTGGTTCGGCCTCTGATGCCTGAGTGATCCGTTGACTGGTCTCTAAGGAGAATAGAATTATGGTTTTCCCATCCAACTGAATAATCATGTCACGGGAAAAGAATACATTCTGAGATAAGAAAATGGAGTTAAGGGGCGTAGGTCTCATTTGTAGATAACCAATTCTTCTGGGAGATAGCTAGATCCCTTGTGAACTACATTAATGCTTTCCAAGGACTTTGTTCTCAATGGCTTATCTGCTTGATAATTTCCTGAAAACTGATGGAGTAGTTTTTTCTGACCTCATTCCTCAGATCTTCCAAGAATCATTCATTTCTCTTTCCCTGGACTAAATAAATCTCTTCTTGCTTGAGAAATACAACCCAGTGCTTTTGTGCGTTATTGCCCCTCCCCCATTCTCCACACTGCAGACATTGAGGTAGTTTAAATAGATAAGCCAAGATGTTTGGCTGCTCTATCAGAACTAACTCTATGGTCTTCATTCAAATTTACATGTCACACAGCGCTTCCATCTGATCTCTACTTTCTCTCCCATTTTGCATCTTTGTTAATACGTCCAGGTTTCTCTCTTCCCTCTGTCTCTCATATGCCTAGCTCATGCTCACTCGGGAGACTTCACATGCTGTTCACCCGGTATGCTCTACCCAGTGTTTCGCAAGGTCGTTCAGTCTCTCAGCAGGTCTCGATTTAGATGTCTATCTGCAGAGCCTTTTCTTGACTACTCAACTACTCACCACACTCTCCCATCCTCTGAGCTGACTCCCTTCCTGGCTTATATCACCTGCTGAGGTCATCTTGCTTGTGTAGTACCTTCCTAGCTTGTATTCTGTATTCCAGTAGGGACTCGAGTCCTTGTAGCACATGCACACCCAAGTCTCATCATGACAGCACAGTGAAGCTTCCCACATCCTTGTCTGCTGGGTGGGAACAGCAGGTATGAGAGATGGAAGGATACTGGAGGTATGGTTCCTCAGGTCGGATGCTGTGATGGTGGTAGGAGGTGCATGTCAAGGCTAAAGACAAAGACAGGACTCGTTAGTCTTAGAAAAGCCACTTGATGTTTTTAAGATTTTAGTTCTCCACTTGTCAAGCGGCATTTCCTATGTTTGACTCAGGGTTCATGAGGGTTGAGAAAACGTGCTCACAGATATGAGGAACTTATGAAAACCACAAAATGAACCTATGCACCCATTTAACTTTAATGTGTCTACAGAGTCCAGGTTCTGGGAACTCAGAGAATGAAAAGCATATATTCTTTCCCCTCAAGGAATCTACTGTCTGTTATGGAAGAGAAACACAGAAAAAGCCATAAAAAATGTTTTATGAGACTATTATTTCAAGTTCTCCCAGCCCTAGCATCTAACCTCCGGTTGTTTGTTATCAGAGGATGTGGACTCATTTCATTTCTCTCTTGGGCAGCAACCTTCTCTAGTTTTACATGGGTCTTCATATTTTCCAAGTGGCCTAGAGGGTCTCTGCTAGATCCATGTTCTCAGGGGGCACTTGGGCTGGAAGTTCTAGGAGATATATATACCCCCCCCCCCCAAGTACTGAGCCTCCCAGCCTTGGAACTTGACCTTTCTTCTAGGTCAAGTAGTGTCATAGTTGTCTACTTGTTGCAAACCCAAGTATACCTGGAATTAAGAATCTCAACTGAGGAATTGTCCATTACTGGATTGGCTTTTGGACATGCCTGTGGGAGGCATTTCTTAATTGCTAAATTATTTAGAAAGACCCAGTCCACTCCGGGCCATATCTCCCCAATGCAGGTGAGCTTGGGCTGTATTTAAGGAGTTCATTGAGTAAGCCACAGGGAACAGTATAGTAAGCTACAGTTCTCCATGGTTTGTGCTTCATTTCTCCAGGTAAGAACCTTGTTTTCTTCTCTGGCTTCCTTGCTGATAGACTATAACCTGTAAGCTGGAGTAAACCCTCTTCCCCCCCCCCCCCAAGTTGCTTTTAATCATGATATTTACCATATCAACAGAGAAGAACATTAGAAGAGAAATTGATACCAGAGACTGGGATACTGATGAATTGTCCATGTTGTTTGGGGGGAGAATTGTGGAAGGAGGTTTGAGCTTTGGGCCATAAATTGTCCTCAGGTGATGAGAGCCCAGTGAGTTGTTATGGAAGCTTTGGAGACAGGGATGTTGGAAGAGATGCAGGTGATGGGGACCTAGCTTGTGAGTTGTAAAGACAGAAGCAAAGACTGTCTCAGAGCTGTTCATGTTATACTATAGATTAAGAATCTGTGGAAATGAATCCTTTGCTTTTCTTGAAGAATAGATGCTAGACAGCTAGGGATAACAATAATCTGTGATTAGGAAGAGACCAGCAACACTGAGGTGAAATCTTCTGAGAAGTATTTCCTCAGGTCCAACAAACAGAAGCTGTGGCCAAATTAGGGCCATGGCTGCATGTTAAGCTGGAAGCTGATCTTGGCAATGTTTAAGGGTCTCCCAGGTAGTACTGGTTTGAGTAATATCCATGCTGTGTTGGTTATGGGGAGAATAAGAGGCTTTGTATCACATGAAATGCTTGGAGTACCTGAAGAGAGTCCAGGAGAAGCCATTAGTGAAGGTACAGCCAGCCTCAGTTGCAGTGAAGACCCCGGCAAAGTGAAGATACTGGGACTGTGCAATGACCATTAAAGATAGTGGCAGCTGTGGAGTGGAGCCGGTCTGAGCCACTCACCCGCTTTGTGTGTGATTGCAGGTCCCTGTGCATGCATGTGTGCGCGCTATGGGTGGCAGAGCTGGAGAAGTTTGGGGCGGAAGAGGTGGGCGCCCTAAACCCCTTGCAGTCCAAAGGAGTGTGAGTGACTCCCATACACCAGGCTGAGCTGTCTCATTGTTAAGTTTGGGGTTTGTTTTGATCTGGTTGTAACAGTGCTGTGGCTCTGCTGTTTGGAAATAAGAAAGTATATAACTTATTTTGGATTTTATATGTTCCCATAGTGAAGGAACTTTTGATGTTTGAAGAGATTTTGGGCTTTTATTTTTACTTCTTTTTTGTTTCATTTAATTTTTTATCCATACAGTGTATTTTGAACCTGATTTTCCCTTCCCCTGAACTTCTTTCCAGGCCCTCTGCTTCTTACCTAGTCACTTCATTCTCTCTCTCTCTGTCTCTCTCTCTCTGTCTCTCTCTCTCTCTCAAAATAAAAACAACAAAAACAAACAAAAAACCGATAAGACAAAAAATACCAGAGAGATGAAAGAAACAAAACAAAACAAATGAACTGGAGGTTGGGGTTGTTTGGTCTTACACAATGACTCTTGACCATGGGACCTGCCCTGGAGTGTCATATCCTCAGTGACACTCCATTGAGAACAACAGAGTTTCAATTTCCAGCAGGTGTCAATTACAAATAGCCTTTTGATTAAGGGTAAAATTTTGTGTCCACTTCCCCTTTTCTGTGCTGGGATTCTGTCTGGCTCCAATGTGTGCAGCTTGGGCATGTGCTGCCACAGTGTCTGTGAATTTATTCATATGTGCGCCAAAACTGCTCTGTCTGAAAGACTGTCCTTGGAGTCATCCGCCCTCTCTGTCTCTTACACTCTTTCCACCTCCTCTTCCATATAGATCCCTGAACCTTGAGGGAGGGATTTGATGAAGACATACCAGTTATGATTGGGTGCTCCAAAATCTCTCAGTTTCTGCATATTGTCCAGTTGTGTGTCTCTTAGTTTCTATCTTCTGCAAGAAGCTGCTCTTTTGAGGGATGAGTGAGACCCTTATCTATGGATATGGCTGTATGTCTTTAGGAGTTATTTTATTGCTATGTTCCTTTAGCAGGATAATAGCAGTAGGGTTTCCCCTAGGACCGTGACCTATCTAGTCTCCGGTTCCTGGTCACTTTGATGTGACCCTGAGTCCTTCTTCTGAATGGCTTTATTCATGTTTCTGCTTTGACCACCTCACTCATTTGCACTCTTCTAAAGCCTCTTTTCTTTGCTCAAGTTTGATCTGACGTATCTTGAGATTTTGCAAACTACTGTGATCTTTTGTGCCTGAGGATTGTGTTTTAGGTCCTTCTGGCTCTCAGTGATAAGCCATGCTCCCAGAATTCCTTGGTGTAGCCCATAAATTTATCCATTCCTATGATTACTTTAGGTTCAGTGCATGGTATTATATCTATTTTTCAGTTTGTTTTGACTGTGGACCTTTGGTTACTCACCTCTGACCCTTTGCCACCATGTACATGCTTAGCATACCGAAGGAGAGCCTTGCTCAAGGATAGGTTGCTAGGTGGGGCTGTGTGGTAAGGATGACTTCAAACCCATCTCTGCTGCTCATTGCCTATAACTAAGATGCTATATAACCAGGATAAAGCATCTGTCTTCAGAGTCATGGAGCAAAGAGGAGGAAATGTCATGTCTCAAGGTCAGATTTCCAATATCAGAATTTTTCAAAGTTCTTGTCCCTTTTTTTGTCTTTACTGGATAGCTCAAGGCCTATTATTTGCCCTGCTTATGTTTCACCTCAAGATTGGAACCCCAGTTGATTTGAGAGAGGAGATGGGATCCATGGGGACAGATGAAGAACAAGCAGGTAGGAGTTGACGCAAACAAGAAAAGGGATTAAGGAAATGCTTTTTTCCCAAAGATTAATAACACGTCCACTCAATAAAGCTGTCATTTATTGCCCAAAGCTGATTTCTTTGGGATGATTATTCTGGCATATAGTCTATAAGTAATGGCAATTTAACAGAATTGGAAACCTTTAGGCAAGGAGACCTTGGAGAATAATTGTTCTATCCAGTTTATCTGAAAGGTTGTTCCTGGTGGGGGTTGAGATGGTGCAAGGAGGAAGAAGCCCTCTTGAAAGACACTGGCATGTGACTGTGGTCCTGAAGCTGAGATGCCTGCTTCCCACCAGCTCTTTTTGTCCCCTTCTAACTCTACCTGGCTGTTCATTTGTCAGAGTGCTGATCTAGAGCTCCTCTTTTAATGGATATGGTGTATGCATTCCAAAGCGTTCCTTCTATAATTAATAACAATAAAATCTGGTTACCTGTGGAGATCTGAGACATTGAAAAAGTCCCAGGGAAGTTACAAGATGGTACCAGCAGGCTAGCCACTGTGCCATCTGCTTTCTGATTCCCTTGCCCAGACTGCACCTGTTTCCCAGAGACCCCACCTGCTTTTGGGGCTGCCTGCTCCTCATGCCTTCTCTTGATGCTTTCTTTAAATAGGAAGAAAACTTGTGTCGCAGCCGGCAATGTCTCTCATTTAGGAAAGGTGGTAATTTGCTCAGGTTTCCTACTTCTTATCTGTCTGTAGACAGGTTGGGAAGGTTTTCTTTGTTTACATAGTAAGTCGACAGAAGGCATTATGCTGTAACACAAATCAGAGGCATGCTCAGGACAGTCTTTCTTCTTTTCAGATGTGTGGTTGGTTCAGAATCTGGTACACATAGTAGGTACTTGCTAGGCAGCTCCATAGCTTTTCATCTGCACCTGGAGGAGAGATTCTCAGGTAACCAATGGGATATGCTGAAGGGAAATGCTTTTGCCAAATGGCACCATTAATAGTATCATTTGAACAGGACACATTAAAGTAGTTTCCTTGAACACCTGTATCTCTGTTGTTTTCATTTATTGGTTGTTTTTTGAGCTGAAGACTGAATCTAGGGCCTTGCCACCACCGAGCAAAATCTGCACCTCCTTTCACTCTATTTTTTTTTAATACCACAAACCATTTGATATCTGGCTGCCCTTGTGTAGTCCAGTGGTTGAATCATGGATTAAACAAATCTGTTTTCTTTATAAGATACCTAGCATCAGGCATTCTATTATAGTAACACCAAGCAGAATAAAGCATGTGACATGTAAATGTTTATTTTTTTCTTTCTCCTGATTTAAGAGGTTTTATTTGTTGATACCTATGAGAAGAATAGGTATTTTCTATATTTTCAACCAAAAATTTTCAAATATAAGCAAGACCCAAGAATAATAGTGATGAGATACCTGCTTTCAGATAGTACCACAAAATGAGAGTTCCACAGTTTTCCTAACTCTAGGGAGCCAGTTATAGACTTACCAATGTTGTCTTAGGATCTAGTGATCTATTGGGAATAAATGTTGCCCTTCTCCCTTCCTACAAATGCACAAAATAATGATATAGATTTGGGACAAACATACTCATAATTATGTACAGCAAGGAATTTGCTTTACATTCGGTTGGTTGGAAGTAGATCTGTTCCAAGTGTCCCTGGATGGTGGTCTGTGTATCTATAATGAATTCGTCCTACTTCAATATTTCAGCTTAGGCTATTGTTCAGACCATTGAATGGGTCTACTAAATGGGGTGGAAAACTGTAAAGTTGAAATGATTCAGAGAAGCTACAAACAGTAGAAGAAACAAAACTTTTCATTTATATCAGGTACACAATACCTTTTCTTAGCAATGACTATGCATCTCATATTCCTACTCCTTCAGAGAGAGGGAGCTTGTTTCCTTGGTAATAACATATATTGGCGTTTGATGTCCTTGACTTTAAATACTTGACTTTTTCTTTCAGATTGATATCGACTGACTTATTTGTTGGGAACACTTACCAACTAGAGGCTTGCCCTGATCACAATATAAATACAGAACATCTTCCTTTTTTATTAAATTATCTTTGTTCAGATAAATAACTTAGTACAGGCTCACATCCAAGTAAAAGGGGCACTTTGATCTGAATGCTTATATTAAAAGCTAACGAGGATAAAGTGCGTGGCATATGATTAGGTCATGAGGGCAGAGTTCTCGTGATTGGAGTTAGTGCTCTTATGAAAAACATCCCTGGAAGCTTGCTCATCTCCTTTGCCATATGAGGACAGCTGTAAGAGATGGGGCTCCACCAGATGCTGAATCTCCTAGAGGCTTCAACTTGGACTTCCCAGTCACTGGATCTGTGAGAAATTGATTTCTGTTGTGTCTTAAGTCAATAAGTCTTCCTGGCTAGGATTTTCTTTGATTACCTGGGAAGTTTGCTGTACTTTCGCATAATACTGAAAGCTACCAGCTACTGTGTGGAGAGTCCTGTTACTCCTGTTTTATTGGAAATAATCATTTTAGCTTTTATTTGTTGAACCTTTTCTAAAGCCATATGCTCGTGTTAAGGCGCAATGCGTATTTATCAGGTTTGGGTTGATCCAAAGCATACACTGTGGAAGACTTGTCACATCCCCCTTTCCAAAGTTAAATTGACTCTCTTCCTAAGGCTGTGTTGGGTGCTCTGGGAGAAAAGAAAGCAACCAATTTGTTAGTCTGTCTCTCTCCTGAGATTTATAATGTATAATGCAGTGCAAGAAAAGGGTAACACGACCTCCATAAATCACAGGTTGTGAGTATTGTTGTAGCTTCTGTAGTAGTTGAAGATGGCCATTTCTTGAAAGACTTGGATCTTAAATATGAGTGCTCTTGGTGGCCACACCTACTTCTTGCCTCTCCACCCTGGAGACCTTCATTATTGCTGCATGGTCAGGTGACTCATGATCCAGACATTTTGACTTTTCCCACAGTGGTTTCCATGCGAGATTCTGCCATGTTGGGGCAGCATGTACTCTTACTCTTAGGCAAAGTGCCAAGGTTAGCTGAGTGACTTCTATTCATTCCCCAGGCCTCCCATCTAGAATGCGGTTGCTAGACTAACCTGGCAACTCAACTGTTTATGGAGTGGTCAGGTACTTCATTGACTGTTACTCAGGCATGCTTATAAATGAGTACTTTTGGATGAGTGTTGATGTTTGAATTGGTAGACTCAGTAAAGCACACTGCTCTTTCTAATTTGTGTGGACCTTGTCTACTTGGTTGAAAGCCTGGATAGAACAACAACAACAAAAACAGACTGACTTCCCCTTGAGCAAAATACTACTCCTTTTACTTTATGGCCTTTGAGCTAGACACTGATGTTCTAAGCTTCAGTCTCAGACCTAAACACTGGTTCTCCTGCTGAGGGCCATGTAGGAAGAATGACAAATGGCTTTAGAACTCATGATATGTAGCCCAACAGTTAGTACAGCTGTGATGGGTTCACCTCGGAGAGGCATAACTCCGAGGATTATGTGTTCTGAGAACTTCATGCTGTTAGGGAGTTTTGCTCTGCTTATTGCCTTCAAACTCCTCTTATTCTAAGAATTTCATGAAAACTCTAAGGGGGCTTCCAGCCCCTCACTGGGCAGTGTTACTGGCACTCACAATAACAGTGCTTCATCTCTTTCAGGCATTGCTAATTGATTCAATCACCACCCTTGGAAAGAACTTAGAAATGTAGATCATTAGCAACAACTACCACCCTTAGAAAGCACTTGAAAAAAATAAAATTGATAGTGAAGCTAGGTTGAGATGGTTTTGCTACTGGCTCTGAGGTAAAAAATCTTAGGGAACAATTTGAAGTTCAGACAGGCAGACTCTTAATAGTTAACCTAGGGACTTTTTAAGGTCAGGGAACAAGAACAATAGCAATACTGGCTGACCTGATGCTTACTGAGGCTGGACTGCTGATGACTGATTACTTGTACCCATTTTGCCCTCAGCTTCATGGTATGATTTAATAAAAATTGCTGAGGAGTAGATGTGCATGCTGAGGATTTAAAGTAGACATGACTGATTTTATATAAAAGATTAGATCTGTGATTCTTTTAAGATTTCTTTAAAGATTACTTTTAAAGATAATAAAATAATTAATCCTTTCTTTGAAACCACAAATTGCTGACTGCCAGTAAGAGAAACTGGCTGAGAAAACTACCTTGC
Organism: Uromys caudimaculatus; assembly: GCA_028551405.1. NCBI lineage: Eukaryota > Metazoa > Chordata > Mammalia > Rodentia > Muridae > Uromys > Uromys caudimaculatus. Next base: position 99,794,869 of record CM052705.1, on the reverse strand, counting down.
TTGCTCACCGTTTGTTAATCTATAACAGGTTGCTTAGTTACAAATGTATGTGGGTTCTTGGGAATAATTTGTTTCCTTTACCAGTACTATGTAATGTTGTTTCTTGTAAAGGTATTGGTGAGCATACTGCTTTTCTCATAGTCATTCGCTACAATAAAACTAGAACATAATCACATTGTAATTTAATACTTCCAGAAAGATTTTACTGGGATGTATAAGCTATGGGAGAAAGATAAAGTTGTTGGAACATTGTTCCATCCATCGATCAGGTGTGTGTGTGTGTCTGTCTGTCTGTGAATTTTCTCTCTTTCCTTTTCTTTCTTGCCAGTCCCTAAGAGTTAAAGTGTCCAGTGTTTTTCACTGGCCACAGAGAGTGCCAGCCCCAGTGACTCAAGCTTGGTTCCCTCATAGAAAAGCCTGGTGAGAAATGTTTCTAATTGCTGGCTACCATGGGCAGCAGCCTCTCAGTCGGTTGCTATCTGGACCAATCCATGTCAGCCCCCCTAAGTGCGGACTCCCATCATCTGCTCTCGTATTGACTCCAATTGTCTACACCACACCTCACTGCCTGCCTCAGTTTCCCCCCTGGATGTCAAAGGAGGTCTTTGGCATCCCTGACAATTCTTGACAGTCTCCTTTGGTGTGAGCCTGGCACTCTTGAGCTGGAATCATACCATCGTGATCCTTGGTTGTCAGTGCTTTAGAGATGGGAAGGCATCGATCTGTTGCTCCAGATCTTTCACTGCAGGCTCTGGAATGAGTCAGCCTCCACAATCCTTTCAGCTAGTTGCTTAGTCTAGATCTTTCTATACATACATCTGGTTTCCATTTCTTCGAAGAATCTTGATTTACACATGGTGTTTTTGTGAGACTAGACCTCTAAGGACAAAAGCTTATTTGAGGTCATTTCCTAGGAAATGGCAAACAAATATATGCATCACCTTTTGTCCTAAATGAGAAAAGTCATGTATGCGCATGCGTGCATGCATGTGTGTGAAGAGTATAGATTTTTAGAACCAGGATCTGTCTGAACTTTGATACAATGCTAAATAATGTTTCCCCCATTTAGAAATCCTCTAAGAGTAGTGACAGCTCAGAGTTACAGCACTGTCAGTGCCCCATCGCTCACAAAGCTTATCTCCAATCCCACAGTAATCTGCCTGCGAAGAGACTAATGTGATTATTTTCTCTTTTAGATGAGGAAATGAAGGCCTTTGATGAGTCAGCTAGCTTCCCTAAATGAAATCCTATAGTCAGGGTGGAATAAAGTGGGTATTGGGAGGCTGGCTCCAAACCTATGCCCTGAACTTCTTGGTAGAATGCTTTGTGTTTATTGTTAGGGGACACTGGCTCTGACATGTCCATGATGTCTAATTTAGGATGAGCTATGACATTCTCAAGTGCCCACTACCTCCTGGATATGACCCTTTTCTCTCCATCTTCTTCTTCTCTAGCTTTTCTTCCTCTGCTCAATATTATATGATGAGCTGTTTTTCTCCTGCCCCAAGCTTGTGGAATAATGACTCAGACTCAAAACTTAGGCCACATAGCTAGGCTCTTTCCCTGACTAGTTGACAATTTAAAATAACTCATTCATACTAATCTACATTCTGCCACTTGACTGGTTACCTCTGCTCAGGAGCTATGCGCCTGCCCTCCTCACAGCTTCCCCAGCAACCCTCTCGTCATGTCTGGCTCTATCCCAGAATTCTTTTTGTCTCCCAGATGTCCCACCTTCTATTCTTCTCTTTTCTATAGGCCATACATTTTTTAATTGGCAGGTGATGTGACAATACAATACACAAGATATCCCCTCTCCAGCTCATGCGGCTGTTCTCTGCCATGTTTTCATAGTTCCGAACTCCACTTTGATGCCCTTACTTTGGCTCTTAGTTAAACAGAGAGTCCTTCTGCTATCGAATCACTCTGTACTTACCCCATGATGGGATCTTGAAAGGAGGAATGTGTACGTTGTTGTTGGTACTTGGATCAATTATTTACTCATTTAATGTTTATTTTAGCTCTTGTCAGTGCTATCATGTTAGTTTCCCAAAGTGAGGGGCTCAGTCTTTTTAAAAAAATATGAGTATGTATGTATATATGTATATATTTATGTATGTACATATGTGTGTGAATGTGGTATAAGGTTGGGTACTGTATATGCGTTTTTGTGAGTGTTTGTGCCGGTGGTGTGTGAGATTGGATCTTCTCTCTTTTCTCTCTCTCCACCTTATTCCCTTGAGACAAGGTGTCTCACTGAGCCTGGAGCTAGACTGGTAGGTTGCACACCCCCAAGTGATCATCTTGTCTCTGCCTCCCACAGGGCTGCTGTCATAGACATGCAATGCCTAGTTTTTGGTGGGTGCTGGAGACCCAAACTCAGGGAACCCGTGCTTGTATAACCAGGAGTCTCACCCATACAGCCATCTTTCTGGCCCCAGACTGTCTTTTACATTCATTACTATTTCCTTTGCTTATAGAGAAGTGAGCTTTCATAGATGCCAATAAAGATCTCTAAAGATCATGACTTTTATTATTTTCTTTTGTAATATTTGGACAATATCATCAGCTTCTAGACTCATCATTAGGAACTAGGAGAACACACACCCCAGCTCAGGGCTTGGCATTCAGTATATGGTAGCTGCTCTGGTGGTCATTGGCTACTCTTCTTTATTGCTTGTAAAAGCATGAAGAAACATTTCACTAAATACAGTCCTAGCAGCAAAGTGGTCCCAAAAGCACTGCCTTGCTCATCTTTAGCCTTGGGGGAAGTAAATCACATTTTTTATTTAAGGGATGTAACATCACCACAAAAGAAACTTTATCTGTTTAAAGCTATCCATCATTCTCTCCATGACTTTCCAGCTTCCTCCCTAAGCAGGTGTTGGCTTTTACCATGGTTGCGATAACCTCCAATGTATTTCTGTCTGCCATGATGATTGATGTATGGCTAACAGATCAACTAGGACTGCTGCTATTCCATTCTGCCTGTGATGGAATGTGTGTGGCTGTCATGTAACCACTGAGAGGAAACTCAGGCAGAGCACTGCTGGGGCACAGTAACAGAAACTGTTTTCTATGAACAGAGAACCCCCCACTGTCTATGCCCTCCCTTTGCACTCTCTTGGGGGAGATGACAGCATCCCCACCTGTTTAGGGTCAAGGTGGTTTTGTGTTTTAATGCTCAGTTCATCTACATCCTTGAACTCTCATAAATCAAAATGCACCACAGCACATAGATCAGAAAGCTAAGGCTTCCTAGGGTCTCCGTGTGGCCTTACATGACTATAATAGAGGATTTAAGAAAGACTTTGAACATATTTTGTTAGTTAAAACAGTGGCATTTTGTTAGACCCTCCCTTCCCTCCCTAATTCATGCCATAATGAGAAATCTGTGAGGTCAGGGTCATTTGTGTCATCTCCAGCAGTGTCATGGAAAGAATCTAAAAACCTCTTATGATGACACTGCTGCTGATAGGCACTACTAGTTAGGAAGCCTCACGGGTGCCCTGCCCCATTAATCACTTTAAATACAGATCTATTTAGTCTTCTAAGAATAATGAACTAAGGTAGGTTGAAGAGCTTCCTGGTCAGGAAACGTGAAGGCTGTGGACAAAGAATCCTGAGTTTAACATTCAGAAACTGCAAGGCAGGTGAAATGTTTGTCTTTAATCATTCGAGGTTCAGAGGTTCAGCCTTTCTCTTTAAGGTTCTAGTCCCCTCCCCCCATTCCTACAAATTAGGATTTGTACCTTCTGAGTTCACAGGTGACAAGGGAATCTCAAAAAGACTTAACAGCACATCTGCTAAGCCGCAGACTGGGGATTTCAATCAAGATGTAGAATCACGATTTGTCTGATTTCAAACTGAAATTATAAATAGAAAGCTTCAAACAGGGTCAGTCTTGACTGGAGATGGCTGAACTAGTCTACCTTCTAGAACTTTCTTCTCGAACCTTTGAGGGTTTTTTCCCCTATTATTAATAAACGTAAGGGCCAATTTCCCCACATAAGAGCATAGGAATAAAAATAAACCCTTTTGCCAAACCCCATGAAACAAAGAAGATTGTACCATTTCCTTTCCCTTTGTCATTAGTTCAGCTTCTAACACATGTCACCTTTATAGCCTATTGTATTAAAAGAAATGAACACTGGTTGACATTGACAGAACAGCCCACCGCGATATTACATAAACGGTTCCATGCAACCTTACTGGAGTGCTATAGAGACACAAATTCTTACTTCTCCCATCCTAACCCATAATTGTAACCCAACATCCATTCAAATTAAAGTTCAGTAAGCCTTTACAGGACCAGGGGAAAAAGCTATGCTGCTTTTTACTGGCTGATTTATTGTTACATGACAATATTGGGTATATTAAAATTTAATATTGGTGCTGTCTTTCCACTGTAAGTCTTGTGCTGAGGAGCTCAGAAATTATTTCTTTTTAAAGGGGACATTTATTGCACTGTATAGGCAGGTATGTAATTCCTTCCTGTAAGAAATCTAAGGGATTTTTTTTTTTCTTTCAGCGTGTGAGGACTTTTGATTTGCGCTTATTGTGTCGCCTGGGTGCAAAGGAAGGGTGATTTACCTCCTCCATCAGCACAAATGATGCTCTGTTTGTTTCAGTGTTGTTTCCTAACACCCACTATCGACAGCACCTCACAGTTTACTAGGCAGGGAATTCAGCCTTTTCCTGTAAATGTCAGGGAGAGTGGATGGCAAAACGGCTTTGAGTTTTAGCCTAATGTTCAAATGGGCCCCAGATACATGGAAGGGATAAGACAAGGCTCAGAAGTCATATCACAATGCTCATTACTGGAAGCATACACTTAATTTATTTAGGCACATACACAGTCACGTATTCTTACTAACATTGGAGGAAGCTCATTCCCATGGTGTGGCTATACTCAAGTAACCCTGTGATGGGTCCCTGTGACAAGGATCTGGATCACATGCCATTAGCCAAGAATGGCTTGCCTTCCTAGAAATAGATTCTACAGGGCTTGACAATCCTCAGATGATGAAAACTCAGCTTAAGTTTGTTTATGATCGTATCGGAGCCCCCAAGGAAATTAAGCTGCTTCTTCATTCCGGACCTGTAGAAACCGTGTGTGAGTATGAGTGTTCATGGTTGTCCTAAGCTGTAAAATCAAATCATGAGCAATATAGACTGCAGTGTTAAGTCTGTGTTCTTAGGCATGCAGGTAAAAACAGATATATCAGGAAAATCACATCAAACTCTATTGATATTTGAAGACCCTATAAATAAAAGCACCCAAGGCACTTACATTCCTTCCTTTAGAAAGAGCCTCATAGTTAAATATGGTTATGGACTTCTTTGCTTTTAGCCATTTTTTAAATGACTATAGCAGCTAAAATTCCTCATGAATTTCACATTCTACTCAGCCAGCGTTTTCTTAACAACCATATGGCAAGTCAGAGTTAGACTGAAAACTTCAGCCTTGTGTCTTGTATATCACTATGTCCTTCTCCTAGCCCTGGGATGGTGGGCAACCCATTGGACACCAGGTCACAGGGAACTAAAGGTTCCCAGGATGCCTTTCTTTCCTTCCTAATGACACTCAGCATTGCAGAGCAGAAAGCAGCCTTTGGAAAGGAGCGTGCATTCCCAATTTCAAGTTCAATTTAATTCAAGAGACTGAAACTACCTTCTCATTTAAAGTAAGGTACACATGGTTAGCCACCTATGCTCCTGCTAAGTGCCAAACCATCCTTATTTATTCAGGCCCAGATCCCTTCCTCTTTTTTAATAAACAGTTGCATTCATTGCTCTACCACAGAATAGCTTTAAAGGGGCCAGCATCTTTCTCACCAATCAGGAGCTCAACTTCAGGCCATTGGCTTCCAAGCTTCTGTATCTTGCATCACTCACTGACCCTGCTGTTTGTAAAAGTTACTGGCACAGCATGCAGAAATATGATACATGTATGTGTCTAGTTTCCTTGAGCTATAACATTTTTAGGCTGAGAATTAAATTTCAAGACCTGTGGATCCTTGAACAAGTGATTCTGATTAGCTATCTTGATTATCCTGCCCAGATCTTGTCCCATATGGAGGTGTAGAAGAAGAGTTTTGTGGACTCTGACGAAGCAGTAGGAAAGCCAGTTGTAGAAGAAGGGGCTTCAGGGCACTGCTGTAAGAGCTCCATGTTTGTCATAGCAACAGGAGTGAAGGCTCATCCACAGGGCAGTTCATTATCGGTCACTTCAGACCTTCCGTGTTTGTCATAGCAACAGGAGTGAAGGCTCATCCACAGGGCAGTTCATTATCGCTCACTTCAGACCTTCCTATTTACTCCAAGAATCCAATTTTAACTATTCTTAGTTGGTAAATAGCACTGCCTTTAGCAGAGTAATGTCAAATGGTCCAGATGAATTTACTTAAATTCCCCTGATTAATTCACTGACTATCCAATCACAGACATCATGGCCACTGCCACAGCGTTTTTAATGTTAGTTTCATCATCTGCCTTCTCTACACTTTCTCTGAGCATATGTGCAGACTCTTGACCTAACTCTTGTTTAGTTTGGCTAGATTCTTCCTCCATTAGCTCCTCTTCCATTAGCTCCTTCTCCTCCCTTTCCCCCTTTCCTCCACTTCTTTTTTCCTTTTCTTCCTCCCTGTCCCTTCTTTTGGAGAGTTGTTGCATTCAGTGATCAGCAAACTCCTGAATACAGAAGGAATCATCTTAGTTTGAGTCTGTGACATCCTGAAACACTCAAAGGCTGTCTGTATATTCTTGTTTGTCGGCTCTCGAGGTTATCTGGTGTTTCGAACAAATATGAACATTGCCAAGTGGGCAAATAGATTTGAGAGAATAATTAAGGAGTTGCAATTTGGTAGGATCAACTAGCACTCCCTCTTCTGATGATGAAGTAAGGCACTGAAGACCTTGTCTGTGAAATTATCCTAAAACACAGCAATCTTGTGGCAAAATCTGCTTGGATGTGCTGTCGGTTTGCTCAGGAATGGAATCAGTGTAGGACCTTGTCCTGCTCCTGATAAACAGGTAACATAGTTACGTGAGAGATATCCATTTGTTTCTGTTAAGATATAAGAATTTCTCTTTTTTCTTTTGCAAATAAGAAACTTATTTTTGCCTTCTATCTCTATGCTCATGTTCCCTTCCCTTCCCTTCCTTCCTTCCTTCCTTCCTTCCTTCCTTCCTTCCTTCCTTCCTTCCTTCCTTCCTTCCTTCCTTCCTTCCTTCCCTCAAGACTCTTATTATGTAGCTCAAGTTGGTCTGAAACTCAGAGATCTTCCTGACCTCTGCTTCATGAGTACTGAGATAGAAAGTGTAGACACCACATCTAATTTACATTAGTGATCTTAAAACATGAAGTATAACAATAATGATCAATTCAAACATAATTTACTCCTAAAATTGAATCAGCTCCTCTGAATTCACTATGAAATGAATATATGAACACAATACTCAATGACATATTTCAAATAAACATGTTTCTAATCTTCCCATTTCATTTCACCCAAACTTTCTGCTCATTGTCAGAGAAAATGAGCCCTCCTAACACACTGATGGATTTTAACGGACAGTCATTTTCATGTCTGTGAAAACCAAATGAGACAGGTATGCCAAATCAACTGAGCTGCCCTGGGACCCAACTGACTTACCTCCAGCAGCAACAGTGAAAGTAGCAATTTTCAGTTAGAAGTCCAGACTTTAAATTTATTTATTTATTTATTTATTTATTTATTTATTTATTTATTTATTTATTTATTTATTTATTTAGGTTTTTCCAAGACAGGGTTTCTCTGTATAGCCCTGGCTGTCTTGGAACTCATTCTGTAGACCAGGCTGGCCTCGAACTCAGAAATCCGCCTGCCTCTGCCTCCCGAGTGCTGGGACTAAAGGCGTGCGCCACCACTGCCCGGCAAAGTCCAGACTTTAATCCAGTCTTGGACCTGCGTGACTTTCTTGGTTAATTCTGCCCCATCTATCCCATGAGTGGAACATCCAGTGAGTAGCAGACCACAGGAGAGGACGTGTCAGACACATCTGGTGTAGCTAATGTAGTAAGGATCTAGTAGTAGATCCTTTGTGTAGTAGGATGTAGTAAGGACCTCTTCCCTGTACCTTAATACCTTTCTCAGTTTCTTTGTATATATCCTTCCAGATGCCATTGTGGGCATCTGGGTCAAAGTCTCTAAAGACTGATAGAATACCAATATGTGACCCAGGAAGACAGATGTGCAATGTAAGTCTTTGTTCCCATTTTGGGTCCCTTACTGTTACCTTAGAGACAGTTCTGTGGGTGCTGCTTTAATAGAGAAGAAAGATGCTACTAATATCCTAGAGGCTTCTTCTTTATTGGGAGTAACAGTGGTGTCTGCTGAGCATCCTATATTTTCTTCTGTCCTTTAATCATGAAAGGAGGATCAAGGGATAGGCAGCTGGAATGCCAATCTCAGGTACAAACTGAATGTTAACTATCCCTTAGTTAACAGTGTTCTCAATCTGTGAGTCTCGACCCCTTTGGGGGGTCACATGTCAGATATCTTGCATATCTGATTATTTATTTTATGATTCCTAATAGTAGCAAAATTAAAGTTATGAAGTAGCCATGAAATAATTTTATGGTTGGGGATCACCACATGAGGGACTGTATTAAAGAGTCACAGAGTTAGCAAGCTTGAGAACCACTGCCTTAATAGTAGCATAATTCCAGGCAAATGTCTTTGTTTTTCTCAACTTTCATGTCGATCTGTGCTCAGAAAAGTCAAGCAAATGCTAGGATTTCTTCCAGATTTTTAAAGAAATCTCAAATTAAATTGTTCAGCAATTAAAGGAAAAGTTGTCCACTGGATGGCAGGCACATTTTCATTCTTTTTAAATGAAAAGCTAATTATGTCACTTCCCCTTTCCCTTTCATCCCCCAGGCTTAAGTACCATCCCTCTAATTCATTCTGTGTCCTCCATCACCCTCAAATTGAGAGCCTCTTCCACCATGATTTTTATTTTACACACACACACACACACACACACACACACACACACACACACACACACACACACACAGATCAAGAGAGACAGTGAGAGACAGAGAAAGACAGACAGACAGACAGACAGACAGGCAAACACATAGACACACAGACATAGAGACAGACACACAGACACACAGACATACAGAGAGAGAGAGAGAGAGAGAGAGAGAGAGAGAGAGAGAGAGAGATGCAAATACAACTTGTTGAGTTTGTTTTTATTGTTTGTAGTTGCAGGACTGACCATTTTGTATTGGAAACCAATCATAGTGCTCATTCTTGGTAGAGGCTAACATGTAGTTCCCTGTCCAGGGGTGTTACCCTGGGAGACTTTCCTACTTTTGCATTAGCATATCTACTAGTATTGCCACTCTTTCTTTACCTCTTGTTTATGAGCCACTTCTATGAGGACCTTTCTTTCTTTCTTTCTTTCTCTCTCTCTCCCTCCCTCTCTCCCTCCCTCCCTACCTCTCTCTCTCTCTCTCTCTCCCTCCCCCTCCCTCCCTCTCTCCTTTCCTTCCTTCCTTCCTTCCTTCCTTCCTTCCTTCCTTCCTTCCTTCCTTCCTTCCTTCCTTCCTTCCTTCCTTTCTTTCTTTCTTTCTTTCTTTCTTTCTTTCTTTCTTTCTTTCTTTGATAACTCCCTACTTTTCTGGTTCTTACAGTATTTCCACCCTCTACCTTTGATGTTCCTTGAGCCATAAATGCAGGATCTATGATATAAAATGTCTACCTTGAGGCTGAGCTTCCCATGATCCATTGATCTTTCCATTGTGTCCAGTTGTGGTTTTCTGTGGAGATCTCTGTTTGCTGTAGAGAAACGCTTCTTTGATCAGGGATGGTAGTTACTTATAGGTGGATATAAAGATAAGATTTAGAACATAGTGATGAAATGTGGCAATCATAAATTCATTTCTCAGATCCATGGCCTCACTAGACCCAGATAGCTGACTAGGTTTCTAGGCATGATTTCCGTTCTGTTGAGTAGGTCATAAGTTCAATTAGACAGTTGCTGGTTATCATCCACATGTGAGTGCTACTTACTGAACCTTTGCAGATGTGTTGCTATGCTGGCACTTTCTGTAGTTCATAGATGTATCTGATTGGGACTATTAATTGCTTCCCTTCCTTGGCAGCTTACATAGTACTTTCCAAGACCAGGGAAGCTAGACTTCAGGAAGCAGGCTTTAGAGTCAGTTCCATCTCAAATCATCTGAGTCCTGTATTCAAAGTATGCAGTGTCTTTAACAACAGGGGCTTACCTTCAACCTCTGAGTGGCAACTGAGAGCAGTAACTATAGTCTATATCATTTGTGAATTGCTTATAATATCCTGACTGACCATTTGAAAGATTTCTTACCAGGCAGAATCATTATACACTAAGCATAGAGGGGTGAATAAGCAGATAAGTTCTGCCTGTGCTTGTCCTAATTTCTGCCTACATGTGTATGATACTGAAAGGGAGCAGTAATTAAGAACAGAGTTAGGGAAGTAGAGTGAAGAAGATAAAACTGATAGATGCAAGAGGAGTAACAGGAAGGAGATTGTTGTTCTCATTTGTACTGAGGGACCATTCTAGAAAGCCCAGAATCTGAAATGCCTAGTGTTTTAGAACCACGTATCTTCCTGTAATTTACTTTGATAAAGGATGCATGTTCAGCCCATAATCTATCCAGGAGTCAGGGTGTGTGTTTGAAGGTTTTTCCCATCTTACTGTGACCCCTAGCATCTTCCTCCTTTATTTCTTCTCCTTTCTGTTCACTTTCTCTAGGATTCTCTGGTTTTGGTCCATCTGTCGCTTCACTTAGTACTCTTTTGACTGCAGTCATGTGTGAAAATATCAAGAATTTTAAAGGTGTAATTAGGTAATTTTCTCTTGTATGCTACACAGTAGGGATGCCCAAGTTATGGACTGGGCATATTTGCAGAAATAAATAGGAAAATATTGCCACTGGGCATGTCTGTGGACTATTTTTCTTAATTGCTAATTGTTGTAGGAAGCTCTAGTCCACTGCAGGCAGTGCCATCTCTAGGCAAGTGGGCCTGGGCTATACAAAATTTAGCTGAACAAGGGAGAGGGAGCACGATAGTAAGCAGCATTCCCCTGTATCCTCTATTTTAGACCCTGTACCCAGGATCTTGCCTTGAGTTCCTTCCTTGGCATCCATCAGACAGGCTATAACCTGGAAGCAAAAGTAAGTCTTTCCTCTTCCAAGATACTTTTGGTCGTTGTTATCATAGCAATGGAGAAACAAACTAGGATGTTACCCTTGCTATCAATAACACTCTAGTACTCAAACTCCATCCCAGGATATAGAAGCCACTATCTTGACTTCTGCTAGACTCAGGTGCACAGTAATAATAGGTGTGGGTTCCCTCTGGGTACCAGTCTTTGATAATTGATGGAGTGGAGTGTCCTCATTTAATACAGCAAACAGGAAGGGATTGTAAGTGAGAATTTTCCACATTTATATTCCTGTGAAGGGCTGTGTCAGGGCTGTTACCATCCTGCTTGTTCTGTTTATTCAGCATGAATGTCTGAAACATGCTGCTGTTCTGCTGGTTTTTATCAGATATCCCCATGGTACCACGGGGAATGGCTTCATTATTAACATAATAAGAGGGAAGCCGGCTGCTTGTGGAAACAGCATATTTTCAGAACTTGGCCTGTGATACAGACTGGCTGCTAATTAGAACCCAGCTACCAATGGCAGAGTATCAAAGGATGACGCAGTATACAGGAATACAGCAGAGTGTTGTGACAGCAGCTGGGTAGCCCGCTCAATTCAGAGTTCTCTAGCAAAATAAAAGATATCGGGGAGGTGGAACCTAACAAACAAAGCACCTCCTACTCATGGGTTACATACTAGCGTTCAGCCCTGAATGGAGGCTATGGTGTGACTATTTGTTCACCAATGCAGCCTGAGGGGTGCTCCCCTCAGCTTCTCAAAGGGGCCAGGAAAGGGCTGTCAGAAGAGAAAGAATTCCTTTTTCTGGATTGTCCTTAAGATTTTCATCATAGGAATTGAAACTATGATGTATAATGTAACACTACAAAGACTCAAATCATTCCCAGGGGTGTAAATCTACAAGGATAGCCCCCTTTACAACCATACATCCATGCTTAATTCTGCCTTTCATTCCCAATATAAGCTCATGCGTCAGTTTTTGTGTGCTAACTTCCCTCTATCCACAAACACAATAAGATTATTCTTTCTAAACCTGTGCGCGAATAGGACCACACTGTCTATATTGCTTTCTCCACGTGCTGTTTCTTGAACGAGCTTTCCCTGGTATGAAATACAGCGTCCACAAATTCCCCAAATATGTCATTATCCCTAAAACGTGTGGATGTTAGCTGATAGGGCAAAACGCACTTTGTATGTGTGATTAAATCCAGGTGAGTGTGTGGGTGAGCTCCAGGGAACCACAGCAGTCGTTATAAAAAAGAAACACAGGAGGAGCTGACATAAGAGGGAGAAGAAATGTGATCACAGAATTGGAGATTACAATGATGTAGCCAAAAGCTTCAGAGTGTCAACAGTCACTAGAAGCTGAGACAAAACTGAAGAATACATGGGGCTAAAGACTAGAAAAGACTAGAGTCAAGTGGCTAAGCTTGGTGGTTAGCTTTATGCCAGGACTTTATCCTCTGGCCTGATAGAGGAGGGTCTAGCCCATTGTGAGCAGTGCTACTCTTGGACATGGAGCCCTCAGTTGTACAGGGAAGGCAGTTGAGCAAGCCAGAGAATGCAAGCCAGTAAGTTGCATTCCTTTGTGGTCTCTGCTTTAGTTCTCTCTCGTGAGTTCTGATTTTGGCTTCCCTTGGTGATGGGATAGAACCACAAGCTGAAATAATTAATCCCGTCTCTCTCCTCTTTGCTTTTGGTTTGATTTTTTATCACAGCAAGAAAAAGCAAGTTAGAACAGTCATCTAGATGATATAAACTTTTCTGTATCAGTAATATTCTAATTCAAGGCTTGGTAAACTATGACCTATGAGCCAAATCAGCCCTGGTATCTGCTTTTGTGTATCAGACATGCAGAAAGTAGTGAAGTAGTGAGCATTTGCAGTTTGTCTGATTGTAGAGAGCACTGATTTTGAATCCTAATTAAGTAAAGTGTTATCTCCAAATCAAAGAATTCTATTCTTTTTTTAAATATATCTATATTACAAATATTTCAGTCAAAGATTATTATCACCTCAATTGGTATCCATTGTTGGCTAAACGTAGTTAGATTTCTACAGTAGCCCTCTAAGTATAAACCCTTAGTATTCACAGTAAACAACAATACAAGGTATACCTTGAACATTTTACGCATTTACATATGCATGTGTGTGTGTGTGTATATGTGTGTGTGTGTGTGTGTGTATGTGTGTCTAAGTATATTGTGTGTGGGTGTGGGTATGGTGTGCACATGTGAGAATTGTAGCATGCCTCTAGAGACCTAAGGACAACTTTCCTTCCACCATGTGGGTTCTAGGGATCCAAACAAGGTGATGCAGCTTGATGGCAAGCACTTCTAACCACGTAGTCATCTTCCTGGCCCCACCCTTTTCTTCTGGATGCACATGTCCTTCTAGTAGAGGGAGCCAACAGGAGAATGGTTAGTATTAATGGGGCTACAAGGAATTCCTCAGCTAGCTGTTCAGCATTGTACCTTTGAGTATACAGGAGGAAAGATAAGAAAACTGGGGATTCTTGCATCACTTAGTAGCTTTGGGAACCTCCCCATCTACTATCAATTCCAGTTTGGTGAATCAACAAATTGCTTGGAGTGAGCAGGCCTATTTTTGGAGAGGGTTTTAAATCAGGACAAGAACCACTTGCATCTGAACCTGTTTGATGATTCTGGGTCTATTTTAAAGACAACCTAACTTTTCACTGTGAACTTGCTAGGATAAGACTTACCCTCTAAACTAAGAGGGCACATAAATTCTTTCCTGAAGAAGAGAGAATCTTAGCATTTCCTCCTCACAGCCTTGAGGTAAAAGAGGTGCTGGACATATTTGGAAATTGATATAGTTTAGATTTCTCTCTCTCTCTCTCTCTCTCTCTCTCTCTCTCTCTCTCTCTCTCTCTTTCTCTCTCTCTCTCTCTCTCTCTCTCTCTCACACACACACACACATATACACATATATCTGTGATCTTTCTAAAATGTCTATATAATTATAGACTCTTTGTTCTATTGACATAGGAAGGGTTAAAAGTTTAAATCCTATAAAAGTCTGAATAAATGATTCAAAATCTTTGCCTGACTTAGGATGATATCCATTACAGGATGAAAATATCCTCACCAATTGCAGAGGACTTGATAATTCTGCATACCAGCACCTTTGACACTGCGATTTTGCCAGTTAAATTGGTATAACAAGGCTGCCTATAGCCCAAAGGCAATAGTTTATTTATGTTGTTTAATGCACTCACTAATGCAAAATGATTCTTAGAAACAGATTGTTTCTCTTGTTTCTTTAAGATTTTAGTTGATAGAGTTAGTATTTATCTTGTTGTTGGGGTAAATCATCAGTATGTATACCGGGACCACACTACCACTGGTTACCCTAAGGCTCTGGTCATTTTTAACCCAAGCATTTTATCAAGACTTTGGAACTCTGACACTTCACTGAAATTCTGTTCTCCTTCAGTATGTAGATGCTTTGGTGCTATGGTCTCCCAAAAGATTCAGATGAAAGAATCTGTCTGCCTCCTTTTTCTGTTTATAACAGTTCACACATAAAGGCCATAAGGTCTGATGGAAAAGACTTCAGCTTTTAAGGGAAAAGGTCCACTACTTAGGACATGATCTGACTGCTAAAGGGATTTCTCTCTCATCTGAGATAATAAAGACTGCTCCAAGTTTCCTGCAGCCTGAAGCTGTAGGGCAGTCATAAGATTTTTCTTAGACTTGTGGGATTCTGTGTATTGGTTTCCACATCTTCTGTAATGGCTTTGACCTTGTACATACCTCCTATGAAACCAGCACTGGACTAAGTTTATCTTCATTGGGAAGACTGTCTTGATCAGGATTTCCTTTCCTTGACTAAGACAATTTCTTTCTACTGGTTCTGAGATCTAGAAAATACAACATTGAGGTGCTGATTCAATCAGCTTCCAGTGAAGACTTCTTCCTAATTTGTACATGACTGCCTTCTCTTAAGATCTCTTCTTATAAAGCTATTAAGCCCATCATGAAGACATCATTCTCTTCATCTCATGTAACTCTAAATACTTCTAAGCCCCTACCTCAAAATACAATAATATTGGGGATTACGTCTTCAGAGAATTTTTGAGAGATACAGTTCAATCAATATCAACTCCATTCCTTTTTCTTTTATATAATTTTATTTGCATCTATGTATACCAAAGTATATAAATGCATAATATTTGTATTTATATGCAGTCCTGTGCTGACCAATGACATCTTGGTCAGTGCTGGAACACATACATTGTGTATTTCTTTTCATATGAATTAGAAGATTTCCTCCCACAGTAAGGAACAAACCTCCTAGGAGTCAAGATGTTAACAAAACTCATGTCCAGAAAACTGATGTAATACAAGATTCAGGAAGCACAGAAAGTTAAGACTCAAGAGGCCACTCCTTGAGGTTATAGAAGCAGTAAATTGTTCTTGTGGAGGAGATCTTGGGGATTTCAGTGGTTTCAGTAGGAAGCTCCTAAGATGTAGTTCACGGGTCATCATCCATGCTAGAGTGGGAGTTTTGATGATGCAGCTGATTTTTTCTTTTGTTTTCTTAAAAATAGAGTTATTTTTATAGAGTCTTTGCTTGTACACTATATCCTGATTATAGTACCCCTTCCTATTCCTCTGAGTTCCTCTCTATCTCCCCTCCCCTCTGGACCTACTCCCTTTCTGTTTCTTATGAGAAAAGAACAGAGTTCTAAAAGATAATAACCAAACATGAAAAAGTGAAATACAATGCGATGAAGTAAAAACTTTCATATCAATGTTGGACATGGCGACCCAATAGGAGGAAAAGAGTCCCAAGAGCAGGCAAAAAGTCAGAGACCTATTCATTTTCATAGTCCCATAAAACACTAAGGTAATATCTCTAATATATACACAGAGGACTGTAGGGAGATGGTCTTGTGCACTCTGTATTCAGGTGCTGATTTCTGTGCCCAGAGATCTGGTTACAACCCAGATGTTGACACTGGCATGATTGTTGAACCATCTCTTGTATCAATGTTGTGTTAAGAATGTTCTCCAATTATCCCTGAGTGGTTAATAAAGAGCTGACCAGTCTATGGCTGGGCAGGAAAAGACAGAGGCAAGACATCCAAGCCCAGTGAGGGAGTCCCAAAGAGACCGGGGGAGGGGGGGAGGGAGAGGGAGAGGAAGATGGAAAGGGAGAGGGAGGAGAGGAAGAGAAGGTATGGAGAAAGCATGTGGATGAATCAAGAGGATTCACCATGAGGTCACAAAGAGACCAGCCATGGGGACACACATGGACCAGAGTAAGCCTGAGCAAGACTCAGATGCAGGTAAAAGACCATGTGGCTGGTTATTTGTAGCCTAGTCAGGATAGAACAGCTTAGAACCTGCCCATCATAGTGCCAGCTGCTTGTTATTAATAAAAAACCAGGTCTTTGTGTCATGCATTGAGGAGCTAAAACTGGCTAGACAGGGCCAAAGGGGACCAAGAAAATACCCCAGAATTACCCAGTGTAGATCCATGTAGGCCTTTTGCTTACTGCATCAGAGTCTGTGAACTCATATGTGTCTTGTTTAGGTGATTCAGAAGGCCTTGTTCTGTTGGTGTCCTTCATCCTCTTGGCTCTTATCATCTTCTGCAGGATTCCCTGAGCATAAGGGGAGGGATTTTATGGAGACCTCCAGTTTAGACTCTCTCTCTCTTTCTCTCTCTCTCCATGCAATGTCTAGCTGTGTGTCTCTTGCATCTTCCTATAAGACACAGCTGATTTTTAAACCACTGGTACTCTGGTAAGTAACCCTCTTCCGTACTCCTGTAAGGACCCTCAATAAATTCACTGGTTCACTAAGGTAGACTTCAATGGAGCCATACCTACAGTCTGTTGTCAGTGCCTATCTGGGAATAAAGGGACAGATAGCTCCCAAAGAAAAGAATATATATATTCTCCTGATGATCTGTAGAAGCCAGGTTTTGATCAACTGAAACTCAATTTTACAAATCCCTAGTTTTAGGATTTCTTAGTTATTCCAAGTCTTAAACCTTATCTGTTAATAAACACAATAATAAGGCATTAAAGAGTTCTTATCCAGGAGCATGAAGGGAGGGCAAGCCTAGTGCATATTGCAGCTGCAATTATACCCAGGAGTGGAGGCACCTTGTTTCAGAGCAGTAGTAGAGAGAGTACATGGGTCCAGTTCTCTTCTGAGAGGATTTCAGGATATGAATGTTTCTTGCAAAATCTATACCATGTGGAAATTTTATAAAATTCTAGTCAACCTCAGCACATTTCAGCAACACCCAAAGAATTTCCTTTCTTGCCTTCATCTTAGTCTTTCTCTAAAATGCAATTTTATTCAGACAAATGCAGTTTTAGTTAAATAAATGCCATTTATTTAACCTTGCTCCTTTACTTCCCTCACCCAGGCATGGTAAAAACCATAGCAGCGCCAATGAGGCATCGCAGCAGTAGACTCTACACATTGATTTGTAAGCTGTTCCATTGGATGATCCTGAACTGGTGCTATTTGTTTATGGATCTTTTGGTAAAACTACAGAAGAAAACTCCAAGGCGTGTATTCAGTGACTACACAATAGAACTCACAGGAAAAGATGGATTTAAGTCAGCTCAATCAGTAGAGCTCTTTGAGCTCAACCCATCTTGTCATGTTGCTAAAAGGACAAATCAGTAAATATTTATATGGGTGGCAAGCATGCCTTTGAAGGTTTTCTTTTTCTTTTCTTTCTTTCTTTCTTTCTTTTATTTATTTATTTATTTTTTTTGGCCCATGATGGTGACAGAGATGATTTTGTCTGGTGGTGAGTTATTTCAAAAAAAATTAACCTAAAGTAGATAAATTCTTTAACGTTGTCCTGTTGATATTGTAAATTTTGCATCTATTAAAGTTAAAACTCATGAAACTGAGTCTGCATATCAAGAAAATGCCCTGGTAAGTTCTTGTGCTAAGACAGCCAATAATAGATATGCTAAGAGACACAGTTTGAATAAACTTCATAAGACTGATTCAGAAGAAATGTCATATAACCCTTTATTCACTGATCAGTGCTATGTATTGAATTAGGAGAAGCTAGTACATCTCAAGGTGAAAAGTTAACACTGAGAGTGGCCTTTAAATTCACTTCATTAAAAGCTCTTTACAACTCACAAAATTATGAAAAATATTGGTGAGTTATGATAAAGTTGAAAAATGTTTCATAACTAACATCTGCCTCGGCAGGTTCAGAATCTTGGAAGAAATCATTAAGATTTTAGGTAGCGCCTCTGTGCCACCTGGCAGCACATTTGAACATCCATTTCAACATAGTCCTCTGCTCCCCTCCACGGATTATCAGCATGTTCTTTTCATTTCTCTGTCTGTTCGCAGGATGCATTAAGGTGGCTAATTCTGCAGGCAAAAATACTTTTAGCAAAAGCATTTTCTTTATGAAGTATTCCTGAGGAAATTTCCAGTGAGAGAGAGACCAATTTTTCTGGGCAAATTATAAACTGGTTCAATTGGTGTTAAGATACAATGGCCTCATCATGAACATTGCCTTTACTACCTTTAGTCTCTGGAAAAAATGGAAAGGGAATGGTAATTTAAGAATAAAACTAGCCAAGTCAATGGAATAAATTGCCCAAGTTTTGCACTGGTTTTAATAGCACTTGGATCTATTCTCCACTCTAAGGACCAGCTGACACATTATGAAATCATAACTGAAGACCATTCTGCCTAATGATCAAATATTCTGTATCTCCTGTACTTGAAATTTCTGATACTTCAAGGTCAAGATTAATTTTCCCAGTGCATATTTACATCAAATAAAAGGAACTTGCTTGACCTACCAGCTGAGTATCAGATCTCCATGACCTGGATCCTTGAGACTGAGTCTTGTGGAAAAATGATACAAAAGAAGGCTGACTACCTTTGATGTGAGGTGCCATGCTAAGTTTTCCTCATCATTTATATACTACAGCAAAGATCCAGGGCCTTGAACCTTGGCTCTAATACTTTCAACTCAAGGGGAACCCTCCATCCTTTTGGAACTGAATCTCAGCAGGGAATCTTAATTTACAGCTGACCATGGAGATTGTTCCTTTGAATCAGATGACATCTTGAACACAGATAGTTTTCCCAAGGTCACAGGTCAAGATCCTCTTCTTCTCATTATAAACCTTCTGTTCTTTGATCTGTCCTGTTTCTTCTTTCTAGTATGAATGACCTGATAATGAGAAATTAGAATGTCCTAGTCAAAGACTTCTGTGGAAAATCTAACTGAATATTGGACTAAGCATACCAAATCTAGATCTTCCTGTGGTATTAGAGACTTTTAATATGAGTTGTTACTTATTTTATGAGAATCCTAAGTGTGGTCATCTGCTGTTGACTTTACAGTTGGTCCTGGCTATGGAGTTAAACTTCTACACCCATTTATGTATGTATGTATGTATGTATGTATGTATGTATGTATGTATGTATTTTTATTTTAATCTAACCCATCAATGGACTGGGATGACCAGATATACTTATTATATTGAATGGAGACCGTATAGCAAAAAGAGAGCGTATATACAGCTATTTGCAAGGATGCCCACTTACCTATCCATTTTGGCAGATGCCCAATATGTAATAACTCAATATCATTTCTTAGGAGGGTGTTAGAAACTCCAATGCCTCTGGTCCAACTAATTCTTCCATAAATAAAAATCACCCAAGTGGGATTCTTGTACATATCCCCAAAATACAATCTTTGTGCTCTCAGATATAGCTCAAAGAGTGGAGAATGAAAGGCCAAGGAAGACAATGGATTTTGATGGTGCCATTGCCATTCTATAACTAGTGACAAGATTTGCATTAGTCCATACCCCTAAACCTACATTCTAGATCAAAAGAAGCTGAGTGGAAAATGCTCACTCTGATAGATGGCTAACATGTCTTAAGTTACTTCCCATGGGCTAAGGTTGAACACAAGAGAAATGATGGTTAGAGATTTCTTTTTGACATTAGCCACTATGACTGGTCCTACATCTAAGGCTATAGCTGCCAAATGCAAATCTAAATTTTCCCTTTCTCAAATAGCCTTAGAAGGATTATACTATACTATAGGGCCAACACAGGAAGAGTTTGTATATTTACATCTCTTCCTAGTGTCCCTAGACAAATACCTCTGATATATAGAAATGTAGTTACAGAAGTTAACAGGTAACTTGCTTAACCAGAATGGCTCCCCTCTGATGCATTCCTGGATTTGTTTGATTTTCACTGGTTTGGTTCATGGGACCTTGGCTAAGCAGCATACAGAGGTCTTTTGTATCACCATCCTGATAAACATCACTGTAATCTCCCTGGTGGATTGTATTGTCACGAAAATCTTAATTGCATGTTCACAGCCACCAGCGGCACACCAGATGGCTTCACTGCGATTAAAGAGACAAATGACAAATAAGAAAACAAGAAAAAAAGGATCTTTCTCCAATGAGCCGGATGTTGTGACTTACATGTCTCTGCTTAGACAAACAGTCAAACTATGATGGCCACATGGAATATTGCTTACACATAGGCTTTTTCTAGCCTATCCTAAAAGGGTTGGTATAATTGAAAACAGCAAGGGAGCAAGAGATTGAGGGAACAGGACTGAGAGAGAGAGAGAGAGAGGTTAGGGGAGAGAGAGAGAGAGAGAGAGAGAGAGAGAGAGAGAGAGAGAGCTACCAACCAAGTGTGTTTTGTCTTTCTCCGGGTTGCTGCAACAGAGCATGTAGAGCATGTACTCTGTCAGAGTAAGACCTTGTTCAAGAAGATTTTACTTGCAGTAAAATTCAATCAACTTTCACTTGTCTCATGTTTTCTTTGTAAAAAGTACTTAAAGTCAACTAATGAACTTTGGAATCTCTCTCCTCCTGTATCTTTTTTTTTTTTTTTTTTTTAATTTAGTATATTTGTCAGGATGTAACAGTAGCTAGAAACTATGCTAATAATTTGAATCAAATTTAGGAAGAATAGCTTTTAATCTGGAGTTGATGAAGAGAATAATAAGAAAAGAAGAGTTATGCTCCCCATAGCCCTATTTGTCAATGAACAGGGGTGTCTAATATTAAGCTTGATGGGAAGTGAGTTTAACATGTGACCAGCAGTGGGGTTTTGCTAAGGAGTTCTAGAGGCCTTGTCTAGAGCCACTGTAGCAACCACGAATTGGAGGGTGCAGGTGACTGGAAGCTGGCGGGCAGGATTACCTGGCAGGAGTCATGCATATCACTAGAAATCACTGCTGTTCAGGATAACCACCAAGAAGTAGAAAAACATCGTGGAAAGCAAATATTCTGGTGTCCTGCCACAGAATCTCTTAAGTGTATGGGTGAGTGGAACAAAATCATACTATAATCAGAAAAAAAAACCCCAAAACACTCTTTTTCTATGGCTTGACAGCTGGTTATGAAGAAACAGAATAATGAAGGAGATACAAAAAAGCTAGATTTAAAATGAAGAGGCGTAGAAGATATGATTAAAGAAATTGATACATCAATCAAAGTAATGTTAAATCTAAAAAAAATTCCTGACATAAAACATACAGAAAATCTGTGACAGTATGAAGAGACCAAATCTAAGAATAATAGGAATAGAAGAAGGAGAAGACTCCTAGCCTCAAGGCCCCAAAAATATTTCATAGAAGAAAACTTCCCCAACCTAAAGAAAGAGATGCCTACAAACATTCAAGAAGCCTAGAGAACACCAAATAGATTGGATCAGAAAAGAAAATCCTCCCACCCCATAATGATCAAAACATTAAATGTACAGAACAAAGAAAGAATAGTAAAAGCTGTAAGGGAAAAGGCCAATTAACATATAAAAGAAGACCTATCAGAATGATACAACTTCCTAAACAGAACACCAACAGCTCTGGCACTAAGGTCAACAATGAATGAATGAGACCTCATGAAAATGAAAAGCTTCTATAATGCAAAGAACCCCATCAACAGGACAAAACAGCAGACTACAGAGTAGGAAAAGATCTTCACCAACCCTACATCCAACAGAAGGATAATATGCAAAGTATATAAAGAACTCAAGGAATTAAACACAAACAACTCAGATAACCCCACTGAAAAATGGGATGCAGAACTAAACAGATTTTTCGACAAAGGAATCTGTAATGACCAAGAAGCACTTAAAGAAATAGTCAACATCCTTAGTCATCAGGGAAAGGCAAATCAGAAAGACTCTGAGATTCCATCTTATACTTATCAGAATGGCTAAGATCAAAAACTCAAGTGACAGCACATGCTGGCAAGAGTGTGGAACAAGGAGAACAATCCTCCATTGCTGGTGGGATTGCAAACTTGTACAACCAGTTTGCAAATCAATCTGGTGGTTTCTCAGAAAATTGGGAATAGTCCTAATTCAAGACCTAGCTATACCACTCTTGAGCATATATATCCAAAAGATAATCCATCAAACCACAAAGACACATGTTCCACT
The DNA here is from genome assembly GCA_028551405.1 of Uromys caudimaculatus. Lineage (NCBI taxonomy): Eukaryota > Metazoa > Chordata > Mammalia > Rodentia > Muridae > Uromys > Uromys caudimaculatus. The sequence goes on along the minus strand of CM052705.1, from coordinate 99,772,199 downwards.
ATGTTTATAGCAGTTTTATTCATAATAGCCAGAAACTGGAAACAACCCAGATGCCCCTCAATCAAAGAATGGATAAAGAAAATGTGGTAATTTTACACAATAGAATACTACTCAGCTATGAAAAATAAGGACATCATGAAATTTGTAGGCAAATGGATAGAACTAGAAAATATTCTGAATGAGTTAGGAATGGTCAACCAATGACTGACCCAACTTGAGACCCACTCTACAGGAGAGAGTCAAGCCCTGATACTATTAATGATACTCTGCTGTGCTTGCAGACAGGAGTTAGAACAACTGTTATCTGAGATGCTTTATCTAGCAGCTGATGGAAACAGATGCAGAGGCCCACAGCTAAACATTAGACAGAGCTCAGGGAGTCTTTTGTAAAAGTAAGGGGAAGGACTGAAGGATAGAGGGGTCAAGGACAACACAAGAAGACCAACAGAGTCAACTAACCTGGGCCCATGGGGGCTCACAGGGACTCAACCAACAACTAAAGAGCATACATGGGCTGGATCTAGAGCTCCTACACATGTGTAACAGATGTGCAGCTTAAGGTGTTGTTGGATACTGAACTGTGGAACATGGTTTTTTATGTTCTATAATTTTGATATTCTTGTTTTAAATTATTATATTGCTAATGATCACTTTATATTGCTAGTGGTGGTCTTTTGTGTTGCAAAAAGGATTCTGCGTATGGTGTTCCTAGAATTTCACTTACCATTTTCCTTCTTGTAGACTTAAGTTGTTTCAAAGTTTTCTTTAGAGTCAAATAAGTGCTTGCTTTATACATTGTTGCTGTTCTACTTAAACAACAACAATAACAATATACATGTACAGAGAAAATTCTGGAAGGTACGTGACAAAATATGGTGTTTTTATCAGTGGGAGAGTTTAGAAAATGATTTTATTTTATTTCTAGTTGTTTAAGTTGCTTTCTTATAGGCATGCATTTTTTAAAAATAATTAGAAGTACAAAATTAGTTTCAATGCTGAAAAATGCAGCTTAATTGACTATGAATACTGTCACTGAGCATCTGTTTAGCTACTCAGATATTCCTATGACATAGCCTTTCAGCCTTCTTGTAAGGACAAGCAGCTGGCAACTGCATTATGGGGTCCCATCAACACCATATGCATGCTCCTTCACAGCCTGCTCTTCTGATAACGTGAATGGATCACACAGAAAGCTTTCTTCTGGCTGAGACATCTTCCCAGGCGTTCCTGGTGTGAGAAAGGCTGGGCTGACTCACATTCTCTCAGGTTCAAGGCACACAGACATCAGGAGCAGAGGGGATGTTTTTGTTGGCTTGGTTCCAGTGCCTGAGAAGGGAGCTCTGGAAGAAAGAAGGACACCCCTGGCCTATCTGACACCAGATCCATGGGACTGGACAGCTGAAAATTCTGTCTCTAAACTGTGAGCATAGTTTTCCCTTTATTGAAGATAGATTTTTTTTTCTCACAGTAATATGTTTTGATTACAGTTTCCTTTCTGCAACTCCTCCCAGTACCTCTTCACCTCTCCTCCCATTTGGATCTACCCCCAATCTGTTTATCACTAGAAAACAAACAGGCTTCTAAAGGATAATAATAAAATATACTAACACAAAACAAAACTAACATATCAGAATAGGATAAAATAAACAAATAGAGGGAAAGAGGCCAAGAGAAGGCAAAAGAAACAGAGACCCATTTTTTCGTACACCCAGGAATCCCTAAAAAGCCATGGAACTGGAAGCCATGATACATATGCAAAGCACCTGTAAGGAAAAAGAGAGAGAAGAAAAATACATACATAAAATAGTAAGATAAAATAAGATAAGATAAAGTCTATTAAAAGAAGAAAGGAAGGAAGGAAGAAGAAAAGGAGAGGAAAAGAAAGGAAAGAGGAAAAGCCCTGACACAACACACAAGAAGGAACATCCAAAGATGTCCTTTGCACTTGAGCGGCATTTGCACAGCTGCTGCTCTAGTGCCTGTCTGAATGCCACTGTGCTCTCTGCCATGACGGTAATGGAATAAATCTCTGAAACTGTAAGCAAACCTCCAATTCGATGCTTCCTCTTATAATAGGTGCCTTGGTCACGGTGTGTTTTCACAGCAATCAAATAGTGACTAAGATAATTGTTTTTATATTTATATATATTTTAGGAAGTATATAATGTATTAGGTTTTCATATGGCCCTTAATTCCATCTCTCTCTCTTCCTCTCTCTGTCTCTGTCTGTCTATGTCTCTGTCGGTCTCTGTCTCTGTCTCTGTCTCTTTGTTTCTCTGTATTCTCTCTTCCTTGCCTTTCCTCCCTTCCCTTGATACTCCTGTTCCATTCCTCCCATCCATTCATATCTGTATATTCTATTTCCCTTTCCTAGGAAGACATATGTGTTGGCCACTAGTTTCTCACTCTGCGGTTCTATAGATTATAGCTTAGTTATCATTGACTTAACAGCTGACATCCCTTTTAAGCAAATACATACCATATTTGTTTTCCTGGGTCTGGGTTACTGCACTCAGGATTTTTTTTTTTCTATTTCCATTCATTTGCCTGAAAGTTTCATTGTATTAATTGCTGAGTAATAGTCCATTGTGTAAATGTACCAAATTTTCTGTATTCCTTCTTCTGTTGAAAGACATTAGGTTGTTTCCAATTTCTGGCTATTATGAATAGAGCAGCAACAAACATGCTTAAGAAAGGGTCTCTGTGGTAGGACGGAGCAACCTTCGGTACGTGCCCAAGAGTGGTATAGCTTGGTCCTGCGGTAGATCAACCTCCTTCTTTCTGAGGAACTCCCACACTGATTTCCATAGTGGCTGTTCAACTTGTAGTCCCATCAGGAAAGGACAAGTGCTCACCTTACTCCACATCCTCGCTAGCGTGAGCTATCATTTGTTTTATTGATCTTAGCCATTCCGAGGGTTGTACCATGAACTCTCAAAGTAGTTTTGACTCGCAATTCCCTGATGGCTAAGGATATTGAACATTTCTTTAAATGTTTCTCAGCCATTTAAGTTTTGCCTTTTGTTTTTAGATCAGTACCTTATCTTTTTTATTATTATTGGACTATTGGTTTTCTTGATATCTAGGTCTTGTTTTACTTCTTTCTATATTTTGGATATGGATATTAGTCCTCTGTCATATGTGTGGTTGGTACAAATCTTTTACCTTTCTGTAGGTTCTGTTTTGTCCCAATGAGATGTTCTTTGCTATGCAGAAGGCTTTCAGTTTCATGAGGTCTCATTTATTAATTGTTAATCTTAGTTCCTGTGCTAACGGCATTCTATTCAGAAGTCTTTTCCTGTGTCAACGACTGCAAAGCTATTCCGCACTTTCTCCTTTATCAAGTTCAGTATATGTGGTTTTATGTTGAGGTCTTTGATCCATTTGGAATTGAGTTTTATGCAGGGTTATAAGTATGGATCTCTTTAGATTCTTCAACATGCAACTGTCCAGTTTGAACAATACTATATGTTTCCAGTCTTTATTTTTTGGCTTCTTCATGAAAAATCAGGTGTTCACAGATACGTGGATTTATGTCTGGGTCTTCATTTTATTTTATTGTTCAATGTGTTTGTTTCTGTGTCAATACTAAGTTATTTTTTATCACTATATCAAGTGCAGTTTGACATTAAGGATGGTGAGATCTCCAGAGGTTCTTTTATTATTTAAGATTGTTTTTCAAAGCTATTCTAGTTTTGTTTTGTTTTGTTGTTTGTTTGTTTGGGTTTTTTTGGTGATTTCCGATACAGCTGAAAATTGTCCCTTCAAGACCTGTGAAGAATTGTGTTGGGATTTTTCTGTGGATTGCATTAAATCTGTAGTTTGTTTTTGGTAGAATGGCCATTTTTACCATATTAATCATATCAATTTATGAGAGATCTTTCTATATTCTGGTATCTTCTTCATTTTCTTTCCTCATTTTCTTAAAGTTTTTATCATATAAGTCTTTCACTTGTTTGTTAGAGTTACCCCAAGATAGTTTATATTCTTTGAGGTTAGTGTGAAAGGTGCTATTTCCCTAATTTCTTACACAGTCCATTTGATGTTTGTATATAGGAGGGCTACTGATTTTTGTGAGTTAATTTTGTATCCAGCTACTTTGCTGAATGTTTTTGTCAGCTGTTGGAGTTTCCCAATGCTATTTTAGGGAAATGCATGTACATTATCATAGCATATGAGTTCTTCTTTTCCAACTTATATTTTCATCTCTTTCAGTTGTCTTGTTATGCTAGCTAATACTTCAAATACTTTATTAAATAGGTATGAGAAACTTGAACAAACTTGCTTTTCTTGATTTTAGTGAAATTGCTTTGCGTATTTCTCTATGAAGTTGAGGTTGACAATAAATAGGCTTGCTGTAAACTGTCTTTATTGTGTTAAGACTTGTCCCTTGTATCCCTAATTTCCCCAGGACTATTATCATGAAGAATTGTTGGATTTTGTCAAGGGCTTTTCTATATGTAATTAATTTATTTATTGTGGAATGTCTTATTTTTTCCCCTTACTGTGACTGAAAGCTTTGTTGGGTACGGTAGCCTAGCTGACATCTGTGGTCTGAGGTTGTAGAATGTCTGTCCACACCTTTCTGACTTTAGAGTCTCCATTGAAAAATTGGGTGTTAGTCTAATAGATTTTCCTTTATATGTTACTTGGCTTTTTTTTCCTTTTGCAGCTTCTAATATTCTTTCTTTGTTCCATGTGTTTAGTGTTTTGATTATTATGTGCTAAGGGGACTTTCTTTTCTGGTCCCCTTATTTGGTCCAGTCTATTTGGTGTTCTGTATTTGGCTTTTTGTACCTCCATAGGCATCTCCTTCATTGGATTAGGAAAATTTTCTTCTATGATTTTGTTGAAAATATTTTCTGAGCCTTTGAACCTGACTTCTCCTTTCTCAGGTTCTATTATTCTTGGGTTTTGTCTTTTCACAGTGTCCCAAATTTTCTGGATATTTGTGTTAGGATACTTTTTTAGATTTAACATTTCCTTTGATCGTTTTTTTCTTGTGTCTTCAGTGTCTAGATTTTCTCTTTCATCTTTTGTTTCTGTTTGTGATGCTTGTTTCTGAAGTGTATGTTCTTGTTACTAAATTTTTCATTTCCAGATTTCCCTCATTTTGGATTTTCTTTATTGCTTCTATTTCCACTTCTGGGTCATGAACTGTTTTACTGATTCCCTTCCACCATTTGTGCTTTCATAGATTTCTTTAAGGGATTTATTAATGTCCTCTTTGAAGACCTCTAGCATATTCATAAAGGCTACCCCAAGGTCTTTTTTTTTTTTTTTTTGAGGCCTTTGTCCTGTGCTGCAATACTCAAAGCCTGCTGTGGTAGGGTTGCTGGGCTCTTGTGGCTGTTACTGATTGTGTTTTTACACTGGTGTGTAGGCTTCTGGGTTTTGGAAGACTCTTATTCTTATGGCCAATATTTAATCTTGTCTTTTTGGGGTAAGTGTTTTGTTCATTGGTTTCTTGCCCTCTCTGGTTCTTAGGAGAACGTGGTAGCTGGGTGTTATATGGTAGGAAATTCTCCTGGGTTCCTGCTAGGTTAGACCACGGGGAGTTCAGGGTGAAACTTGTTTCTAGGTATTTGGAGCTGACTTTTAAGAAAGGGTACATGATAGAAGATTGGGTGGTGGGAGCCACAGGAAGGAGGAGAGCAGTGTGTGCTACCAGGGTCTACTTACTGCCCTGGGAATGGGGACAGAGAGTGAGTAGGTACCACAAAATGTAGTCTACTATGGAGCTGTGGATGAGGCTGGGAACCTGGATTTAGAAGAGAGGAGGAAGAATTAAGATCTGAAGATAGCCTCCCTACTTCCCTGGCCTGAGTGGCTTGTGGGTTCCCATGGAGTACCAGCTAGAGTTGGGCTTGGGAAACAGCAATGACTTGGGGAAAGAAGATTGGAGGAGAAGGTCTAAGTGATCTGTTAGAGATGGGGCAAGGAGGGAGTGGATGCCACACTAGGTGGTCGCTACATAGCTGTGATAAAACTGAGAGCTTATTGGATTTAGAGGAGAGAAAAGAGATGTGAAGATTTTCAGTTAGCCTACCTGCTCCTGAATCCCCATATGCCCATGAATTGGTCTTTGGGTTCCTAGTGAGTGGCTGCTGGATTTGGGGACTGAGATAAGCGATGAACAGGGGATGGGGGAATTGGAGAAGAAGGTCTACTTGATCTGTTGGGGATGGAGGTGAAAGAGGAAGGGGAGACTGCAGCAAGTATTCTGATAAAGAGCTGGAAATGAGACTTCTCAGGAGATTGGATTTAGAGCAGGGGTAGTAAAGATCTGCAGTTAGCTTACCTGCTTCCTTGGCTGGCCTGGCCTGTGGGTTCTCAGGGAATGACTGTAAGTTTCCCTTTAAACTTCTAACATAAAGATTAGGTGTACATGTTTAATGGTCTAACAAGAACTCTCCAGATTCTAGAGCTAAACTCTTTTTCATGACAAGCTACAATAAAAATTCAAAATTGGGGCAGAGTCTGTATGACAAGCTTTGTTTCCCTGACACTTTAGTGCCTTCCCAGGGTTGGATGTTGAAAAGCCAGGCTGCATGTGTGTGAATACTGACAACCATAGTCAGAGAGGGCTCAGCAGGCCTTTGTCCTGGGTCATGTGCCTTGCTAGGTGAGCATGGAACTCCAGTGCTTCTGAGATTGCAGGGTTGCTGCTGAACTGTGCTTTATTTCCCCTTAAAGAGACTACACGTGGCATTCAGGGAAGGAGCCGTCAGCTCTTCCAACTGTGGCAGGAAGGCAGACCACAGCAGGGAAGACAACAAAGATCACAATGACTAGGGATAAAAAAACAGCAGCTTTAGCTAATACAAACAAATAATAACTGTCATTTGAAGACAGCATGGTGTGGCCTTCAGCCTTCTGTTGCTTTCTTGAACCTGCAAATGGTTCATTCTATGGAGCTTCCTGGATGGGTCCCTGTAACAACAGTGGTATCATTGCTGGGTAAGACTGACCTTTAGCCTGCCCATCACAGTCTTTGTTCCAAAGCATTTTGCAAAAGAACGAAAGAGAAAGGATGACAAGCACTTAAAGAGAGCATCCTCCCTTTCTGACTTCTCTTTGTTTTGTTCCGCTTCCTTTCCAGTGGGGTCATACTGATCACTGTTACTGTTCAACACAGGAAGCAAGCAGAGGATTAATAGGTATCTCATGTTTATTTTAGAGCAGAAACTCTGGGAGTCAGATGACTTTAGAGAAGGCTGTTCCTATTCCTCTGCAGTTCCCAAACCCAGCAGTTTACCCATCACTTTTACATAAACTAGGAAATGCATTGAAGTTTGCAAACTCAGCGAGGCTCAGCATTTGGAGTGTGATTTAAAGGCAGTATTTCTCATGGAAGATTAGGATCTGACAGTAGGATAGTGTGATATTAATCTTGATCATTAAATGGTAAGTTCTAGAATCACTCCATCCTGCAAAGGAATATTTAGATTTGGGTTAAACAAGGTGGGAACATCCATCTGGCTCGTGTGTAGGACCATACTATGGGCAAAGATATGGCACAGCATAAAAAGGAGAACAGCGAAATGAGCACTGGCATTGGTTGCTCTGTTTTTTGACAGTGGATGTGATGTGACCATCTTTCTTGTGTTGCTGCTGCTGGATCTTTTCAACCATCATTGACTCTATCTCTTAGGACTGTAAGCCATCATAAACATTTTCTTCCTTAACTTGGTTTTGTCTAGTATTGCTATGGGGAGCCCACCAGGGATGACTACTCAGAAATAGTTTATAGCCAATTGAAAGTCTTTATTACAGCTGGCTAGAACAATATCTAGGAATTCAGGGACCTAGGTGTGGCTTCGGGTGTCCAGAACATGCTATGTAAGAAGGCAGAAACCACATCCTGGAATCTCACTCAGCAGTTTCCAGGGTGGGGGTGGGAGCTTCACAGAAGCTAGAAGTTTAACAGAAGTTAAGATAAGCAGTTAGCTATAGGAGGTTCCATATAAAGGAGTAAGTTAGCTAGAACATCCTGGCGTTGGGTTCCTAGAATAGAACTGGGTAATTTTTGACGGAATTCTCCATCAAGGAGGTCAAATTCTATTGAAATCTGAAATGGCCTCAGCAAGAAAACAAGGCAGAAGAACCTTTGTATTGTCTTGCTATGTCATAGTACTGTGTCATAACCAGGAGATAAGTAGCTATACAGGTGGGAAGCTGAGTGGGGCTTGAGAAAATAGTCTTTGATGTAGACTTTGGGGAATGAGGAAGCTGACCTCTCTCTTCAGGAGTGCTGTTGGCTGCAGAGCCTTCCCCTCTGGGCTTAGCATGATGAAAGTGCTGACATTTGAGCATTGGAAGGCGGCTCTTAGGGAGCTCATCTGTGGATCTTGAGAGGTGACATAGACCGGGAGCAACACTTAGGATCAATGCTTTGGTCCTCCTTTCCAGGATCTCAATATCATGTGGAAGGGTGGGTTTTTCAGTAAATAGAGGTCAGCCTTATAGTTACCTTTCCCATCAAAATCTGGTGTGTTTCAGGGGAGTTCAGTTGGATCTTGGGCTGAAACTTCTACTCATTTAGAACATCTCATGTGTCCCATGTCTTCTGGTACTCCATTGAGCTGCAGGCTAATAGTGGTCAAAACAAATGCCCTAATTAGGGCAAATGACAATTCTAAATAGCCATGTATGGTTTTTTATTTTTAGGCACAAAGCTCTTCTCTTTTTTTTCTCCATGGTTGAGACTTAGTGGTACTTTGAGATCAATGGAACAGCTACTTTATGCCTTTTGTAGATGAAGAGAGAGTGATTAGCCCAAAGCCACACAGTGGATGGCAAAGTTGAGTCTGGCTGTCTTGTTCAAGCAATTACGTCACTTACATTCTAACTGTGCCTTGCCTTTCACCAACATCTTTACCTTACAGCTCCTATGAGAATACTTAGTAGGAGAACCACTTCATAGCCAAGTGTAGTAGCACATGCCTATAATCACAGTGCTTGGGTAGTTGAGATGGAGATATGAGAGTTCTAGTCCTTCCTGTGGGCAAGAACTTTACTTCTCAAGATAAAGGAAGAAAGATTCAGAAAAGGACTATGGTGACAGAAGTAGTCAGCAAGAGAGGGAGCACCGTCTGCCTTCCCTAGTAGCACCACAGGGCTCTTTCCTCCATTTCCTTGACTTACCAATAAAGCAAAGGTGTACCTTTGAGTGAACACTGACTGCGTTTCTAAGATGTGATGATGGCAATCCTAGCAGTAAAGTTACCTGTGTGAGGTTGGTGGTCTTCGATCTGGCAGTGTCCATACTGGAGAGGAGTTACATTTTTTTAAACTAAAGATGACATCCTGCATGGCAATCAGGGCATGCCTCCATGGAGTCTGTGCAGACCCAAGAGAAGTGACAACTCTGGGTTAACAGCATAGAATTTGGGACAGAGTACCAAGCTGTGACGGAATAATGGAATTAAAGTTTGAGGTTTTTAATATGTGGAAGGTGTGTGTGTGTGTGTGTGTGTGTGTGTGTGTGTGTGTGTGTGTGTGTGTGTGTGTGTGGAGAGAGAGAGAGAGAGAGAGAGAGAGGAGAGAGATTTCTTATGTAATTCAATATTTACCCTAAATCTGTGCAATGAGTGCTGTGCTTATACCCATTGTGCAGGTGAGGACTTGATGACACAGAGGCTGAAGAATGTTACAAAACTGCTCAAAGATTTCTTATATTAGGGCTGATATTTGCCTGCAAGTCTGTCTGCTCCTGTGTTTTACTTATTATTTCAAAGCTTTTTTCAGGTGTTTCTCTAGATCTAAGAAGAAACTTAATTTTTTTGGTATGTCAACATTGTGACTTGCCCAGTTTCTATAATATTACTTGTTTTCTAATGGCAACTGGTGCTGCCCTTGCTGGAACTTTCTACCAGCTTCAGCTTCCCTCAGGGCTTGGATGGAGGGGTAGAGAGGACTGCAGATTCTCAACCCACAGTGGTACAATTAATCCACCAACAGCTCTGGGAGCTTAGTTATCATTGTTTGTTTCATGCAGATTGAGAAATATTCTCTGTTGCCCCCACAGACTAAATTAGCACACGTTAAATCTAACATTTGTACACTCACACCATCCTGGGCCTTAGAGAGTAGTAGCAAATGTGACCCAGGATCTTGTCTTAAACTATGAACCCATTGCCTAAGATATGAGGTCAGTACTCAGTAGATATCTGCATACGGATGCACACAAAAATTCCTTTGAGTTTTGGCTCTTATTGAAGGGTTTGAAATAGTGCCTGTAGTCCAGGTTTCTGACTAGTCTTATGTGACAAGCGACATCTTCATATGTTCTAACTGCTTGCCTCAGTATAATGGACTGGGGATTCTACACACTTTCACACAGAGACCTTTCCTTTTTCTTATTAGTGATTGTGGCAGCTACCAAGAGGGTGCGCTTCCCTACTTAGTCTCTCGTTTGTTGGTATGAGCAGTGGTGCATGGCTGGCTTTTCTAAAACTGAGAGGAAGGGATGCTAAACTCACCTCCTCCTCTGAGCTTGCCAGTGAATGTTTTCAGAGCAAACAGGAGGAGCAGTAATAAATATTTCAAAGCCGGAAAGCAAGTTTTACAGCACCATGACCTTACAAATGTTCACATGCCACTGCAAACCTTCTGTGGGAGTGCATTAAGGTGATTCATAAGAATGGGAAGTTCATTTTCATCAGACGGGCCGGACAGATTACTGGTGGACACGCCATTACGCCAAGTCTTCATGCTTTTAGCATTATAGCTGGCATTTATTTCTATATGTCATGGTGAAATAGGTGGGAGAGTTTACCTGTGCTACGAGATAGAAACATCTTTACAAAAGAACAGACATCATTTTCTGTGTGCTTATAATAAATAAACTGCCCAGGAAAGGAGTATTCTCCTAAAAGGCATGAGAAAGCTTGCCCTAGGAAATCAGCATGACTTGGTAACAGGTCCTCACTAGAGAACCCTTTTCTATTAGGCTGCTTGTAGCTAGTGCTCTAAGAATTCAGGATGGTCATGACATTTGCAAATGTTAATGCTAGGGATTAGCATGACAGATTCTAGTATGTGTGAGAAAAGGGGGGTGTTTATCAAGTTTCTTACAGTGTATTGACTACTATCTATGCAAAAGTTTGGATGCACACACATATATGTGTATGGACATGTGTATTAACTCTTCTCTGTCTTGATCACCCCTCTTAGAATCTTGTGGTTCATAGTTCTTTTCTATATTCTTGCTGGCACTTGGTTTAGAACCCCTGATACCTATAGGGGCTACTGTGTACTTTCCTGTGTTCTAACTGGCTTGCTAGGTAGGTCAAATGACGGGATGGAACACTGAAGCTTGAACCTATTCACAAATTGTGAAGCGTTGAGGAATAGATCCTGCTCCTTGCTTCTAAAGGGACTGCATGATTGGGTCCTTTCTATATCATCACATACAGCTATTATTCTTCAGGTCTACTTGTAGCTATAGATATAGAACAAGGTACGTTATTGTTATACTGTTTTCAGTAGTTAAGAGTTAAATTGCCCATCACCTCTCTCTAAGGAAATCAATTATGGCTCCTCTGCGCTGTAGGATATGATATAGTTGAAAAGCTTCACTTCCACATTTGTATGTGGATTAGAAACCACGTCTAAGCTGACAATGGCAAGTCATAAAGCAAGGCTTGCTGTTGGTTAGTTGTTATATACAAAACAAGTCTTCTCTACCTATTGTTACATATTCAAAAGATATAGAAAAGTTCTTGAAGAAAGCAATATCACTGCTCTAGGTGTGTCATAAGAGAATGACTCAGATTGTGGAGTTTAAATAGTGGAACTGGATTTTTTTTTTTTTTTTTTGGTGGTTTTCCAGGGTAGGGAGTCCAAGCTCAAGGTGTCAGTAGGGTCAATTTCACTCTGACGCTTCTCTCCTTTCCATGGCATTCAGATGGCTAGGTGGTTTTTGTTTTTTTTTTTTAAATTTTTGAGATTATAGTATAGTCACATCATTCCCTTTTCCCTTTCCTCCCTCAGAAAACTTCCCATGTGCCCCTCCTTGTTCTCTTTCAAATTCCTGGTCAGATGGCCACTTTTTTACTGTGTCCTGGGGTAGTCTTGCTTCTGTGTACACATTGCCACTGTCTCTGTGTGTGTGATCACTTTATAAAGGGGAGCTGCCCTATTAGGTTAGGACTTACTTGAATGACTTCATTTTAACTTAATAGCCCCTCTTTAAAGGCCTCATATTCAAATATAATGGCTGTTGTGAAATCAACATATGAACTCTGAGTGAGGATGCAATTTAGTCTAAATAGAAGCCCACATACCATTGTTAGAAGTTATCTTGGGGAGGGAAATGTGAGCCTTGGAAGAACAGGGATATATTTTTCATTGTAAAACTCTGAGAAGTATCTGAATAGAATGCTTTGCTAATGTCTTCTTAATCATGAGTGATTTTAAAAGAACATTATTTCCAGGTCTTTCCATGGTCTCTTTCCACTTGCTGCACTGTGACTAGCAGCATGATCTCATTTTACAGAACCATGTGTTCAGTGGTAAATTGCATCCATGTCCACTGGTGGAATGGCTGCCAAATCATACATGGACCATTTATCACCTTCTTGAGGACTGTTTTTCTTCTTGCATTTCTATTCAGAAAGTGGTAATTTTAGACCATATACTTTGTGAGGCTACGTGAAACACAATTCCAATTCTAACACTGGGATGTATTCTCATCTTTTCCCAGTGGCAACGTGTTTGTTCTCAAGTATAATTAGGACTCTGTTGGAACACAGATGGCACAAGTGTGTGAGAGACTGTCCCTTTTATTTTGCCAAAGAATAACATACAAATATGAGGCAGAAAGTTTACTCCAATTTCCTCTACCTCTACATGCTGTCTTGGGGCCAGCTATGCTTTCCTTCAGTTGGACAATTACTTCAGACACCTTCAATTCTTTCTACTTGGTTTACTGAGAAATGCCTCCATCCATGAACATCAGCCATGACACGTTTACACGAATGCGCATGTGTGGAGCATAGTGTAAAGCTTCTGCAGTTGACTAGTGATACTTTGACCTCAGATAAGGGGACAAAATGTTTACCTAGCCCAAAATGCATGCATGGGCTCTTGCTTTGTGACAGTGCTATTCCTGGTACCCTTGCATTTCCTCAACATTCATATCCATTGACTGAAGGGGGTTGACTGGGAGCACCAGCTATCCTGCACCCAAGGGAATTTATCTTGGCATGGGACTCAGGCAGCCAGTGGGCAGGGCAAGCCGAAGTTATGCTGCCTCAGTGATCCAGAGGTAATTACAGTCCAATTGGAAAGCAATCACAGTGCAGTATGCGGAAAGAGACCATGGAAAGATCTGGAAATAATGTTCTTTTAAAAATGAGCAAGTCTCTTAGCTCTTTAGCTGGGATGACTTCAGTGAATATTTTATATTAGTCATGAGGTTTCTTTGGTAATCATGACCTTGGTTGCTCACGTTGGAAATTGCTTCAGGGACCCAGTCTTTGTTGACTTCTTTCCTTATTTTCCTCCTGCACTTCCTCCCTTAAGAGTTTCCAAGAATCACTTCAGAATATTCTGCTTCCATTCACATAATCACCATAAGGCTTCCTTCTGGGGCTACAAAAGCAAAATATTTTACTACTTCCTGCTATAACATGCCTTTCCCCAACATAACAAATAAGTAATATTAACAACAAATCCCCCTGTTTCCTGCTTTGTTCAAATTCTGTTTATTTTCATTTTGAAATGAAAAAATTACATATCCTGAAAGGAGAAACCCTAGAGGTATGTCTTCAGGGATATGTGCTAGAAACCCAAACAAAGGCACATTTCTTGTCTCTGTTTGAATTTTGATAATATTCTATGTGTACAGAATGTTTTATGTTTTGTAATAGCCATCCCCCAATACACTTTTTTATCTCTCTTCCATTTTTCTAGCTTCCTTTTAATTCCAAACTATTAGTGCTTCTGCCCCTGTGTCATTTCTGATTTGTGCAGGTAGCAACAGCTCTGTGTGACTGTGACGGTCATGTAATATCTGGAAGACAGTGTGTTGTGCCTTCTCCTTCCTCTAGTTTTTACAATCTTCTTCCTTTCCTGTGGTTCCCCCCTGAAACTTAGAGAAGGAGATACAAATATTCTTTCCAGTGATCGTCAACCATTCACTTATTCTCAGCTCTTCTAGCCAGTTATGAATCTCTGTATTAACCATTACCTTCTGCAAACAAGATTCTCTGTTCCAGATTAAGACACCCAGTGTTGTATGAGTATAAACATCAAGATTAAGGAGGTAGTTGAATGTGTGTTCATTTAGACATAAAGAAAAGAAAACAGTAGTACATACGGCCTATGATTCTCCAGCCATGAGCTATGACCAAGTTTACAATACCCAGTACATATTATTTATAATGGAGCAGGCCTACAGTCCAATCAGAAAGCAGTTGGTTAACCCCCAAACATCCTAACCACTATTGCACTATCTTACCTGTCAGAAGTATAGTATTCACAATCCATACCTGGGAAAAACCACTGATGCTTCAATCATTAATAATGATTTTAAAAAAGCATACACATGCTGCTCTGGAAGGAGCCAAGCTGTCCACCACTGCGAGGCTCGGCTTCAGGGGCATGTCACATTGTTGTATTTGAACTGACCTGCACCAATACAAGGGAGATCCTATCCAAAGTCAGATTCTTAGTCCAGCTTTTAGTGGCTTATTCCTTAACTCTAAATTTTTTTTTCTGCTCTTTGAATCTGGCTTTCAAGTTAATGCTTTTTAAATGCAGCATTCGTGATATGAATTTCTCAGCCTCTGGAGGGATATTCAGGAGGGGGCAAAATCAGTTTTCCAAGTTTATCTTTCCACGGTGATTTATTTCCCTAGGAAAGGCTTAAGCTCAAATGTCATTTCTGGTTCTCATTGCTGCCCCCTCTTTGTGCTGAAGGTCTCAGTAGAGGGGGTTGCACAGAGAACTCAGCCCCAAGGTTGCCCAGGTGGTCTGGGTCTTATGCCAGATTCAACTTGCCTGCTGTGTTCTGTAACTGCTGGAGGCTGATATTTGGTGCGGGGATTAAGCCACCAGCTCTGAGAACAGGCTTACAAATGTCAGTTCCTCAGGGGTCATCTGGCTCATGGTGGGGCACAGGAGGGGGCATCATCTAGGGCTCTACAGGATGCTGCCCAAGTGACTCTGGGAAAGCTCTTGGCTACATGAGTACCAGCTGTGAGAAAGCAGTTAAGAGTTCTTGCAAGCTTTTAAAACTCCACTCTGGTCCCATGCTAAAGTAGTGACATATCTGTCTGCTACAGTCCTCATCAGATTATCCGGGGGAACGTCTCCCAGAGAAGATCACTCAGTAGAATCCACTCGGGAAGATGAAATTTAACATGGAGCCAGGGCACTCTTAGATAAGACCCTGAAGGTAGGTGGCTGATGGGGCTCAGAAGCTGGCTGACTCTATTAATATATTTGAGTGAGAACATCCTGCCAGAGGCTCAGAAACGTTAATATGTCCCCCAGTTGGTGGCACTATTTGGGGACAGTTTAGGAGGTGTAGCTTTGTTGAAGGAAGTATATCACTGGAGTCAGACTTTGAGAGTTTAAGCACTGCCATTTACAGTTTGCTCTCTCTACTTCCTGCTTGGGGGTTCAGGTGTGAGCTATCAGCTTCCCCCTCCTGTCATCCAGCTGTTGACTGCCATACCTCCTCGCCATCTTATCTCTCTGGAATTATAAGCTCAAATGAACTCTTTCTTCTATTATCAAGTTGCCTTGATAATGGTGTTTTATCATAGCAACAGAACAGTAACTGATACAATGGGTAAAGGTCTTCCTGTCTCACTTTATCAGTGTCTCTATATCTTTAAGCCTTCATATACTGAAAGGTCTTTTAGGCTTATGCTAAACTAGGCATGAGATTCTGCTAGTGCTATTGCCTTGTGAGGCCAGGACATGAGAGATGATGGCTTCCAAGAGTGAATCAGAAATGCCTTAGCTTTGGGCTGTTAAGTCTAGATGCATTATTCCCTCCTTATATCTTATAACTCTCATGGGTGCTCGGGTGCGAATGTGTGTCTTTAGTTACAAAAAAAAAAAAAAAAAAAAAAAAAAAGAAGAGGAAATTTCACTATGATGAAATCAAATTGCTTCCTTTTTCACCCTGGTCCCTCTTGTAGTGTTTGGGAGCACAGGAAGGAGAGAACAAAGTCCTAGCTCTAGGGTGCTAGATAAATTCATGCTTATTAGCTTGAATCCAGAAGCTTACATGCATCTAGTAAAAGGGCTGGAATGATGGCTCCTTTCATAAAGTGTTTGCTCCACAAGTCTGAAGACATGAGTTTTGATCCCCAGCAACCATATAAGAGCTAGACATACTGATGTGTGTCTGTAATCCCAGTGCTGGGTAGGTCTCTAGAAGCAGGCAGATCTGAGGCTTGCTGGTCAGCCAAACCAGTCTAGATAATAAGATGGAGAGCAAATAAAGAAAGGTATCTACTGCTGACCTCTGGTTTCCATGTGCACATCACATATGAACAAAGAATAGGAACACACACACACACACACACACACACACACACACACACACACACACACACACACACACTAAAACACAAAATTGGTAACCATAATAAAGAAGCAAAACTACCAGTTTTAAAAACAAAAGCATTTTACTCTAAGATACCAGAAGCTGGGTTACTTCTAGCTTCATCTTTGTAGATGAGTAAAAACCACATTGAGGTTTTTTTTGTTTGTTTGTTTGTTTGGCAAAATTGTAAATACCACAAAGGGACAAAATAAATCAGAAATCAAACGGGCCTACTGCAAAGAGAACAGGTGTTCTGTTTTGAGATCCTACCACAATGACCTTGAAAATTCGGATTATGTAGCAGAGACAGGGATATCTAGTGTCAAGGACACAGCCCCTATCAGTTTTCTAGTGGCTTTTAGTAAATAATTATCCTCATTGTCTTTATCATTAGATTGGGGTCAATGATTTTCTTACCAGGTTTGTGTGAGGACTCAATGAGATGTCATTTTTTAAAGTATTTATAGTAATGTTTGACATAAAAGTATTTTTAAAATATCAGTTAATACTGATCTGACTTTTGACTCCTACATGTTACATCCTGTGGTGTGCATCAGCTAGCTGTGCCCCACCTTCCAGGTGCCAGCTGCTGATCCACTTTCCACTTCTTCCCTTGTGGTGTCCACTGAACAGGGAAGGATGGAGTAGGATTGAGTCCTGAGGTTCGTGTCTTCCCTTGGTGTATCCAGACTCTGGTACACACCACACCAGGTGGGAAAGGATGAAGAGAAGTGGGTCAGCAGGATGCCAACCTGGTATCAAATACCAGGGGCCTGGGGAAGATTCCTCGAGAGATGTCCGTGTTACCGCTCTTTAAAGTTACAGGACTTTTAGGCAACGTGCAGTGAAGCAGCTCTCTTAGACAGTATTCAGGAAAACAGCTTGTGTGCATATACTTTATCTGGGGTGAGCCAGGGGTACATATTAACCTTGGAGAGTGGAGAGGAGTTTTCAGGGTAAAATCATTGGTGAGAATTTTCAAGTTTTGTGAATACCTCATTTGCATGGAGAGGTGCTGGACAGTGAAAAGCACCATAGTTCACGGTTGAGCTAAGGCTAGAAAAACCCTGTGACCCTGAAGGGACAGCCCTAAGGCCCAGATCAGAGTTGCAGCTCCTGGGTTGTGGGGACTATGGATTGATTTGGAGATCCCCCAGGTCGTGTGTTAGATCCTTTAGTAGTCCTTACCTCCTTAGGTGGTACCTCATGGCAGGGTAGAACTGGATTTTGGCCTATTTGTGTTCCTTTCTTGAATTGGAGCTATTGAGTAAAGAATTGAATCATGAATAACACTCCCAGGTTGTAGCTTGTTGCATACAACCTTAGTCCCCAGGGCTTACCAGTGACCCATCTAGTGGTGGCCTTTCCTTGGCCTGTAAATCTAATTGTCATAGCCTGGGGGCCAGGGGGTGTCCCACAGGGTCTATCAAATTGGTGTATCCCCTAATGGTCCCACATCCTATCGAGGTGGTTCCATATCTTTGGACTGTGATAAAGTCTGTTTTTACTGGGGTTCAGGGGAGGCACCCAGACAATAGTTCCTGTGGATTCACATCCCCAAGATGCACAGAAATAAATATCTGAGCCTCTGTATTTTGCCTTTTGGGCCTGTATCCTATTATGGCCTGGGCATATATAAAAGGTGTATCTTCTGCTGTTACTATGGAGTTGAGGATATTTGCATCTATATTCAAGGGATGGGTTCTGATCATGTGGGTACCCTACCTGTCCTCAACTCTGGGGATAATATACACAATGAAGCTTCTATTCCGTCTTCATAACTCTAACAAGTGACTATGTTACCTGAGGGGTGAAGGCTGATCCACTGTCAGATTCCAGTAGTGTGGGTAGCCCATATGTGGCAACGATTTCTTCCACTAACTTCTTAGCTACCACATTGGTGGTTTCTTTCTTTGTGGGGAGTGCTTCCACCCAACCTGGAAAAGTGTCTATGGGAACTAGGAGATATTGGTATCCATATAGACCTGGTTTGATTTCTGTGTAGTCTGTTTCCCAGTTGGTACCTGGACTCTGTCCCTATAGCCTGGATCCTTGGTTACCTAGTCCCTCAGCCAAGGTATTCACTGCCTTACAGACAGGGCAGTGAGAAATTACCTCTTCCCAGGTGGAAGGAAAACCTTGAAGTTGGACTTTTCAGCAAGTCTTAAGTGTTCTGAGCCCTAAGTGAGTGTTCTGATGTATCCAGTGAGTAAGTTGTTTGACAAAGTCAGAGGGGGAGGATTATGTGATCATCTGTGGTGTAGAGTCATCCAACCTTCCAATAGAGTCCTTGACATTTAGCTTAGCCCATCCTGTCCTCCTGGCTGTATTGAGGGTGCAGAGGAAGTTCCAGCAGGAGCAGGGCCAGCAGGACCATGGTAATGTCACCTAGCCAGCCAACTCTTCGGTGGCTTTGACAGCTAGCCTATTTCTTTTTACTCTTTTGCTTGCCTCCTTTGATGCTCCAGGAAATATGGCTACATTGAGGGGCAGTCATATTGCCTCTAATAGAGCCAGGATCTCGTTCTTGTTTTTGATGGTTCTTCCCTCTGTCATTAGTAGCCCCACTCTTTATAGATAAGTCCATGCATGTGAGCCATGGAAAGGCATAGCAGTTGTCTGTGTAAATATTGACAATTGTACTTTTGGCCATTTTGAATGTCTGAGTCAGAGCAATTCGTTTGGCTTTCTGGGCTGAAGTCCCAGGTGGCAGGACAGAGGCCCGTTTTGTAGAGTCAAGAGTGACCACCATAACATCTGCATTCCTGATTCCATACTAGACACAACTCCTTCCATCGTGAAGTAGATCATCTCTGCATCCAGACACAGAATTTCTGTCAGGCCTAGCCTCAAGTTCTAGATGTGCTTAAGTACCACCACACAGTCAGGGGTGATAGCCAAGTTTGGATCAGGCAACAGGGTGGCTGGATTGAGGGCTGAGGAGGGAGCTTATAGGATTCAGAGTGGGTTTAGGAGCAAGGCTTGGTAATCAGCCAATTGGGCCTTGGACAGCCAGCAGTCTGGGGTTCTAGAGGATCCCCTCAATGGCATGGGGGTAGTGATAATGAGTTATTGCCCCAGGGTGATCTTATCTTTGTCCTTGACCAGTAGGGCTGTGGCAGCTATAATCCTGAGACAGGTCAGCCTATCTTAGGCCACAGAGTCCAATTTATTGGACTAATAGGCCACAGGTCTTTTCCAGGATCCTAGGGTCTGTGTCAGTATCCCTTTAGCTATGCTCTTATTTTCATCCGCATATAGGTAGAGAGGCGACACTAGGTAGAGCCAAGGCTGGGGCATCCAGCAGGGCCTCCTTTAGTTTGTGGAAAGCCTTATCTAAATCCGTGTTTCAGTGCAGTGAGCGTTCCTGTCCCCTTGTGGCCTCATAGAGGGCTTCATAATCTCAGTGAAGCCTGGTACTCAGAGGCTGCAGAACCCTGCCAACCCCAGGAATTCACAGCCTTGTTTTGGTGTAGGGATATTTAGGATTGTATCCTTGAGGGCTTGGGACAACAAGTGTTGACCCTCCTCCCCCTCCCGCCCCCCCCCCCCCCAGTATGTACCAAGGTATGCTACCTCTTCTTGGCAGAGTTCTGCTTTCTTGGCAGACATACAGTATCCCAGTTGTTCTAGTTTCTTTTTCTTTTCTTTTCTTTTTCTTTTTAACACTTTCAAAAACACTGTTGAGTTTATTTTGTATTGAACATCCTTTGCTAGGCATTGCCCCTGCTATTAAGTGTGGTTTGAATATCAAGTGAGACTGTTGAAGAAATTTAACTTTTCCTTTGTAAAAAGTTCCCAATTTGAGATAGCTTCTGAGTTAAAAATGGGGATTTGAGACCATTTATCCTCTCAGACCAGGGGTCCCTTCTTGGCTTGAACCTGTATAGACTCTACATATGCTGCCATAGTTTCTGTGAGTTCATATGTCCATCAGTCCTGATGTGTCTAGAAAGCCTTGGTTTTGTTGTTGTTTTCCTTTCTGTTTATTTTTATTTTTTATTTTTTAAAATTTATTTATTTTTATTCAGATTTTATTCCATACCCCGCCCCGCCACCCACTGACTGTTCCACATCCCATACCTCCTTCCCACCCCCCTGTCTCCATGAGGATGTCACCACTCCCCACACCCCCAACCTCCACCCTACCTGACCTCTAAACTCCCTGGGGCCTCCAGTCTCTTGAGGGTTAGGTGCATCATCTCTGATTGAACACAAACCCGGCAGTTCTCTGCTGTGTATGTATTGAGAGCCTCATATCAGCTGGTCTATGCTGCCTGGTTGGTGGTCCAGTGTTTGAGAGATCTCGGGGATCCAGGTTACTTGAGACTGCTGGTCCTCCTACAGGGTTGCCCTCTTCCTCAGCTTCTTCCAACTTTTTCATAATTCAACCACAGGGGTCAGCAGCTTCTGTCCATTGGTTGGGTGCAAATATCGGCATCTGACTTTTTCAGCTGCTTGTTGGGTCTTCTGGAGTGGGATCATGCTAGGTCCCTTTTTGTGAGCCCGTCATAGCCCCAGTAATAATGTCAGGCCTTGGGACCTTCCCTTGAGCTGGATCCCACTTTGGGCCTGTCCCTGGACCTTCTTTTAGAAGCTAATCACCAAAAAACCAAACAGGGGCACATGTTCCACTATGTTCATAGCAGCCTTATTTGTGATAGCCAGAAGCTGGAAACAACCCAGATGTCTCACGACAGAAGAATGGATACAGAAAATGTGGTTCATTTACACAATGGAATACTACTCAGCTATTAAGAATGAGGACATCCTGAGTTTTGCAGGCAAATGGATGGAACTAAAAAATATCATCCTGAGTGAAGTAACTTGGACCCAAAAGGACATGCATAGTATGTACTCACTAATAAGTGGATATTAGCCAAAAAAAAAAAAGTGCAGAATACCCAAGATACAGTTCACAGAAATCCAAAAGGTGAGCAAGCTGAAGGGCCCAAGTGAGGATGCCTCAGTCCCACTTGGGAGGGAGAAGAAAGCAATCACAAGTGGAGAGGGATGGAGAGACCTGGGAGGGAAAGTGGATGGGGGTTTGGGGGAAGAGGGGAACAAGATCTGATATTGGGTGAGAGAAAAGGACTGAAGCCCTGAGGGCCAGTAGAAAGAATGGAAACAGGCAACTTAGGGAGGTAGGAGGCTGGGGGGACCCGCCAGAATGCACCAAAACCTGGAAGGTGAGAGACTTTCAGAATTCAAAGGGAAGAACCTTAGATGAAATGCCTGACAGTAGGGAGAGAGAACTTATAGAGCCCACTTCTAGCAGGAAGACAGGGCATCAAATGAGGGAGGGGTTGCCATCTCACAGCTAAAACTCTGACCCATAATTGTTCCTGTCTGAAAGAACTGCAAAGATTGAACTGTTCTACTTTCTTAAGCAGGTCAGTGGTTGCCTCATGGCAGGTTTTTTCATCTGGATCTGCTATAATGAGGTCATCTACATGTCGTAAAAGATTAATTTGGGGATACAACTGCCAGTACTCACCCAGGACCGCGTCAAAGAATGAATGAAGAAAGAATGAGGAAAGTAGGTGAATTCTTGTATCCTTGTAGCAGTCTGGTCCTTGTCAATTGTCTGTTAAAACCATGATCTGGATCATTCCATTTGAAAGCAAATGGGCTGACTGGCTGGGGCCAGCAGCAGGCTAAAGAAAGTATCTTTGAGATCCAACCCAGTGTAAATGACCTGTTCGGGCAGCAGGGTGCTCAACAGTGGATTGGACACCATTGAGTGTATGGCTTCTACTCTTTTGTTGACCTCCTATAGGCCCTTCGTAGGATGGTAGTCATTGTAATAAGGCTTTCTAACTATCAGGAGTGGAGTATTCCATGCAGACTGACATGGCACCATAATCCCTTGCTCCCAAAGCCCGTTAATGTATGGCTTTATACCTTTCTTTGCCTCCAGGGGCATAGAGTACTGTCAGACCCTGGCAGGGCCAGCTTCTACCTTTAATTGCACCAGGATTGGGGCCTGATGTTTAGCCAGTCCCATAGGATTTCTTTTTGCCCAAACTCCTGGTATATCTTCCCATGATTTCTCTAACTGTGGATTCTTGCTGGTGGATAGAGGGAGTAGGGCATACAATTTGTATTTATTATCTAAGGCCACAGTTAGGATGTGTATTGGATATTTTCATTTAGAACTTGCACCCCATAGGGGCTGAATTGGATTTGTGTTTCCATCTTGCTAAGGAGATCTTAGCCCAAGAACTGGTTAAGGGCATCAAGGGATAACCATAAACAAATGGGTAATCTATCCCATTCCTAAACCCACTTTTCCTTAGGTAGTCTATGGATATGAATTGGCCCCTATGGCTCCTTGTAGCCAAGTGTTCTTGTTAGATACAGGCTCCATTGGCTGTTTCAAAATAGAATATTGTTGTGTTCCTGTATCTACCAGGAAGACTACTGGCTTCCCCTCCACCTTCAAGGTTACCCAGGGCTTACGGAGGGCACTTGATCTCAACGTCCTCAGTCGCTATGTTCTTCTAGTTCTAGAACCTTCAGATTCCTTTCTCTTTGCCCTTTGGAGCATTCATTTACCCAGTATTCCATTTCTTTGCAATAGGCATATTGGTCTTGTTGGATACTGGGTCATGTTCATCATGCCCATTTGCAGGACCCAGTCTCTTTTCCCCTCTCCCATATGCTTTATTTTAAAGCTCTCTTGTGTTGTGCTATTCCTTCCCTGTGGCTACCAGCAACACTTTAGTGAGCCCGTTGGTCTGCCTATCCTTGGAGTGGTGGTGGAATGGTGTCGTCTCTGTTATTGTAGACCTTTTCTGCTATGACCACCAATTCCAACATTTGTTTACCCGTGAAATTGTCTAGTCGCTTAAGTTTTCGATAAATATCAGGGGTGCCTTGTTCACAAAGGCAATATTCACAGAGGATTAATTTTCTCTTGCCTCCTGGTCTAATGGAGTGTAGGCTCTGTAAGCCTCTAATAGCTGTTCCAGGAAGGCTCCTGGGGTCTCATTATTGCCCTGAATTATATGACTCACCTTGGATAAACTTGTGGGCTATCTTGCAGCTGACAGAGGTCCTCCATTAGAATCTGGTGGTAGATCTTCAGGTATTCCTTATCCACAGGGTTATTATAATCCCATTCTAGTGGGTTAGCAGAAAAGCAACTTCAATGTTGGCTGGACAGTTGTGGGTTGCCCATTCAGTCCTGGAACCAATTTCTGGGCTGTAGCTACTATTCAGTAATCCTCCTCCTCAGTTGTGAAGAGCACATGAAAGAGCTGCTGAAAATTTTCTTTGGTGGGCTGATGGGTGATCATCACAGAGTCTAGGAGGTCTTGCAACTCAGTAGGTTTCTCAGAGAATTTAGGATTCTGTATCTTCCAATTATATAAATCACCAGTGGCAAAAGGAATATGAGACATGAATTGTCTACCCTGATGGTCTGGTAGACCAGCAGCCTGTAAGGTAGTGCCACCAAGGAGGAGTCTGCTTGCCTTGCATTCTGAGCAAGAGTATGGGTTCTCTCATCAAGTTTCCCTCATCCTTCCCAGGGCCTGGATCTGCAGCCTCTGCCTGCAGGACAGGGGTAGGAGCAGGAGAAGTGGGAACATAGGTATCTGGAAGAAATGTTCCTCTGGGACAAGAAAGGCAAGATTGGCGGCCAGAGACTCCATGACATGAGATGGCAGCAGGAAAGGCTTTGGCCATGTGGGGGATCTCTCCATCATATATTGCCATGTGGTGATATATTGGACCTGATCAGAAGGCCCTGGGTTCCCATAGATGATGTTCTTAATCATATAGATGGTGGGGAGATGAAAGATACTCCCAACTGATCAACCTATGTTGAAGGCTGGGCACTCATTCCAACAAAAAGTGGTTAGTTTTCCTGGCCTGACTATCAGACTCAGGTCCTCTGCCATGTGCTTAATTCCTTAAAGTGAGACTGGACCAGATGTAGCAGAAAGGAACTCACCATTTGCCCCATGTTAGAGTGCAGAGTCAGTCTGAGGACAAGTAGAAACAAAAGACAGACACACAGAGACAAGACGTACTTCCCCA
Organism: Uromys caudimaculatus; assembly: GCA_028551405.1. NCBI lineage: Eukaryota > Metazoa > Chordata > Mammalia > Rodentia > Muridae > Uromys > Uromys caudimaculatus. The sequence continues at coordinate 99,747,583 of CM052705.1, read as the reverse complement.
GGGTGGAGTTGGGAATGGGGATATCGAAAAAGAAATCAAAATGGTGACAATGGCTTATCCAGTAGCTGGGCTTTGCCAGATGGGTGTGACCCATCTACAATCACCAAAAACTAAGTACAATGTGGACTGGGGTCCATAGTGTCCTTGGGAGCCTCTGGCCAGGAGGTAGTTAGCACATTCACCCGTCCTCCTGTAGCCTCCAGATTATGCCTGAACACCAGAACAACACAAAGACAAGACAAGGCAGAGCAATGCCTCTGTCTCACTGATTTTAGAGAACCAAACTCATTCTCCTGAAAATGTCCTACTATTGAGTTGGAGGTCCCCCAGTGATCTCAGACGAGCCCCCAAATGTAAGGGTCTGAGAGTCACTGAAGGAAGAACCCCAGATTCGAATAGTATGCAAGGACAAAATGTGTTTATTCTGTAGAAACAGCCAGCATGCAGGGATCAACCATACAAGCAAACTGGTAACCAGCAGCAAAGCTCGAAGGCCCCTTTTAAAGCCACTTAGAGTTTTTCTGGTTGTGGTTAGGTCACCATCAAGATTGGTTGAGCTTATGCTATGCGATATTTGTACACTACTGTTTAGTTCATACCTCAAAGGAGAGGGTTGCTTTGTAGGAAGTTTTTGTATCTGTTGTAAGACCCTAGCGGGAAGTTGGGGCAGTTGCTGATTGGCTGCCTCTTCTCTATGTGTTTTCAGAGAAGCCTGAGCTGTCTTTCTTGGTTATTGAAGCTTAAAGCCTAGCACACCTGCCTGTTCTAAAATGGAGTGAGTTGGTTCCTCTCAGGTTCACATCAGGAAAAGAGGAAGGAGAAAAGAGAGAGTTGAATTTGGAGGTTTGACCCCAGGTAGAGGGTATTGGGAGTCGAGATCCCCAGACAAGGTCAGAGAAGTGTGTGTATATGTGTGCGTATGCATGCACACGTGTACATGTGCTCCCCCTGCCTCTCTTCCTCCCTTTGCATACATCTGCATTTATGCCTTTGATCTACTACTACTCTGTGACTCTTGGATTTGGGGAAGCATTCAGTCCCTGTTTCTCTTGCCTGAAATGTTCTCTCTTCATCACCGTCCTTAGCCTGATTCCTCTTACCTAAGAAGCTTTTGCTCTGATGCCTCCTCTTGAGTGAGATCTTTTTTTAGCTGCCCCAATCTGAAGCTCTATCTCTATTCTGCTTTTGTTACTCTCTCCTCTGCTTTGCCTTTTTGCATAGTCTTAGTAAGATGAGACAAACTATTTCTGCCTCTCCAGCTAAACCATAAGCTGAAGTGGGTCTGAGGTTGATGGTAGGAGAGATAATTTCTGCTTTGTTCATGGCTGTCTCCTTAGCGCAAAAACAGTGCTTAGGAAATTGTAGGGTTTTAATCACCATTTACTAAATAGGCAACTTGCTACATTCATATTTTAGAGGTAAGAAAATAGGACCTCAAGGAGCTAATGCGATCAGTACTGCTGGGCATTAAGGCATTGCTGGACACGCAGATAATAAATTTGAAATCTACAATTTCTGGTCTTAAGAAGAAAATATATACTCTTAATTCTTACCCCTAACCCTTCACTGATTCCATAGTGAAGGGAAGAATGTTGTGTACTAAATAATGCCCACCACAACAGGACTTTTAAAAGAGGTAATTACAGAGCAGCAAATAAGTGTGAGGCCATTAACCAGTAGGATTAGTACCCTGACAAGAAGAGGAGTAGACACAAAGGCTGGGTAGGCACAGAGGGAAGTCTGGGTGAGGACAGTAACAGGAGGCCCTCAGCTGTCCATAGAGACTGGCCTCAGGAACAATCAACCTGGGTTGGGAACTTTCTAGCCTCCAGGACTTTGAGAAAATACATTTCAAGGTGTTTGCTTATGGTGAGTCTCTGAAGCCTAAAAAAGATAAGCAATCCATTTCAGTCCTTTCTGTGTGCCTGCCTGACAGAAGATGGATGACCTGGAAAAACACGAGTTTGGAATTCTGTGATTGGAAAGAGACAAATGCTTATAGTAGATCCAGTAGTGAAAGTGGAGTCTCTCACAAATGTACAATTGCAGAATGTACACTCAAGTGAAAGAGAAAGGCTTGGTAGGAGACCTATAAGTGGCTCCTCTGATTATATCGCAGATGTTTTCTTTAAGAATGGCTTGGGAGATGTAGAATAGACTATGAAATTCAGGACTCTCTCCCACACATCCACATGGACCAAGTCTGTGATTCACAACCGCCTTCTTTTCAAATGCAACGTGGCAGACTGAAGGCTCCTTTCCAGGGTGCCTATAATGCAGTCAATATGGGATATTTTTGAAAAAGAATATTTATTGTTTTAACAGCTGTATGTCTACTTTCTTGGATTAAAAAAAATCTACCTGTACCCACAAATGACTTATAGGGGTTGGAAAATGTAGCTGTAAATTTCTCGACTTACAAAATCCCCCAGGTTTTCCAAATCTTTCTCCAAACCACAATATTTTTTCCATTCTACCTTACTCCTTATTCCTGAAGCGTTGAGAAAGCCAGCATCAGTACCAGCAGCTAGAGTTGTACTAGGATTTTAGTCAAGGGTGGACATGTTATGGCAGTTCCAGCCAGGACCTGTCTTTTGGATGCCAGTTATCTAGCAAGAGCTAGTACCCATAAGCTTCTGAACCCTCTGTAACTTCTCATTTAATTTCTTTAAGGTATTTGTCTTTAAAGAGAGATTTGCTTTGAAGAACTGCTGATAACTTTGCTGTTTGTAGATTCTATATGAAGTGCTAACATTATCATGATACACTTACTAGTAAGTAATCATCTGATTGCCATAAACACGTCTCTCTCAAAACATTACGAATTAATATTCATGCTTTCCTTGATGCTATGATTTTGTGCTAATGTATGTCTGCATTGTTTATCAAAAAGCACATCATTTTCTCCTCCACTGAAAAGGAGAATAATTGTTCAGTTCTCCATCATGAGGTAGGAAAGTCTCTTTTGACTGTAGCATTAGTTACTTTGAAAGAGATTGCTCATGCTACTATATAGCCACCTAACATAAAATACAAATGATTCCAGGCAAAACATCTCTATACTCTTGGAGTTGCATTATTCAAAAAGCCATTCTATTCATTCAACCCTGGCAGCTGAGAAATCATGCAACATCATGATCATATGAAATTGTCACATAAAATAGAAGCTGTAGATGTATTTCCAAGATGATGGCTTAGTTATTGCTAAGGGGATACCATGGAATCCCACTAAGAATAAATAAATACAAATGCTTATTCCCAAGCCTCACACCCACCTAAAGAAGGCAATCCTAAAACAGGTTCTGGTTTTAAAGCACAAGATTCATGAAAGTGACCAGAGAGAAGAAAAGCAGAACCAGAAAGGCAGAAGTGGGATATGTTACTACTTTCACAAGCCATGGGCATACATGGATAGAGTTAGTAGTATATAAAATCTCCAAGTATAATGATAATATTGTTTTCTGATAATCCCATAGTTAATACCAAAAATATGCTAAGACAGAGCTAGAGAGACTGTTCAGTGACTAAGACTATATACTTCTCTTATAGAGAACTCAAGGTCTCTTAGCAGCCTCATCAAGTGCCTCATGAATGCCTGTAATTCTAGCTCCTGAGAATCCAGTGCCATTTTTCTGGTTTCTCTCTGTGTGTGCATGCACACTTCCATGCATATGTGCATGCACACTCACACATGCACACAAGGTAAAATATAATTAAAAATTCCATATCATCATCTCTCATTTATTATCTATCTCTCATTTATCTATCTAATCTGTCTCTTATCTATCATCTATCTATCTATCTATCTATCTATCTATCTATCTATCTATCTATCTATCTAATGTATCTGTCATCTATCTGCCTATCCATCTATACATCTATCTGTCTGTCCGAACTTTACTATTACTTGAGAAGGAATTTTAAAGACTTCAATAATTTCCATGTGCCCAATGTATATCTATATCTTTGTGTAGTATAGTGGTAATGATGATAAATGTTTAGCAATTGACTATCTTAAAACAAACTGATAGCAACCTAGATTTATAGCTTATTTCATCTTTTGTAGCATAAATAATCATTTTAGGATTGAATCCAAACTACCAGCATGCCCGTCATTAAATATAAAGCTGGGGTAGAGGGCACACAATTAGCTTTTGCAAGTTAGTACTGGATTTTTTTAGAACACTACAATAAGATGTGTAGAAAGCAGGCTCAATTTAGAAAAGTATTTTCAAAGAGTCACATACCTCTGAAATGAACAGATTCATAATAAAATGTAACATCCATTGTTATAATAATTTTGAGGAACAGTAAAGCAGGGTGGGGGGAGAGTTCTTGGTTCAGTATTCATTTTGATGAAACCTTATGATACCCAACTCTTCTCTATGATGGTGGCAAGACTCTAAGGGTGGTATGAGATTTGGGGACTGAGAGACCTAGGTTTGAACGTGATGTCTATCACATAATTCCATGAGCCCACAGAGAAGACTCTTAGAGCCTCTCAGCCTCAATTTCTTCCTAAGTGAAAGGGATGCTGGAAGTCAGTTGTTATAAAGTTGTTCTAAAGCACATCATGGCAAAGGAGTGTGTGGTACACAGTTTGGTACTTGGCTCTTCTTTGATTATGCTTTATAAGAATACTTATAACACGTCATATCTTATGTTCTCTTCCAATGTCTAAATCTCTGAAAAATTTTTTCTAATCATGCACATTTAATCAAGTGACAGAAGATAAAATTCTAGGTATTTAAAAATATTTGATAACTATTTCTTAAATGGATAGATATGTGATATTGAATTATCTATTGGAATTTCTCCAAGCTAGAAGAAGTCACAAAAGACACTTTTCACTATGCTATAAAAATACTATCAAATAAATTACCAAGTACTGCCCATTTCTACTTCCCAAGTATTTTATTTACTGTGCACCTCTGTCTTTATTTAGGTTTCTTCTGTTGGTTTATGACAGCTTTTCCTCCTAATCAGTTTTCTATCCCTTATCTTGAAAACATCAGAACTATCCTTGCTAAGACTGTTTGCAAACAGACATTCTATATTCCTTAAGGTCAAAAGTTTCTCTTATTAGTTTTTTCCCCCAAAGGCAGATGGAGGTCTAAATATAAGATGTCCAAGAAATGTGTATTTGAATGCATAATGAGTTAGCCACTCTGGGATGAAAGTAATTGGCTTAGTTTTCTGTGTTTAAAATTTACTTTCCAAAATACTTTCTCCCAGACTCCCTCATATTCTTTTATCCTCGATAATTTCAAAGTGCATGATGAAGATCTTTTCATGTTGGTGCCACATGCTTCAGAGACATCTTGTGGACTAGACACTCTGAGGCCCTGTCCCTATTGTGTAAGAGATGGCCGGTGCTGGTCTTGCTCTCACTGTTCATGTTCCACATCACCAAACCTGAGGATAATGCTTCTTTCCCTCTGGCCTTCCAACATGAGGTACCAAGAGAATTAATCAAGTTGTAACTTCATAAACTGTTGGAGATTTGTTCAAGCTCTACAAAACCAGAGTTGAATAAACAGATTTTTATATAACCTCTTCAAGTACTGGATTTCCATTGACCTGGGTGTAAATCAACATAGAAAGGTAGGACTCAGATGCAGTCATATACTCTACAATGGCATTAAGGCCAATGATGGACTACCTATACAACAATGGTTTTTATGCACTCTGGTAATGTCATAGTCAAGTCAGTATAAACATACTTTATTATGTTCTTATGTGACTTAACCTCTTAACACATTTCTCCAGTCCTACACCCATCCTACCTTCATTAAGCATGAGAAATGACTTGGTGGCATGCTATCTTTAGTTAGGGTTTTACTGCTGTGAACAGACACCATGACAAAGGCAACTCCCATAAGGACAGCATTTAATTGGGGTTGGCTGAATGGAGGTTCAGTCCATTATCATCAAGGAGAAGAATGGCAGTGTCCAGGCAGGCATGGCAGTGGAGAAGGAACTGAGAGTTCTACATCCTGTTCTAAAGGGAACCAGGAGAAAACTGGTTTTCAGGCAGCTAGGATGAGGGTCTTAAAGTCCATGCCCACAGTGACACACCTACTCCAACAAGGCCACACCTCCAAATAGTGCCACTTCCTGGGACAAGCATATTCAGACCATCACATATGCTTATTGTTTATCTCTAGGTGGTTACTCAAATGATGCTATAAAGAAGGGCACATTTCCAGTGCAAGTAGAGTAAGAAATCAGATCATTCAAACACATTTAACAATGGCTGACTGCTTCCAAATGTTCACTATCTAGAATTGTTAACAATTACGGATTTTTACAGTTGATTTTAGTCATACAGATACACACAGTTGTAATCACAAACACATTCTTCCTATGAATTCTACATTTATTGTGAGTCAAAGAACTTGACTATCTTTCTGACTTAAACTCCAAGAAGACTCTTTATGGTCTAATAGACTTGAATAGACAAGATTTGAGTTTGTGCCCCACTACTGAGTTAAATAATCTTGTTTAAATTCCTTAACTTCTTCAAGTTTTAGTTTCTTATCTCACATCTTCCCTATGGATTACTCAAGGGCTTCACTGGGGGTAATATATTGATCTTCTATCACAAGGCTAGCTGGCTGTTTAGGTGGTGCTTAGGAATGAGGAAATGTTCTATCTTCTCTGTGAACTGTGGGTGCTCTACCTTTATTGCCCAATTCTTTTCTTCATTTATGTCCACTTCATGTCTCTAGCAATTCACCTCTGCCTGCTATGCTATAGCCCCTACATGTTTGATAGCAAGAAGACAGACACATGTAACACTTTGGTATAGTTCCTTAGAGTGGACTGAGCCTGTGTGCCTTTGTTTTTGATTACATGCTGTCTCTTCTCAATTAGACTTCAAAACTTGTTTAGTTATAATATTATTGCTCAAAAATTATTTAACAAAGAGTCCAATCCATTTTTAACAGAAACAATTGGACAGAATGTTGGATTAATATTAAACTCTAGAATGGACCAGTGAATAAGGGATTAACATTTTAGTCTCCAAATCTTTAGATAAATGAATGAATTAATAAATATCCAGGGGTTGGGAACATAGCTCAGTTGGTATAGTGCTTACTTAACATATATTAAGTATGGTTTTGATCTCCAGTACCACACAATCCCAGCATGGCAGTCTATGTCTGTAATCTCGGATCTCAGGAGATGAAGGCAGGAAAATCAGAAGCAGCATTTTGAGGCCTGTATAGGCTACATGAGACCTTCCTCAAAAGCAAAATAAAACAGACAAAAACATTCATTCTAGATCTTTCTCATCTGGGTTGGATCGTATATGTACAGGGTCTCTTAAAACTGTTTAATTCTTTCATTGACCCATTAAAATTATATGTATTTATGAGGTCTGTATGCTGCATTGATGCATGTATGTTCTGTGCAATGATCAATCAGGCTATGCATATCTGCTTTCTCAAATGTTTGTCATTTTGTTGTCATCAAAGCGTTCAGTGTGTACATGACTCTTATCTACAGGTGTCACGAATACATTGGATTGGCAGCACCCAATCCTCTTGTCTAACTGAAGCTCACTATCTGTCAAGTAACCTTCTATCACACTGACATCCTTTTAGTCTCGGGTAAGTAATATTTGGCGTCTAGGAATTGGTGTACGGCCAATTAGAAAATATTCTGCTTCATTTTACTTTATTTCTCATCTCCATACTTGGCTTGATTATAACGCAAAGATGCTTGCACATAAAAGAAAATGGGCTCTATGAACAAGCAAATACTGAAACTGTAATGCCCCTTGTCACCCATTGTTAGACCATCCCATATATGCTTTTTTGAGATCAAGGTTCTGCTCGGAAGAAAATCATTCCGCAGATCTGAGAATCTGCAGTTATATGAAGCTGTAATCATCAAAGAACATGGATTTCATAACTATGTGCTAACTCAAAACAACACAGTCAGCAAGGACTTGGGAGAAAAGGTGCTGCCCAACCTTCCTCTCCTTTAGCTTGGCATTTTCTCCATCAGACACATCCTTGTGGGGTCTCATATCCAATATGTCACAGGAAGAATTTGGCCCTACCAGCTGGAATAGGGAGAAAGGGGGAGCTGGCATCTGCAGTATCTGCCAGTGATTATTCAAGGTATGGCAGGAACAGAGCTTTCTGTACACAAGCCAAATGAAATTATTAAGGTTAACCTTCTCACTCAGCACTTAATAGGTAATCAATTTTCACTCCCAACAGTGGAGGGTAAAAATCAAGGTGGGAATGATAATGCTGCCTGCTTACATTTGTGACGGGCTGTTGAGTGTGCCAAATGATTTTGCATGTATTATTTCATTTAGTTTTTGCAGCAGCATAAAATTGGCGGAGCGCACATGCATGTATGCCATGCATTAATTCTGCACCACTTATTTAACAAGTATTTTGGATCCGTCTACCATCCACCAGACTGTGTGGTAAGCTCTGGGGATAGAGTGGTGGGAAAACAGACAAGCATCTATTATCTTGTTTTGAGTGAGGTGGAGAGGGTCGCATTGTTATGTGACCCAAGGTCATAGGAAGAAAAGCTGAAAACCAAATAACCCCATCAAAAAATGGGGAACAGAGTTAAGCAGAGAATTCTCAACTGAGGAAATTCGCAGGGCTGAGAAGCACCTAAAGAAATGCTCAACATCCCTAGTCATCAGGGAAATGCAAATCAAAACAAGTCTGAGATT